>JBBPBO010001985.1:48585222-48684234 GCA_037974295.1 Cicer cuneatum | reverse complement strand
GGGGTAAATAATGTAAAACAGAAAGAAGAGAAGAAAGGAAGAAAAAAAAAGAGAAAAAAAATAATGAGAGAGAGTGAGAGGGAGAGGATGGAAAAAGAACCCATGAGTCAGTAAAGAAGATAAATATCGAAGAGTGTGAGCTAGGGTTCCAAAAAGAAAAAGGGGAAAAACTCAAGACAAAATTATGACAATTTCATCTCCTTTTAAATTTTCTAAGGTTCCTTAGAGTACATGCTTCTGGAAAGCGGATACTCACAATTGACCTCACTGAAAACTCAAGTATTTTGCTTTTGGAAGTGTATGACTCTCAAGTATTTTCGATGCTAAGCCTTCTGCCTTGAGCCTCCTTTTATAGATGAATATTACGGTATCTTCCATGATTAAATTCGACCTGTATCTTGTCTAAATTCTCTTGCAAAAATAACTTGGCAAATCGGGTTTCACTTAAATAAAAATCATATCTTTTTAGCTCCAGATTGCATTTGAAAATTATGTTGACCAATCTTGTTTCTTTTAATTGCAAACCAAATCTTTTTAAGCTTCAAATTGCATTCGAATTTCTCCAAGTCTTCAGTAATTTTTTAATCAAATCCCCTTAATACTTTGATCAAATTTCTATCAAAATTTAATCAAGTCTTCTTTGAATTTTCATCAAGTTATTACTGATTTTCATCATGATTAAAATCTGGACCGTTTGATCTTCTGATCTCGACCACATCTGGACCATACAATCTGTTCTTCTGTGATCCTCTGATCTCGGCCAACACTGGACCACTTGTTCTAATCTTTTGATCTCGGCCAATCACTGGACCATATGATCTGATCTTCTTATCTCGGCCAACACTAGGCCATGTGAATTGCTCTTCGGATCTCGGCCAACACTGGGCCATGATGCGTAAATATGGACCATTGATATGAACATTTTCCCTCTATTCTGGACTGAGTCTGGATTGAACTAAAATTAAATCTGGATATATGACACTTTAATATGCACATTTACCTTCTGATCTGGATCATGTCTGGATTAAATCTGTTCAATCATTTCTTCTGATCTGGACTTAGTTTTATACTTTGAACCATGCTATCTTCTTGTCTGGACCAAATCTGAACCAAGTCATTTGTTCTGGACCAGTTATCTGAAGCTCTGATTAAGTCTGGACTGATTCTTGTTTCACGATCAGGCTATCTTCGGGTCAGGATTAATTCAAGACCAAGTCTGACTTATAATTCCTTCTGGTCTGGAATAAGTCTCCCTCTGAGAAGCTTCTTTCTGGTCTGGACCAGGTCTCCTTCTAGACTCTACTTCCTTTTGATCTGGGCCAGGAAAGATATGCTCTGATGATGTTATTTAACCTTTGATGATATCGTCTGATATCCTCTGGAGGTGTATCCTCTGGTGCCTTCAGGATGCATCCTCTGGTACCTTTTGGATGCATTATCTGGCCTAACGTTCTGGTGATATTTCTATCTTCTGGTTGCTTCCTCTGGATGTATCTTCTGGTGGTGTCATCTTCTGCCTCTGGTGACGTCATCTTCTGGTGACATTTTATTTAATAATTCTAAGTACATAATAAGATTACATGGAGTGCTTTTGTAAACATCAAAATCCTAAGTACTTAGAACCAACTTGGTTCCAACATTTTATGCTAAATTTTGAATGTATTTTACTTAGTTGAGCAAATGAGCTTGAGAATATAAAGCTTGAAATGAAAATAGTATAATGTTGTCTCTGAACCGGTATAGGTATACCTTTAGTATCTTGTTCATAACGTTTTCCATAGATAGTGTTTGGAGATGAATTCTATCCTATTAGAAAGTAGACTTAATTACCTTTGAAATAGGCAATGATTTCACTAATTTTCATTGAGAATTGGTAGAAAAATTGAGTTACAAGTTGGACAATAATCTATTGTTTCATTTTTGTACCTATATACTTTATTTTATTAAACTGTATTAATTGAATGCATATTATGCAGAATAAAATATTCTTTATAAACTTGACATCTTAAGCCTTCCAAAATGTTGTTTACTCAAATCAGACATCGTTATAGTGTTTTTTGTGGAAAAAGATTAGGATGTAGCTAAGTGAAAATTTGTATATCAGCAGCAACAAGAATCAGTTTTGAGTGAAATCAATTGGACTTGAACTTGTGTTGGAAAACTCAATTTTAAGTGAAACCAGTTGGGTCTGAAAGAAGACATATAGTAGCATTATCATGTTAAAATTTATGATTTTACTAAACATGGAAATGCCTCAGTAGGATGATAAACAAAAATGTTCTGTCATAAGATCATTATGTAATGTTGTTGACGTTCGAATTCCATAGCTTGAGTTATATAGATTAGTTTTGAGGGAAACTAATTGTGTTTGAAAGCTTAACTATAAAACTCTTTTCTTGGAAGTTTGATGCTAATACATGGTGTATATATATAGATTAGAGCTAGATCATAAGTCGGAGTCAGATAAACTATAAAACTCTTTTCTTGGAACTTTTCTTTAAAGCTTAACTATAAATACCAGTCCTTCAATGTGACTTCAAGAATTTACATTATAATATTTATTTATTTGCAAGCACTTAGATAATTTTAAATTGAAAACTTCAATTTCATTTGCGTTGTGTACAATTTTTTCCAAGATTCATAGTTAAACATTAGGCATTAGATATAGTTCGTCCAGTTTTGGTTTAGACTTTATTCCCTGTGTTTTTGGATACATCTGTAAACCTTGACTCAATTCCTAATGAGGGACGAGTCCAATAGAATAGACTAATCCATCTTGTAAGCATGACAAACCAACCTGCACAGTAATTGAGCAACTGTTTTTATTGAATCGAATATCATTCTATTAGAATCCTATCTTATTGGAATGTTATGGTCCAAATTGGATGTTTGATGCAGGAAGAGACAATCTTACTCCAGACCCAAGCTACCCTAAATTAAAATTGGGCCAGGATTCTAACAGCTAGAGACTTGCTATGTGGTTTGAAGTCAGAAGATAGAAACAATAAACTTTCAAAGGAGTGCTACAATCCCCAAAGCAAAGCCCCATCACTTAGCCAAATATATAAATTAGTATCTCTTTTTTTACTTTTTAGCTTTCCAACTTTTAGTGCCCTCTAACTGACCCTGTTTTTCATTTTCTATAGGTTTGATTGTTGTAGACATAAAAGGTGACAAGTCAAATCAATGAACCTTCAGAAACTATGACCCCTCAAGTCAGCTAAAGACCATCACTTAAAGTAGTGTTGGCGTCAGCCAAAAGGAATAAGAGATTGAAGGTAACTTGCTCATTATTCAGGATATTGCTTCCTTTTTATGTTTCTTTTTCTATCAATCACCTAATTCCACTTTTATCTTCTTATTTTAGCAAATAAAAACAACACTTAAATCCTCTTCAAAGGTAAATTAGCCAGTTTACCCTTTTGCACACGCTCTTTTCCATAGATCTATAGCCAATTCTCCCAAGCCTCTGTCTTTGTATTCTTTTTGGCCATATATGAACCTGACCATGAGGCCACTAGGTTTTATGATTTCCATAGGGTAATCTCGTCTTTAAGAGTTCAAACAGCTCTTAGAAGAGCTTCTCCTCCACCTAATGACGTATTCCTTGTCTTGCTAGACATTTATGAAAAGGAATTGAGACAATACTTCTCTAAAGCAGCCGATGGCCCTTTCATGGTCTCTTTGTCCACTAAAGAAGATATGGACATGGTTGATGCAACACTGCTAAGGGAGATCCCCACCATACCAGAAGATGTTTCTACTTTGAGAGCTCTATTATTTTGGTTGGGATCTGCCAATGGAATTCCTTCATACGACAATAGATTTTCAACAAATTGGGGTGAGAGTTGAGCCATATCTCTAAAGACTATAAAGGCATTAAAGAGAAATACGAGCATGCCTCCCTCGACCTCAATCAGGTAGAAGTCCTCCAGTCCATATTAATAACCCTTAAGCAAGCCTACTCAACTATTGATAAATAAAGGAAAACATCCCTCTGATGTAAACAACATATTAAAGACAAGGTGCATTTCTTTAAGCTGAGTAGGAAATGATTATGGAGGAAATGTGATGGTTACAACCAAAAGCTTCATAGTTACCTGAAACCATCAAAACAACCAACAATCGACAAATGGGTTTATATACCGAATCCACTCGTATTGATGGTGAGCTAAAGCCCTTGTTGGCTCAAAAGGCAAGTCTTGACATAGACTTCGCTACTTGCTAAGAAGGTTTGATGCTCAAACTTAAGCTTTGGAAGCTTTCTTTGGTTGAGGCTCGGGCTCATATTGGTGTTCCTTTACTTGCAACACCTTTATCTTCGGTAGCTGAGTCTGCTATTAATGAAGCGAATGAGGATGTAGCAGCCGAAGAGACTTAACAGTCATCCATATTTTACCTAAGGTTCTCTTCCTCTTTAATGAAGAGGTCATTGAAGACCCTATTAATAAAACTGATATAGATCTGGCCACTTAGAGCTTTGTTTGTAATTCTTAATCGGCTATGTTGTTGGCTTGTGGCTACTAATTTGTTAACAATTAAATGGAAATTTTCATGGTTGTTTCTCTTCAATACTTTCCCAAATAGTAGGATAATATTTTTTTTAAGTATTTTCCATTTATGCTTCTATTCATTTCTTCACCCTCCGTATTACTAGCTGATAGGATCCTCTACTAAAGACTTTGCTTTCAATGAAGGCCCTTCTCAATTTGGAGACCATTTTACAAACTTATGGTTTCTAATCCCAACTGGTAAAATGGTTGTCCAAACTAAGTCACCTTCCACGAATCTTTTATGTTTATCTCCTTATTATAAGCTTTTAAGATTTTGATCTTTGAATTTTCAATCCTAGTTAAAGGCATTAGTTGATCCTTATCCAATTAATGCATTTCCATTAACATAGCTTGCTGACACTCATCCATGCTAAGTTTGCTTTCTTTAGAAACTCTAAGTGAAGCTACGTTAATTTCCAAGGGGAGAAGAACTATATCTTGACCATAGTTAAGCTGATAAGAGGTAAAACATGTTGCATTGTGTTTAATGTTCCTAATTATGAATAGGACCTCTTGTAAGACCCTTAATTTTAAATATTAATTTTGGAATTATTGTCAAGGGCATTTTGGGAATTTTTGTAAATATTTAATATATGTATGATTGAAGTGAATATATATATATATATATAAATATTTATTTGGAAGATGAATTAAAATTATTGGGTGAAGAATTAAATTAATTTCATTTCAAGTAATTAAATTAATTGGACCATTAACTAAGGATTAGTGGCTAATTGCAAGATAATTATAAAGCTGGAAAATCAGCCAAGTGGCAAGTGAGGTGGCACCTTGAGAGCCTATATATAGGAGTGAGAAGGATGGTAAAGTCAGAACACCATTCCTTCCTCCTTACTGCCCATATTGCATGTACCAACTCCATCTCCTCCCATTCTGTCTCTGTTTCTGCCATTCCCAAACTCAAATTTAAGAGAAGGAAATTCCTCCAAACACCATTAACTGAAATTCCAACCATCAAACCAGAAAACCCCCAGTAGTAAAGTTAATCCCCACCTCAATACGAAGAGAAAGAACCCAGTTTTGCAGCAGCAAACTCAGGGAACAGCTTCACCGTTTTTGGACGCAGAAAAGGGAACGCAGCAGCAGCAAGAGAAATAGCAGAGCACGCTACAAGGGTAAGGGCACCTTCCATCTTTTAGCTGCATTAGAGCCATAAATTTGTGCTGTTTCAGTTCTGTTTTTAAAAGAAAAGCTATTTTCGAAAATGACATTTTGAGAGAAAATGCATTTTGTTGATAAGTAATTGTTCAGATAAGTTGTTGTTGGCTGTTTTACTGGTAAAATATGTTGTTTTACTTCTGGGTGAATGCTGGAAAATGTTTTCATGCCATTTTAGTTATGATTAAAAACGCATGTCTTAAAACTGATTTGAAAATGGCATTAAAATGCAAAATGCATCCTGTTGGTGCTTAGCGTTATGTGATGTTTGCTTGTCATTCTGTTGTGTTTTGAGAAAATTGAATGCAAGCATGTTTTGCTCTGGTGTTTTGTGAACACTGAAATGTTGCATGTTTGTTCTGATGAGTGTGAACACTGAAATGTTGCATGTTTGTTCTGGTGAGTGTGAACACTGAAATGTTGCATGTTTGTTCTGATGAGTGAGAACACTGAAATATTGCATGGTGTTCTGATGGTTGATCATCTGTCTCTGTTTTGGATAAACTGGTGTTAATGGTTCTGATTCTGTTTTATGTTGTGGGATTCTGGTGATGAAAATGATTCTGAATCTGGTCTTGTTTGTGATGATTCTGGTGGTGTTGATGTTTTAAAAAAGAAAAAGGGATTTTAAATGAGGGAAGTGTTTTCTGGAAAATGCAGAATCTGTGTTGATAGTTGGTTGTTGTTTTTCAAGAAAAAGTTTGAAAAGTGTAGATGTTTTAGGAAGTATTTCACTGGTTTTTCGAAGGTGTATTCGAATACAATCTGTCAAGTTCTGTTTTGCCTAAGTTTTCAAAACCTGTATTTGACTACGAGCCCTTGTAGTCGAATACGAGAAGAAGGATTTTTGCTTCTGACCAAACCTCTGTATTCGACTACGACCATGTCGTATTCGAATACAGAAGTGAAATTTTAACACTGTATTCGCATTTGTAGTCGACTACAGGCATGCTGTATTCGACTACAGATTCGAGTTTTTCCAGAAACTCAATTTTTAGCTTCTGTATTCGAATACAAGGAAGCTCTATTCGAATACAGATGCGTGTTTTCTAGAAAAAACAAGTTTTAATCACTGTCATGTGAGTTTTTGAAGTGTTGAGAAACTCTGAGAAGGTTTAAATGATTTGAAAAGAAGTCTGTGAAATGGTTTTAAAGAGGAGAGAAAGATGTTTGAAAAACTTTAAGTGACATGGGAGAAAAGGCTGAATTTTCCAAAGGTTGAACTCCTGTATTCGACTACAGTCATGCTGTATTCGAATACAGAATGTTAAATTGCAGTTTCCTGCTTCTGTATTCGAATACAGGGGGTCTGTATTCGAATACAGATTCGAATTTTCAGAAAATTTCAAGTTTTAAGAGTGTTTTGAAAACCCTGAGTGTCTGGGGAATACTGGGGATGTTGTGGTGAGTTAAAGTGGAACTTTTAATGAGATTTTGAAGTGGTGGTGATGAAATTTTAAAAACTTTACTGATGTAATGAAAGAGGTTGATTTATGCACTGAAATCTGCCTCTGTATTTGAATACCAGAGGGCTGTATTTGAATACAGAGAGTGATTCTATACTGTTTTTGGCTTCTGTATTCGAATACAGAAGAGCTGTATTCGAATACAGATTCGTAAATCCCAGAAAAATCCCAGTTTTAAACACTGTGTTTGAATTTTGAGAGGTTGGGAAAACATTTCAAAGTGTGAATGAGTAATTGACTGTTTAATCAGAATGTCCAAATCTGGAAAAAGGAAAACAAGACAACAAGAGTTCCAGATACAGAATGAAAGGTCTGATGGCTGCCTGGGATGTATCAGAATCAGAGGAAGAATCTTCTGATGAAGAAGAGGAAGAAACAGCAAAGATAGCTCGCATCAAGTCTGCTTCTGGACCTCATAAAGGCACGAATTCCAGAAGGAAAACAGGCAGAAGGAAGAATGATCAAAGCAATCATTCTAGCAAATCTAGAAGCACATCAGAGAAAACAATTCTATCTCTGATGGCTCATACCAACTCAAGTTCTAAATATAGCTCAGGCTCTGGAACAGATTCAGAAGATGAAGACAATGAGTTATTTTCTGATCTCTCTAAATCTGAATTAATTGAGACTTTAAAAGACTTGTTAAATGCAAACAATAAAAGGTCTTTAAAACTAAAAACTCTTAGGGAAGATAAGGAAAATCTAACCAAAGAAGTCCAAGTTTTAAAGAATCGAAATTCTGAGTATGCAACTGAAAACAAAAATTTTAAAACTGATGTTGCAAGACTCAAATCTGAAAACCAAACTCTGAAAAGTAATAATTGTTCCACTTCTGAAACTGTTTGTAAATCTGATATGCATGAGCAAGTTTTTCAAAACATTATTTCCAATGGAATGGAAATAAGTAAAAATGCATCTATGATTTATGGAAACAATAATTTTGGAAAAAGAGGTCTTGGTTTTACAGAAACAATTACTGAAAATAAAGTTGTTCATTATGATGTTTTATGTAGTGTTTGTGCCAAGAAAGGTCACTCTGAATTATCTTGTCCAATGGTAAAATCTGAACAAGATGAGAGAGCTGTTACAACTAACAAACCTGGACCCAATCAGTTCTTGGTACCAAAAGATCAAATTGTCTATGTTGCAGATATTATGAGCAACCAGAAGGAGACACCAACAATGGTGCCTGGACAATGGATGTCGGCAACGCACAAGCAGAAGAAGGTTTATGTTCCAACATCTACCAAACAGAAGCAAAGTGACTCTGGTAGAAGAAGAACTGGTCAACACAATACCAATCAGAACCAGAATTATAGGAGGAACAGGAAATATCATGGATATCACTCGTATTAGAACAAGAACAGGAACCAGAATCAGAACTGGAACAAGTATTAGAGGAACAGGAACTGGAACCAGAACTAGAACTGGAGCCACAGAAACTGGAACCAGAATCAACACCGGAACCAGAATCAGAATCATAGTCAATACCAGATCCAGAACCTGAACAGGTATCAATATCAAAGGTTGAGGTATGATCATCAGAACTACTTTAATTATCAAAATAAGTTTGATTATTAGAATCACCATAAGTTCCAGAATCACCAGAGGTATATGGTGTATGAGCCAAAACAGAAATTAAAGAATCAGAATCAAGAGAGTTCTTCAAACTCTCCAGTGAGATTCATCAAGACTACAAACCTGGAAGGGAATTCAAATTCCCTCATCCAAACCATGTAATCTCAGAACATATAGATTAGGAATCTGAAAATCAGAAGCAAGAGGATTTTCAGAGTAAACCTGAGGCTACATCTTGCTGTAAATACTATTATGATTTAATATTTACTGTGATAACAAGAAGCTTGATCTTAACAAATCAAAGCTAGATAAGTATTCTGCAGGTTTTCAAAACATCAGAGGAACCAGGTGATTCACACGAATTGAACACTCAGAAGAAACAGCATTCCAGTGGTTTCAAAAACAAACAGAAACCACCAGAAGCAGAATTAATGGTTTGGCTATACTCAGTTCATTTTTAAATTAATTGATTTATATTATGGTATATGACAAACTGCTTGACAAATCAAAGCAAGATAAAGATAGTACAGGTTCATCAGAACCAAATGGAGCAGAAGCAAAACGAATGGTTTGGCTGTATTGAGTTAAATTTTAACTTATTTGATTTGCATTATGTAAAATGACAAACTTCTTGATCTTAACAAATCAAAGCAAGATAAAAATAGTGCAGGGAGCAGAAGCACAAGAAACAGAAGTACCTGGAAAGGTAAAGGATAAAAGCAAGTCAGCAACACATGACAAATCTTCAAAAGATAAATCTGATCAAGTCAGAAACAGCCAAGATAAGTCAGAAGAGAAATCTGGATATTTACCAGAATCTGAAGCTGTTACAGATTCACCAGAACCAGAAGCTGATTTATCAGAATCAGAAGCTGTTACAGATTCACCAGAACCAGAAGCTGATTCATCAGAATCAGAAGCTGTTACAGAATCAGAAGCTGATGCGAACCAAGCAATGTTGATGAAGCTTTGGTAGAGGAAGATTGGATACTTGCAATGCAAGAAGAGCTGAATGAATTCCAAAAGAATGATGCTTGGGATCTGGTATCCAGACCAAACAAAAACATTATTGGAACCAAGTAGGTGTTCATAAACAAATTCAATGAAAAGGGTGAAGTTGTAGCTCAAGGATACAGTCAACAGAAAGGTATGGATTACACTGAGACTTTTGTTCCAGTGGCCAGGTTAGAAGCATTTAGAATTCTCTTATCATTTGCTGCTAATCATGATATAATGCTATATCAAATGGATGTCAAAAGTGCATTCTTAAATGGCTACATAAGTGAAGAAGTCTATGTCAAACAGCCCCCTAGTTTTGAAAATTCTGATTTTCCAGCCCATGTTTTCAAACTTAAAAAGTCTTTATATGGTTTAAAACAAGCACCAAGGGCATGGTATGACAGACTTAGTAACTTTCTGCTTAAGAATGAATTTAATAGAGGCCAGATTGATAATACATTATTTAGGAAATCCATTAAAAATGATATTCTGATTATCCAAGTTTATGTTGATGATATCATATTTGGATCAACTAATGGCACCTTGTGCAAAGAGTTTTCTGACCTAATGCAGAAGGAGTTCCAAATGAGCATGATGGGAGAACTTAAGTTCTTCCTGGGAATTCAGATTCATCAAGGTAAAACACGTATACTCATTCACCAATCTAAATACACCAAAGAACTTCTTAAAAAGTTCAAGATGAGTGACTGTAAGCCTATGGCCACCCCCATGCACCCAAGCTGCTCACTTGAGAAAGATGAAACCAGTCAAAAGGTAGTCCAGAAAACATACAGAGGTATGATTGGATCCCTTCTTTACTTAACTGCTTCTAGACCTGACATTCTGTTTAGTGTTTGTGTTTGTGCCCGATTTCGAGCTGACCCTAGAGAATCCCATTTAATTGCTGTCAAACGAATTCTGGGATACCTTTAAGGAACCACCAACCTTACCTTGTTATACAAGAAAACCCCCACCTACAAACTTAGAGGTTTCTGTAATTCCGACTATGCTGGAGACAAGTTGGAAAGGAAAAGTACAAGTGGCAACTGCACTTTCTTAGCAGGATGCAGTTCACAGTTTGTGGACACTGATCATCAATGGGCGGATATCTTCACCAAGGCATTACCAGAAGATAGGTTCGAGTTCATTAAGAAGCATCTCAGCATGACCTCCATATCTGACTAGCTCAAGTAGTCATCTTAGGAGTTTTTAAATTTCTTATTATTTTATTTTCTGTCTTTTATTTTCTGTACTTTGTATAAAGAAAAACAAACAAAAAATTCAAAAATAGTGGGACCACTTTTTGGCTGATGACAAAAAGGGGGAGAAAGAGAGAAAAAGAAGAAATAAGTTGAAAAGGAGAGGAATCAGGGAGAGAGAAAAAGAAAGAGTGAAAAACAGAAAGAGTTGAAAAGGAGAGGAAATGTGAAGAAGAAAAAGAAAGAGAGAATAAAGAAGGAGTTGAAAAGGAGAGGAGAAGAGAAGAAAAGAAAGAGTGAAAAGAGAAGGAGTTGAAAAGGAGACTATCAGACTTAGGGGGAGAAATTGGTCTGAGGGGGAGTAATTCAAGTATTCGAGTTATAAACTAGCAAAATAAGTTAAGGTTTTGTCATCATCAAAAAGGGGGAGATTGTTGGAACCAAGTTGGTTCTAAGTACTTAGGATTTTGATGGTTAAAAAAGCACTCAATGTAATCTTATTTTGTACCTTGAATTATTAAATTAAATACAATCAGAATATGAAGAAATCAGAAGCAGAAGATCAAAGGAAAATGAATTTTGGAATTACCAGAAGATACTCCAGGATGTCAAAAACATCACCAGAAGATATCTTTGCTGGCCCAGATCAGAAGAAAGAAACGTCAGAAGAAGAAATGGACCATACCAGAGGAAAGCCTGCCAGAGGGAGAGTTGTTCTAGATCAAAAGGAATCAAATATCAAATTTATTCCAGTAGTTATTCTGACCAGAAGATGGCTTGGCAGTGAGATATTAAACAAGCCCAGACTTGTTCCAGACTCACCAGAAGATATATTGGCTGGCCTAGATCAGAAGGAAGAAATGTCAGAAGAAGAAATGGACCATACCAGAGGAAAGCCTGATAGAGGGAGAGTTGTTACAGACCAAAAAGAATCAAATATCAAATTTATTGCAGAAGTTATTCTGACCAGAAGATGGCCTGGCAGTGAGAAATTAAAACTGCCCAGACTTGTTCCAAACTCATCAGAAGATAAGTTAAAGGGTCTAGAACAAGAGAATCACTCCAGATTTAACCCAGACCATAAGATAGCATGATTCAGGGCATGAAACTAAGTCTAGACCAGAAGAAATGAATTCCAGAATTGATCCAGACCTGATCCAAAATCAAAGGTAAAATGTCCAGACTGAAATAATTTTTTGTTCAAGTTAATTTCAGTTTATTCTAGACCAAGTTCAGAATTAGTCCAAATCAGAGGGAAGATTTCCAGATCAATGGTTCAGAATTAATTATTTGGTCCAGTGATGGTCCAGATCAGAAGATCAGACCATGGCCCAGTGTTGGCCGAAATCAGAGGGACAGAAGGTATAGTCCAGCAAAGGCCGAATTCAGAGGATTATAGCATATCAAGTGCACATCCAAGATGGCCGAAATCAGAAGATCAGAGGGTCAAGAAGTGTGCTCCAGGGAAGGCAGAAATCAGAGGATCACAGCATAACAATCAGTATGGTCCAAATGTGGACTAGCGCATTAAGATCCAATGGTCCAGATTTCATAAGGAAATTTATACGGTGAAGAATTTAATTTATTTTGATCAAAGGATTAAAAAGATTTGTTACAAAAATAAAGTGAGGTGTTGTGGTATTCAGGAGCTGTGGCGGGAAGGAACCAACAGATTTAATTGGCCAGTTATTTTGAAAGGAAATCTGAAGATATGTTTTTTATTTATATGAAGCCCAATTGGTCAAGTTATTTTTACAGAGAATCCAGCAAGATTCAGCTCGAATTTAAGCATTGGAAGAGGCCCAAATCTGCATCTATAAAAGGAGGCTCAAGGCAGAATACTCAAGCATCGAAAATCACAAAAGAGTCACACACTTCCAAAGCAAACACCCAAATTTTCAAGAAACAAGTACTCTTGTTATTTTCTTTCCACTGTGTGAAATCTAAGTTGTTGAAGTAGAGTCTACAATCTGAGGGAGTCAGAAGTGGGTATCAAGTTACTTGGCAATTAGATTCATAGTGTTGTGTGTTAAATCTAAGTTGTTGAAGTAGAGTCTACAATCTGAGGGAGTCAGAAGGGGTAGCAAGTTACTTGGCAATTAGATTTATAGTGTTGTGATTTCTTCTACAATCTGGGATTGTCAGATTGGCTGAAGACAGGAGCTGCATTCCACAAAGAAGTCTAGGATTGTTATACTGTTTGAGAAGACTGACTTGGAGGGTCAGTAGCAAGGTTGTAATTCAAGGTTTGAATTAGTGAAATCCTTCAAGGTGAAGGGACTGGACGTAGCCTCGTTAACGGTGAACCAGTATAAAAACTGTGAGTTTTATTTTTACTTATATCCGCTGCTAACTCTGTTTTTAATTATACATCAAGTTTTGTTTCAAAAGTATAAAAACAGGAAAAGTATTCAAGTTAAATCAAACACAATTCAACCCCCCCTTCTCGTGTTTGCACCTTCAAAATATGGTCAAGTTTTGATCAAGATTTAAAGAAGATTTAATTAAGATTTGATCAACATTCGAAGAAGATTTGATCAAGATTTGAAGAAAATTTAATTAAGATTTGAAGAAAATTATATCAAGATTTGAAGAAGATTTGTTGAACATTTGATCAAGATTTATCTACAACAAAATATGAACAGTATCAATATGAATTTACAAACTCAATGTAAACAAAATACAAACAGAATCAATCTAAAGAATTTGCAAACTCAATTTGAAGAAGATACAATTCAGAATTAAACAAGGACTAAATTTAAGCCTATATAAAAAGATACTCAAGGCTGAAGAAGAAGTGCATCAAAAATCTGAAAAGAGTAGAAGAACTCATAAGCTCAAAAATTTCAAATTCATCTTGGAGTTCAAGGATAAAAAAACTTGTTCAAGTTTGAAATATTTTCTTAGTATTCTTTTCTAAGAGTGTGAGAGTTATTATTATTATTATCATTTTTGTTAGAAGCAAACACTTAAAATTCCAATCTTTTGTATCCAACCTGATAGTGGTTTAGTTCCTTCTTCAATCTGGTCAGGTTGTTATGAGAAGACTTGGCTTGTAGGGTCAAAGTGGTTAGTTCCTCAAAAGTCTGGGGTTGTCAAGCGGTTTGGGAAGACTGATAGGGTCAAAGGTATTTGAATTTGTGGATTCAAGCCTTCTGAATGAGTGGACTGGATGTAGCCAAGTTAGTGGTGAACCAAGATAAATGAATGTGTCAAATTACTTATGCTTTCATTGTTTACTACATCTGAATCTGTTTGCTTCTTATCTAAGTAATGCATAAAAACCAACCAACTATCATCAAATTAGCAAAAAGTTATCAACTTTGAAAAACACAATTCAACCCCCTTCTCGTGTTTGCACTTTCACTGAAGACACACGTTCTACCCACGATTTAGAAACAGAATCTGATTAAGGCTTAGTGCCTTTGCTTGTAATACTAAAGATTCAAAATGTTGGAATCAGAACATTGGAAGAAGATGAAGAAAGGCAATTTGAAAACCTCAAACAATTGGCATTAATAAAAGGTTTTCTAAACTTGAGGAATCATACACGAAGTAAGAAGAAAAAATATATACGAGTTGAATATCAATCAATCATCAACCATCAATCATAAATTACTTAGCACTCAATTGTAATATCATTCTAGTTGTGCTAAGTTTGTTAGCCATATTGTAACCATCCCCTAGTAAGATTAAACCCATAAACAGAAACTAAACACTTGCGTAACATGGCCTGATAGTTGCTGTAAATCCTCTACGATTTGTAGTTTTCAAATTGGATCTTGAGAAGACTCAATTGGTGAAACTTAAGTGGTTGTAATTGAAGATGCAAACACGAGAAGGGGTGGTTGAATTGTGTTGGAATAAGTTGATAAGGTTTTCATTATTGATTAAACTTGTTCAGACTTGATGATTTACTTGGAGTTGAAGTAATAACAAAACTAAGGAATGCAGGAATGAAGTGACACAAGTAATTTATCCTGGTTTACCACTAACTTGGCTACATCTAGTCCCTTCACTTAGAAGATTTTAATCCACAAACAAGAAGAATTACATAGCACCTAACCCTATAAGCCAGTAATCCCAAACAACGTGACAACCCTAGACTTTTAGGAACACACACACGTTGACTCTACTAGCCAAGTCTTCTCCACACAATCTGACAACCCGAGATTATTGAAGGCAAACTAACACCACTATTAGGTTTGATTACAATGGTTTGAAACTTGAGTAGTTGCTTCTAACAAGCTGATTTAACAATCACTATCACACTCTAAGAAAAACATGAAGGTGCAAACACGAGAAGGGGGGGTTGAATTGTGTTTGACCTACTTGAATACTTTTCCTGTTTTTACACTTTTAAAACAAAACTTGATGTATGAATAAAAACAGAGTTAGCAGCAGATATAAAGTAAAAATAAAACACATAATTTTTATACTGGTTCACCGTTAACGAGGCTACGTCCAGCCCCTTCACCTTGAAGGATTTCACTAATTCAAACCTTGAATTACAACAGTTCCACTGACCCTCCAAGTCAGTCTTCTCAAACAGTCTAACAATCCTAGACTCTTGAGCAATGCAGCACCTTGACTTCCTAAGTCAAGTCTTCTCCTGCCAATCTGACAACCCCAAATTGTAGAAGGAATAACAACGCCTTGAATGTAATTGCTAAGTAATCTGCTACCCCTTCTGACTCCCTCAGATTGTAGACTCTACTTCAACAACTTAGATCTAACACAACGGAAAGAAAATAACACGAGTGCTTGCTTCTTGAAAGCTGGAACTCACAATTAACCTCACTGAAAACTTGAGTGTTTGCTTTGGAAGTGTATGACTCTTTTGTGATTTTTGATGCTAAGTATTCTGCCTTGAGCCTCCTTTTAAAGATGCAGATTAGGGCCTCTTCCAAGCTTAATTTCGAGCTGAATCTTGCTGGATTCTCTTGCAAAAATATCTTGACCAATTGGGCTTTATTTAAAAAAAAACATATCTTTTTTATGCTTCAGATTTTCTTTCAAAAATAACTGGCCAATCATGTCTTTAGATTCATCCCGCCAACAGCTCCTGAATTCCACAATACCTCACTTTATTTTTGTAACAAATCTTTTCAATACTTTGATCAAAATAAATTAAAATCTGCACCGTTAATCCTCCTGATTAAATCTGGACCATTTGATCTTCTGTGCTAGTCCACATCTGGACCATACTAAGTGATATATTGTGATCCTTTGATTTCGGCCATCCCTGGACCACACTTCCTAACCTTCTGATCTTCGATGTCGGCCATCCTAGTCTAGCAAACTGATCTACTGTGATCCTCTGAACTCGCCCACTGCTGGACCACACATCCTGACCTTCTGATTTCGGCCAACACTGGGCCATGGTCTGATCTTCTAATCTCAGCCAACACTGGGCCAAATACTTAAATCTGAACCATTGATCTGAAAATCTTGCCTCTGATCTGGACCAATTCTGGACTTGGTCTGGATTAAACTGAAATTAAATCTGGACAAATAATATTTCAGTCTGGACATTTTACCTTCTGTTTTGGATCAGGTTTGGATCAGTTCTGGATCAATTCTGGAGATGATTTCTTCTGGTCTGGACTTAGTTTCATACCCTGAACCATGCTATCTTCTAGTCTGGGTCAAATCTGGATTAATTCCTTTGTTCTAGACCCATTTATTTACCCTCTGATTGAGTCTAGATCAAGTCTGGGCTGTTTATCATTTCACTGCCAGGCCATCTTCTGGTCAAAATAACATATGGAATAAATCTAACATTTGACATATTCTGGTCTGGAACAACTCTCCCTATGGCAGGCTTCCTTCTGGTCTGGTCCAAGTCTCCTTCAGACTTTGCTTCCTTCTTATCTGGGCCAGCAAATATATCTTTTGGTGATGTTTTGACATCCTGGAGTATCTTCTGGTACCTTCAGGATTCAATCTCTGGAACACTTTGATCTTCTGCTTCTTATTACTTTAGCTTCTGGTGACATTTGATTTAATAACTCAAGGTTCAAAATAAGATTACATGGAGTGCTTTTGTAAACATCAAAATCCTAAGTACTTAGAACCAACTTGGTTCCAACAAAACACTCAGAAATTTTTTCTCAATTGAACAAGTGTTTCTCTCTTTGAACTCTAAGATGAATTTGGAATTTTGAACTTGAGCTCTTGTACTCTTTAGAATTAATTCCTTGTTTAATTCAGAATTGTATCTTCATTCCTAGCTTGGTCAACAATGATCTTATTCAAAAATAATTACGAACAAGATGCTTTTTTATAATATGTTTTTTAGCGAATTCTTTATTTCTGAATTCATTTGAGCAGTTCTTCTACATTCATTATATTCCTTTTTTGTTCAGATTGAGTTTGTAAATTCTTCAGATCGATATTGTTCATGTTTTGTTAAGTTTGAGTTTGTAAATTCTTCAGATTGATATTGTTCATAATTAGTGAAGATTTAGTTCGTAAATTTTTCAGATTGACAGAGTTTGCATTTTGTGAATATTGAGTTTGTAAATTCTTCAAATTAATATTGTTCGTATTTTGTTAAGATTGCTTTCGCAAATTCTTCAAATGAAACTTCCTATTGCTTGCTTTGATCTTAGCAGGAACAAAGTCTTGGACTTGTTCTTGATTTCGGCGGGAACATAGTGTTGGAACCAAGTTGGTTTTACACTTAATGTTTTGATGTTAACAAAGTATTTTATGAGAATAATATATTTGACTTCGAAGAAGTATACCACCAGAGGATGCCACCAGACGATGTCACCAGAGGATACTACCAAAGGATGTCACTAGAGGATGTCACCAGAGGATGCCACCAGAGGATGTCACCAGAGGATACCTCTAGAGGATATCACTAGAGGATCCCACCAGAGGATATCACCAGACGATATCACCAAAGGATATCATAAGAGGCAAAAATTAGAGGATATCATCAGAGGCAAAAGTCAGAGGATATCATCAGAGGCAAAAATCAAAGGATATCATCAGAGGCAAAAATTAGAGGATATCATCAGAGGAAAAAATCAGAGGATACCTCCAGAGGCCGGAATCAGAGGACATTATCAAAGGATACCATTCGAGGCAAACATCAGAGTATGAAAGAAGACATGTGTTGGCACCAAGTTGGTTCTTTCAATTAAAGTTTTGATATTAACAAAAGTATTTTATGAAAATCATATTTTGACTTAGAAGAAGTATGAAAAATCAGAAGATACCTCCAGAAGATACAACCAGAAGATACCTCTAGAAGATACAAATCAGAAGAAAAATATGTCATTAGAGGATGAAGTCACTAGATGATAAAAATGCCAATAGAAAATACGGCCAGAAGATATCACCAGAGGATACATCAGGAGGATGCAAACAGAGGATAGCATATGATGTCATTAGAGGATACCAGAGGATATCACCAGAGGATCCCATCAGAAGCAAGAATCGGAGGATGTCATCAAAGGCAAACATCAGAGGATATCATCAGAGGGAAGAAACAATTACATCATCAAAGGATATTATTCTTGGCCCAGACTATAAGGAAGCATGTCCAGAAGGAGACTTGGTCCAGACCAGAAGAAAACTTGGTCCATTCCAGTAGGAAACACTGTCTAGAAGGAGACTTGGTCCAGACCAGAAGGAAGCATGTCCAGAAGGAGACTTGGTCCAGACTAGAAGGAAACATTGTCCAGAAGGAGACTTGGTCCAGACGAGAAGATAGCATGGTTCAGAACATAAGGCTCGATTGGTCCAGACCAGAAGATAGCATGGTCCAGAACATAAGACTTGGTCCAAACTTGGTCCAGACCAGAAAATAGCATGATCCAGAACATAAGACTTGGTCCAGGTCAGAAGATCAATGGTCCAGATCAAAAGATCACACAGTCCAGATCATGAGACAGAATGGTACAGATCATATCACATGGTCTAGACTTGGTCCAGATCAGTAGATCCTATTGTCCCAGAATTTAAATCGTGAGGCAGATCGGTGAAGACTTGATTAAAATTCAAAAAAGACTTGACTAAAATTTTGATAGAAATTTGATCAAATTATTAAGGAGATTTGATTCAAAAATCACCGAAGACTTGAAGGAAATTCAAATGAAATTTGAAGCTAAAAGATATGGTTTGAAATTAAGAGAAACAGGATTGGTCAATAGAATTTTCAAATGAAATCTGAAGCTAAAAGATACGTTTTGAAATTAAGGGAAACAGGATTGGCCAACAGAATTTTCAAAAGAAATCTGAGCAGGATTTATCTCGAATTTAAGTTTGGACAAAGCCCTTATTGCAACTATAAAATGAGGCTTCAAGCAGCAGCATTAGGCATCGAAAATAGAAGAACTCAAGATAAAATCCAAATTCATCTTAGAGTTCAAAGAGATGGAAAACACAAGAACTGAAGCTTCAATTCAAAGTCATCCAAGAGTTCAAAAGAGAGAAACACTTGAGTGCAAAAGAAATATTCTCTAAGTGATTTTTCGAGAGTAAAATTCAGTGCAGCAATCAGCTTTCTAGAAGCAACTACTCAAGAGAATTAGTGCAACAATCAGCTTCCCAGAAGCAACATTGCAGAGTTCCAAACCCTTGTAATCAAACCCGTTAGAGGTGTAGATTTCTTCTTCAATCTGGGGTTTTCAAATTGGTAGAAGAAGACTTGACTTGTAGGGTCAAGGTGTTGTTATCGTTCCTCAAAATTCTGGGGTTGTCAGACTGTTTTGGAAGACTGACTTGGAGGGTCTGGTGTTGTAATTCAAAGTGTTTTGAATTAGTGGATTAAAGCCTTCGGAGTGAAGGGACTGGATGTAGCCAAGTTAATCGTGAACTAGGATAAATTGATGTGTTCTTATGTTGTTATTATCTGCTGCTAAGTCTGATTATTTATTCATCAAATAATTTGCATCAACATTCAACAAAACAGCAAAAAGAATTCAATTTTGACCAACACAATTCAACCCCCCCCATCTCGTGTTTGCACCTTCAACATGGTCAAGATTCGTCGAAGATTTGATTCATATTCGAAGAAACCTTGAATGAAATTTGACAAAGATCTGATCAAAATTTGTAGAAGATTTAATTTAAATCAGAAGAAGATTTGGTTCAAATTTAAAAAGGAACAGAATCAAGTTGAAGAATTTACAAAAGAAATCTGAACAAAATACAATTCGAAATTAAACTTGAACCAAGTTGAAAGCCCAAATCTCAACTATAAATAGATACTCCAGGCTGAAGAAGAAATCATCGAAAAACTGAAGAGAGTTGAAGAACTCAAGCTTAAAATCCAAATTCATGTTAGTGTTCAAAGAGAGAATCACTTGTGCGAAAGAGAAATTTTTTTTAAGTGTTCTTTCCTTAGAGTGTGAGAGTCATTGTTATAATTAGCTTTCCAAAAGCAACTACTCAAGTTCCAAACCTTTGTATCCAACCCGATAGTGGTGTAAGTTCCTTCTTCAATCTGGGAATGTCATATTTGTAAGAGAAAACATGGCTTGTAGGGTCAAGGTTGTGTAAGTTCCTTCTTCAATATGGGGTTTCAGATTGGTAGAAGAAGACTTGGCTTATAGGGTCAAGGTGTTGCTGTTCCTTAAATTTTTTTTAAGTGTTCTTTCCTTAGAGTGTGAGAGTCATTGTTATAATTAGCTTTCCAAAAGCAACTACTCAAGTTCCAAACCATTGTATCCAACCCGATAGTGGTGTAAGTTCCTTCTTCAATCTGGGAATGTCATATTTGTAAGAGAAAACATGGCTTGTAGGGTCAAGGTTGTGTAAGTTCCTTCTTCAATATGGGGTTTCAGATTGGTAGAAGAAGACTTGGCTTATAGGGTCAAGGTGTTGCTGTTCCTTAAATGTCTGGGGCTATCAGGCTGTTTGGGAAGAGTGGCTTAGAGGGTCTGGTGCTGTGTAATTCAAAGTGTTTGAATTAGTGGATTAAAGCCTTTCGATCTCAAAAGTGTACCTTCATTGGTTACTCTGAAAGATCCAAGGCTTATAGAGTGTTTAATAGGGAAACTAATATTGTGGAAGAATTGATACATGTTAAATTTGATGACAAACAGCTTGACCTTTAAAAGTCAAAGTAAGATGATGATAGTGCAGGTTTACCATAACCAAAGGAAGTTGATGCAGACAAACCAAAAGAACTTGAAAAAGTAGAGGATACAAGCAAATCAGAAGAATATGACAAATTTTCAAAGGATGAATCTAAAGATAAGTCAGAAGAAAGATGTGGATGGAAGTACAAGTCATCTCATCCTGAAACTCTAATCATTGGAAGTGCAACTGATCCTTTAAGGACAAGATCATCACTTAAAGACACCAGTTTGTTTGGCTTACTTTCATCAATTGAGCCTACCTCTATTGATGAAGCATTGGTAGATAATGGATGGATTCTTGAAATGCAAGAAAAGTTAAATGAATTTGAGTGGAATGATCTTTGGGATGTAGTACCAAGACCAGAAAAGAATATTATTGGAACCAATTGGGTTTTCAGAAACAAGCTAAATGAAAAAGGTGAAGTGGTCAGAAACAAGGCAAGACTTGTTGCACAAGGCTACAGTCAGCAAGAAGGCATTGATTACATTGAGATATTTGCTCCTATGGCCAGGTTAGAAGCTATTCGTATACTAGTCGCTTTTGCTGCAAATAATAATATTACATTATTTCAAATGGATGTTAAAAGTGGTTTTCTAAATGGTTATATAAGTGAAAAAGTCTATGTTAAACAACCCCCAGGTTTTGAAAGTTCTGAAGTTCCAAATCATGTTTTTAAACTTAGAAAATCTCTATATGGTCTAAAACAAGCACCTAGGGCATGGTATAATAGACTTAGTAACTTGTTGCTTAAAAATAACTTTGAAAGAGGACAAGTAGGCAATACACTTTTTAGAAAATGAATAGAAGATGACATTCTTATTATTCAAGTTTATGTTGATGACATTATTTTTGGATCTATTAATGGCACTCTTTGCCAAGAATTTTCTCAATTAATGCAGCATGAATTTCAAATGAGTATTATGGGAGACCTTAAGTTCTTCTTAGGGATACAAATTCAGCAAAGTCAAAAAGGTATATACATTCATCAAAAGAAATACACAAAAGAGCTTCTCGAGAAGTTTAAGATGAGTTATTCCAAACCTATGGCTACACCAATGCACCCTACTTGCTCACTTGAAAAAGATTATTCAAGCCAAAAAGTTGATCAAAAAACCTAAAGAGGAATGATAGGATCTCTACTTTACCTTACTGCTTCTAGACCTGACATCATGTTTAGTGTATGTGTATGTGTATGTGCAAGATTACAATCTGACCCTAGGGAATCACATTTAACTACTGTTAAGAGAATTCTTAGATATCAAAAAGGCACTACCAACCTTACCTTGTTCTACAAGAAAATCTCATAAGTACAAACTTAGTGGATACTGTGACTCTGACTATGCTGGAGATAAACTTGAGAGAAAGAGCACAAGTGGAAACTGTGCCTTTTTAGGTGACAACTTAATTTCTTAGTCAAGTAAGAGACAAAACACTATTGCAATGTCAACAGCGGAGGTTGAGTAGATTTCAGCAGCTGGATGCAGTTCTCAACTCATTTGGATAAAACATCAGCTGGAAGACTACAAAATCCTGGAAACCAACATTCCTATCTATTGTGACAACACTTTTGCCATCAATCTAACCAAAAACCCTATACTTCATTCCAGAACTAAACACATAGAGATCAAACATCACTTCATTAGAGACTTTGTTCAAATAGGGGTACTCAACATTCAGTTTGTAAACACTAACACCAATTGGCTGACATATTCACCAAACCACTATCTGAAGATAGGTTTGACTTCATCAAGAAAAACCTAAACCTTACATTCATCTCTGAATGACAGTGCAATCACTTCAAAATAGTTTAGTTTTAAATTAGTTTTTATATTTTCTTGTAATATTCATGTTATTCAAAACAAAAAAAAGACAAAACAAAAAATATTGTTTATACAGTGTTGTAAACATGTATACAAAATAAAAGGGGGAGAAAGATCACTTTCATTTCTTTTGTCTGATGACAAAAGGGGGAGAAGATATTTGATAAAGCAAAGATAAAGTGGGGCTTAAACTTAGGGGGAGAAAGATATATGAGAAAGATATAAAGTGGGGAGAAACTCATGCTTAGGCTTAAGGGGAGTCAAAGAAATATAAAGAAAAGTGGTTATAAAAAATACAAGTTTTGTCATCATCAAAACGGGGGAAATTGTTGGAACTAGGCTGGTTTTACACTTAATGTTTTGATGTTAACAAAAGTATTTTATGAAAATAATATATTTGACTTCGATGAAGTATACCACCAGAGGATGTCACCAAAGGACGTCACCAGAGGATACTACCAAAGGATCCCACCAGAGGATGTCACCAAAGGATGTCACTAGAGGATGCCACCAGAGGACACCTCCAAAGGATATCACCAGAGGATCCTAGAGGATATCACTAGAAGATCCCACCATAGGATATCACCAGAGGCAAAAATCAAAGGATATCATCAAAGGCAAAAATTAGAGGATATAATCAGAGGCAAAAATCATAGGATATCATCAGAGGCAAAAATCAGAGGATACCTACAGATGCTGGAATCAGAGGACATCATCAGAGGATACCATTCGAGGCCAACATCAAAGTATGAAAGAAGACATGGTCAAGATTCGAAGAAGATTTGATTCAAATTCGAAGAAGACTTGATTCAAATTTGAAGAAGATCTGACTAAAATTTGAAGAAGATTTAATTTAAATCAGAAGAAGATTTGGTTCAAATTTAAAAAGGAACAGAATCAAGTTGAAGAACATACAAAAGAAATCTGAACAAAATAAAATTCGAAATTAAACTTGGACCAAGTAGAAAGCCCAAATCTCAACTATAATAGATACTCCAGGCTGAAGAATAAATCATCGAAAAACTAAAGAGAGTAGAAGAACTCAAGCTTAAAATCTAAATTCATCTTAGATTTCAAAGAGAGAAACACTTGTGCGAAAGAGAAATATTTTCTAAAGTGTTCTTTTCTTAGAGTATGAGAGTCATTGTTATAATCAATTTTCCATAAGCAAATACTCAAGTTCCAAACCTTTGTATCCAACCTGATAGTGGTGTAAGTTCCTTCTTCTATATGGGGTTGTCATATTTTTAGGGGAAGACTTGGCTTGTAGGGTCAAGGTAGTGTAAGTTCCTTCTTCAACCTGGGGTTGTCAGATTGGTAGGAGAAGACTTGGCTTGTAGGGTCAAGGTGTTGTTGTTCCTCAAAAGTCTAGGGCTGTCAGGCTGTTTGGGAAAACTGGCTTGGAGGATCAGGTGTTGTGTAATTCAAAGTGTTTGAATTAGTGGATTAAAGCCTTTTGAATGAGGGGACTTGATGTAGCCGAGAATTTAATTTGGAGATTAAAGATAAAAGTGCAGCTGAGAATCTGGTGGCAGATCACTTGAGCATAATAGAAATGGATGAGGACCCACCCCCATTCAGGATTGTTTCCCTTGTGAGCAACTGTTACAGTTGTGTGAGGTAACTCATTGGTTTGTTGATTTAGTTAATTATCTAGTTGTTGGAGTTCTTCCTGCAGGTGCATCTTGAGAAAAAGTTCACAAACTCAAAAGTGATGCCAAATACTATGTGTGGGATGATCAATATTTGTGGAAATTTTGTAGTGACCAGGTGATTAGGCAATGTGTCTCCCACCATGAGGCTCAATCCATTCTTCATTTTTGTCGTGCCTCACAGGTAATAGGACATTTTGGTCCTCAACGGACCGCAAGAAAAGCCTAAGACTCGGGTTTCTTTTGGCCCACTTTGTTTAAGGATTCTTTTGAGACTTACCGAACTTGTGAACAATGCTAAATAGCAGGAACAACAATCACTCGTAGGAGTGAGATACCTTAACAACCTATGTTTTTCTATGAAATATTTGATGTGTGGGGCATTGACTTTATGGGCCTTTTCCCTATATCTTTTGGTTTTGTCTACATTTTACTTATTGTTGATTATGTTTTGAAGTGGGTGGAGGCAATACCCACTAGGACTAATGATTCTAAAGTTGTTGCAGGTTTTGTCAGGTTAAATATTTTCTGTAGGTTTGGAATACCCCGAGCCATCGTAAGTGATCAAGGCACTTTATTTGCAACCGCACCATGGAAGCTTTCCTTTAAAAGCATGGGGTTGTGCATAGAGTTTCTACACCTTATCATCCCCAGGCTGATGGGCAAACTGGAATCTCTAACAACAAAATTAAACATATTTTAGAAAAGATGGTGCAGCTAAACAGGATAGACTGGAGCCACCGGCTAGAAGAAGCTCTAGGCTACAAAACACCAATAGGGATGTCCCCTTATCAACTTGTGTTTGGTAAGGCATGCCACCTCGAAGTGGAAATAGAGCACCGTGCTTATTGGGTGGTCAAGAGTTGTAACCTTGATATGGAGAAAGCAAGTTTGGAGAGAAAGCTTTAATTGCAACAACTTGAAGAACTTAGGCTAGAAGCCTACGAGAACTCCCGAATCTTAAAGGAGAAAACTAAGCACTTTCATGATAAGATGATTTCTAGGAAGGAATTTTCAATGGGCCAAAATTTTTTATTGTTCAACTCCCGCCTTAGAATTATGGTCGTGAAACTTCGATCCAAGTGGATTGGCCCTTTTGTTGTTACTGACACTTTTCCAAATGGTGCAGTTGAAATAAAAAGTAAAAACACCGATAAAGTGTTCAAAATGAATGGACAACGCCTCAAGATATTCCATGAGAGCTATGTGCTTGAAGATGCTACCAACAGAAGAACTCTCTTTGGAAAAGCCCACCTACACAGCAGTTTGAACAGGGAGTTCCCTTTCCTTACTCTTATTTTATATTTGTCACTTTCAGTGAAAACAATGTGTAATTTAAGTTTTGGTGTATCATTTAGGATTTCATTTGTTGTAGGATTTTCGTTTATTCCAAATACGAAAAAGATATAGAAAAAAATGTGCATTGCACTGCATGCTTATTTATCAGAGTTTGGGTTGTAAATATGGTGAGTTATTGTGGGTTTGTGACATGATTGGATAGTATCTCTGCATTCTTGGTACAATAAGTTGGATTAGAACACTAAATTGGGTATCATCTATGATAGGTCATTAACATTTGTGAGAATTTGAGCCTTATTATGGATGGAACACGTTTCTTTTTCCATATTTTTTTTCTTGTGTATGATCTTGCACATGATTGCTCGTTACGCTAGAACTTGACTTGAATCTTGTCCACATGCAAATATTGGAATGATCTAGACATTTTTTTCTTGATAAGCTACTGACAAAATAAGCCTACTCTGCAATTATCCGTTGTTTAAGCCCCTTTGAGCATATTTATCCCATTCTTTGTTATATAGCTCATTACAAGTCTAAAAGTGAAAAACAATGAATTGACCCAATCTTGGAGAATAAAGGATTTCTTCTTTAAATAAGGGTGAGGGTGCTCAACTCAACTTGTTTTTTTAAATATGGGTAGTAGTAAAAACAAAATTAAAAAAAATGAATAAATGAGGAAAATGGTTGTGAACAAAGTGAGTGTTTTATGAGTGTGAGGATAAAAGTCATTGGTATTTTTGTTGAGTTACCTTTCAATGTTACTTTTTTCTCCTGGTCATTACTCATTTATCCTCTTTAATTTTTTAGCCCTAGTCTCCTTAGGATTATCTCACCCTTACCTTGGCCCCGATACAACCTTAATAAAAACCTTTTGATCATTATGTGCATGTGTTTCAAGTATAGATGTTAGAGGCATGTCAATCCTATAGTAGTGCTAGCCTTATGATGTGCTTTGAGTGTAAATAGTAGCCTAAACACTTGAGAGGTTGAAAGAATTATATATCATGTGAGGACTCTATCACTTATGATGAACTCTTTAGTTAATTTGTCCTCTTGTTTGCATTGGCTAGGAAGAAAAGCTATTCATGATTGTCATATTCTTTGAAACTTGGAATTAAAATTTTTGTGCACCACAGTGCATTCTTGATAATCTTTGGAACTGCGTGCATTGCTTTGCTCATAGTGCAAAAGCTTAAGTGTGGGGGAATTTGATCAATACATTTTGGCACTTGTTTCTTGCTTTGTACTGTGACGTTTTGAAAGCTCTTTATTGAAGGTGCAAACACGAAAAGGGGGGGTTGAATTCAGTTTGACTAACTTGAATACTTTTCCTGTTTTTACACTGTTAAAACAAAACTTGATGTATGAATAAAAACAGAGTTAGCAGCGGATATAAAGTAAAAATAAAACACAGAATTTTTATACTGGTTCACCGTTAACGAGGCTACGTTCAGTCCCATCACCTTGAAGGATTTCACTAATTCAAACCTTGAATTACAACAGTTCCACTGACCCTCCAAGTCAGTCTTCTCAAACAGTCTAACAATCCTAGACTCTTGAGGAATACAGCACCTTGACTTCCTAAGTCAAGTCTTCTCCTGCCAATCTGATAACCCCAGATTGTAGAAGGAATTACAACACCTTGAATCTAATTGCCAAGTAATCTGCTACCCCTTCTGACTCCCTCAGATTGTAGA
The DNA here is from genome assembly GCA_037974295.1 of Cicer cuneatum. NCBI lineage: Eukaryota > Viridiplantae > Streptophyta > Magnoliopsida > Fabales > Fabaceae > Cicer > Cicer cuneatum. The sequence continues at coordinate 48,656,697 of JBBPBO010001985.1, read as the reverse complement.
ATCTACTTGAACAACTTAGATCTAACACAAGGGAAAGAAAATAACACGAGTGCTTGCTTCTTGAAAGCTGGAACTCACAATTAACCTCACTGAAAACTTGAGTGTTTGCTTTCGAAGTGTATGACTCTTTTGTGATTTTCGATGTTAAGTATTTTGTCTTGAGCCTCCTTTTATAGATGCAGATTAAGGCCTCTTCCAAGCTTAATTTTGAGCTGAATTTTGTTGGATTCTCTTACAAAAATAACTTGACCAATTGGGCTTTATTTAAATAAAAAACATATCTTTTATTAAGCTTCAAATTTTCTTTCAAAATAACTGGCCAATCAAGTCTTTAGTTTCTTCCCGCCAACAGCTCCTGAGTTCCACAATACTTCACTTTATTTTTGTAACAAATCTTTTTAATACTTTGATCAAAATAAATTAAAATCTACACCGTTAATCCTCATGATTAAATCTCGACCAATTGATCTTCTGCGCAAGTCCACATCTGGACCATACTAATTGATATGTTGTGATCCTCTGATTTCGGCCATCCCTGGACCATGCTTCCTAACCTTCTGATCTTCTGATTTCGGCCATCCTAGTCCAGCAAACTGATCTGCTGTGATCCTCTGATTTCGGCCACTGCTGGACCACACATTCTGACCTTCTGATTTCGGCCAACACTGGGCCAAATACTTAAATCTGAACCATTGATCAGAAAATCTTCCCTCTTATCTGGACCAATTCTGGACTTGGTCTGGATTAAACCAAAATTAAATTTGGACAAATAATATTTCAGTCTGGACATTTTACCTTCTGTTTTGGATCAGGTTTGGATCAGTTCTGGATCAATTCTGGAGATGATTTCTTCTGGTCTGGACTTAGTTTCATACGCTGAATCATGCTATCTTCTGGTCTGGGTCAAATATGGATTAATTTCTTTGTTTTGCACCCATTAATTTACTCTCTGATTAAGTCTGGATCAAGTCCGGGCTGTTTATCATTTCACTGCCAGGCCATCTTCTGGTCAGAATAACTTCTAGATTAAATCTGACGTTTGACATCTTCTGGTCTGGAACAACTCTCCCTATGGCAGGCTTCCTTCTGGCCTGGTCCAGGTCTCTTTCTGAGTTTTCTTCCTTCTGATCTGGGCCAGCAAAGATATCCTCTGGTAATGTTTTGACATCCTGGTGTATCCTTTGGTAATTCCAGGATGCATTCTGGATGCATTTTCTGCCTCTGCAATCTTCAATTCTGGTGGTATTTAATGTAATAATTCAAGGGACCAAATAAGATTACATGGAGTGCTTTTGTAAACATCAAAATCCTAAGTATTTAGAACCAACTTGGTTCCAACAATCTCCTCCTTTTTGATGATGACAAAACCTTAACTTATTTTGTTAGTTTATAACTCGAAGACTTGAATTACTCCCCCTCAGACCAATCTCTCCCCCTAAGTCTGACACTGACTTTTTCTTCCCCTTTTAAACTCCTTCTCTTTTCACTCTTTCTTTTCTTCTCTTCTCCTCTCCTTTTCAACTCCTTCTTTATTCTCTTTTTCTTTTTCTCTCTTCACATTTCCTCTCCTTTTCAACTCCTTCTCTTTTCACTCTCTTTTTCTCCCTCTATTTTTCTCTCTCCCTGTTTTCTCTCCTTTTCAACTCCTTCTCTTTTCATCTCTTTCTTTTTCTCTCTCCCTGATTCTTCTCCTTTTGAACTCCTTCTCTTTTTACTCTTTCTTTTTATCTCTCCTTTTCTACTTATTTCTCCTTTTTCTCTCTCTCCCCCTTTTTGTCATCAGCCAAAAAGAGGTCCTACTATTTTTGTATTTTTTGTTTTTTTCTCTTTACAAATTACAGAAAGTAAAACAGAAAATAAAATTACAAGAATTTAAAAAAAAAACCCCTAAGATGACTACTTGAGCTAGTCAGATATTGAGGTAATGCTGAGATGCTTCTTGATGAACTCTAACATATCTTCTAGTAATGCTTTGGTGAAGATGTCAGCCCATTGATGATCAGTGTCCATAAATTGGATGCTTAAAGTCCCTTTTTGAACATGGTCCCTAATGGAATGATCTTTTATTTCAATGTGTTTGGCTCTAGAGTGTAAGATAGGGTTCTTGGTTAGGTTTATGGCTGAAGTGTTATCACAGAACAAAGGGATATTGGTTTCAAAGATATTGTAATCTTCAAGTTGATGTTTTATCCAGAGTAACTGTGAACTGCATCCTGCTGCTGATATATACTCAGCTTCAGCTGTTGACATGGCAATGGTGCTTTGTCTTTTGCTTGACCAAGAGATCAAATTATCACCTAAGAAAGTGCAGTTGCCACTTGTACTTTTCCTTTCAAATTATCACCTAAGAAAGTGCAGTTGCCACTTGCCATTCATTTTGAACTTTTTAAGAAGTTCTTTAGTGTATTTAGATTGGTGAATGAGTATACCTGATTTACCTTGTTGAATCCGAATTCCCAGGAAGAACTTAAGTTCTCCCATCATGCTCATTTGGAACTCTTTCTGCATTAGGTCAGAAAACTCTTTGCACAAGGTGCCATTAAATGATCCAAATATGATATCATCAACATAAACTTGAATAATAAAAATATCATTTTTAATGGATTTCCTAAATAGAGTATTATCAATCTGGCCTCTATTAAATTCATTCTTAAGCAGAAAGTTACTAAGTCTGTCTTACCATGCCCTTGGTGCTTGTTTTAAACCATATAAATATTTTTTAAGTTTGAAAACATGGTCTGGAAAATCAAAATTTTCAAATCCAGGGGGCTGTTTGACATAGACTTCCTCACTTATATAGCCATTATATCATGATTAGCAGCAAATGATAAAAGAATTCTAATTGCTTCTAACCTGGTCACTGGAGCAAAAGTCTCAGTGTAGTCTATACCTTCTTGTTGACTGTGTCCTTGAGCTACAAGTCTGGCTTTGTTCCTTACCATTTCACCTTTTTCATTTAGTTTATTTCTGAACACCCAGTTGGTTCCAATAATGTTTTTGTTTGGTCTAGGTACCAGATCCCAAACACCATTTCTTTGGAATTCATTCAGCTCTTCTTGCATTGCAAGTATCCAACCTTCTTCTACCAAATCTTCATCAACATTGGTTGGTCTGCATCAACTTCTGTTTCTGGAAGATCTGTAACAGCTTCTAATTCTGATAAATCAACTTCTGGTTCTGGTAAATCTGTAACAGCTTCTGATTCTGATAAATCAGCTTCTGGTTCTAGTAAATCTGTAACAGCTTCTGATTCTAATAAATCAGTTTCTGGTTCTTGTAAATATCCAGATTTCTCTTCAAATTTATCCTTTGAAGATTTGTCATGTGTTGCTGACTTGCTTGTATCCTCTACCTTTCCAAGTACTTCTGTTTCTTCTGCTTCTGCTCCCTTTGGTTTTGGGGAACCTGCACTATCTTTATCTTGCTTTGATTTGTCAAGATCAAGTAGTTTTTCATATAACATAATATAAATAATTTAAAAATGAACTCAATACAGCCAAACCATTAATTCTGCTTCTAGTGATTTCTGCTTGTTTTTGAACCCACTGGAATGGTGTTTCTGCTGAAATGTTCAATTCGTGTGAATCACCTGGTTCCTCTGATAGATTGAAAACCTGCAGAATACTTATCTAGCTTTGATTTGTTAATATCAAGCTTCTTGTTATCACAGTAAACATAAATATCAAATAATAATAGTATTTATTGCAACATGTAACCTCTATGTCAACAGTTTCAGTTTTACTCTGAAAATCCTCTTGCTTCTAATTTTCAGATTCCTAATCTGTATGTTGTGATTACATGGTTTGGATGAGGGGATTTGAATTCCCTTCCAGGTTTGTAGTCTTGATGAATCTCACTAGAGTGTTTGAAGAACTCTCCTGATTCTGATTCCTTTCTTTCTGCTTTGGCTGATACACCATGTTCCTCAAGTGATTCTGGAACTTATGGTGATTCTGGTAATCATACTGATTCTGATAATTAAAGTAATTCTGATGATCATACCTCAACCTTTGATATTGATACCTATTCAAGTTCTGGTTCTGGTACTGATTCTGATTCTGGTTCCACTGTTGATTCTGGTTCCAGTTCCTGTGCCTCTGATACTGGTTCCAATTCTGATTCTGGTTCTAGTTCCTGTTCTGATTCCTGTGATATGTGTGATTTCTTTGATATTTCCTATTCCTCCTATGATTCTGGTTCTGATAGGTATTGTGTTGACCAGTTCTTCTTCTACCAGTGTCACTTGGCTTCTGTTTGGTAGATATTGGAACATAAACCTTCTTCTGCTTGTGCATTGCCAGCATCCATTGTCCAGGCACCATTGTTGGTGTCTTCTTCTGGTTGCTCAGAATATCTGCAACATAGAAAATTTGATCTTTTGGTACCCAGACCTGATTGGGTCTAGGTTTGTTAGTCTTAACAGCTCTCGGATCTTGTTCAGATTTTACCATTGGACAAGATAGTTCAGAGTGACCTTTCTTAGCACAAACAATGCATAAAACATCATAATGAACAGCTTTACTTTCAGTAATCGTTTCTGTAAAACCAAGACCTCTCTTTCCACTGTTAATGTTTCTATAAATCATAGATGCATATTTACTTTTTTCCATTCCATTAGAAATAAAGTTTTGAAAAAATTGTTCATGCATATCAGATTCACAAACAGTTTTGGAAGTGGAACACACATTGCTTTTGAGAGTTTGGTTTTCAGATTTGAGTCTTGCAACTTCAGTGTCAAAATCCTTGTTTTCAGTTGCATACTCAGAATTTTGATTCTTTAAAACTAGGACTTCTTTGGTCAGATTTTTCTTATCTTCCCTAAGAGTTTTCAGTTTTAAAGACATCTTATTATTTGCATTTAACAAGTCTTTTACAGCATCAATTAATTCAGATTTAGAGAGATCAGAAAATACCTCACTGTCTTCATCTTCTGATTCTGTTCCAAAGCCTGAGCTGTATCTAGAACTTGAGTTGGTATGAGCCATCAGAGACAGAATTGCTTCCTCTGATGTGCTTCCTGACTTGCTTGAATGACTACTTCGTTCATTCTTCCTTCTGCCTGCTTTCCTTCCTGAAATCATGCCTTTATGAGGTCCAGAAGCAGACCTGATGTGTGCTGTCATTGTTGTTTCTGCCTCTTCTTCATTAGACGATTCTTCCTCTGATTCTGATACATCCCAGGCAGCCATCAGACCCTTCTTTCTGAATCTCGAACTCTTCTTGTACTGTTTGCCTTTTTCCAGATTTGGACATTCTGATTTGATATATCCAGGTTCATTGCATCCATAACAGATGATGTTCTTCTTGTCAGATTCTTCCTTATCGTTGCTGTTATGTTTCTTCTTGGAACCTCTCCTCTTCCTGTTTTCCCAGATCTTAACCATCTTTTTTGTTAAGTAAGCCATATCATCACTGTTACTATCCTCTGATTCTGATGCTGCCCTTGCAGCTTTCTTCTGTTTCGACTTCAGAGCCAGATTCTTCTTCTTCTTTGGTTCATCTGCTTCTAGTTCTATTTCATGAGACCTGAGTGAGCTGATCACATCTTCCAATCTTAAGGTATTCAGAATGCTAGCTTCCTGTACTGCAGTAACCTTTGGTCTCCATTTGGCTGGTAAGCTTCTGAGGATCTTCTTTACATGATCTGTAGTGGTGTAGCTTTTCTTTAATAGTTTTAAACCTGATACCAGAATCTGAAATCTGCTGAACATTGCTTCAATGTCTTGATCCTCTTCCATATTGAATAGCTCATACTGTTTGACCAGTATGTTAGCCCTTGCTTCTTGAACCTGTTGGCTTCCTCATAGGTCAGAACCATACTGTCGAATATGGCATTAATCATGATGTTTCTAGACTTGTGATGAAGTTTGTGTAATCTGCTCTGATTTGGTTTCATATCATCCATGTCTAGTACTTTAGTTGGATCTTCTGGATCAGTAGGTGCAGTGTATCCTTTGACTACCATCTTCCATAATTCAGGATCTTGAGATATGATGAAACTTCTTATTCTGTCCTTCCAATACTCAAACCTTTCTCCATCAAGCAGTGGTGGTCTGTTGATGTTGCCTCCCAATTCATCTCTGGATTCTGCCATGTTGAACTCCTTGGACCTTTCCTTAAACACTGTTAAGTGCTCAGCCTTGAGACCGAGATCTGATGCCAATTGAAGGTGCAAACACGAGAAGGGGGGTTGAATTGTGTTTGACTAACTTGAATATTTTTCCTGTTTTTACACTTTTAAAACAAAACTTGATGTATGAATAAAAACAGAGTTAGCAGCGGATATAAAGTAAAAATAAAACACAGAATTTTTATACTGGTTCACCGTTAACGAGGCTACGTCCAGTCCCTTCACCTTGAAGGATTTCACTAATTCAAACCTTGAATTACAAGAGTTCCACTGACCCTCCAAGTCAGTCTTCTCAAACAGTCTAACAATCCTAGACTCTTGAGGAATACAACACCTTGACTTCCTAAGTCAAGTCTTCTCCTGCAAATCTGACAACCCCAGATTGTAGAAGGAATTACAACGCCTTGAATCTAATTTCCAAGTAATCTGCTACCCTTTTTGACTCCCTCAGATTGTAGACTCTACTTCAACAACTTAGATCTAACACAAGGGAAAGAAAATAACACGAGTGCTTGCTTCTTGAAAGCTGGAACTCACAATTAACCTCATTGAAAACTTGAGTGTTTTCTTTGGAAGTGTATGACTCTTTTGTGATTTTCGATGTTAAGTATTTTGTCTTGAGCCTCCTTTTATAGATGCAGATTAGGGCCTCTTCCAAGCTTAATTTCGAGCTGAATCTTGCTGGATTCTCTTACAAAAATAACTTGACCAATTGGGCTTTATTTAAATAAAAAACATATCTTTTATTAAGCTTCAGATTTTCTTTCAAAATAAGTGGCCAATCAAGTCTTTAGTTTCTTCCCGCCAACAGCTCCTGAGTTCCACAATACTTCACTTTATTTTTGTAACAAATCTTTTTAATACTTTGATCAAAATAAATTAAAATCTCCACCGTTAATCCTCATGATTAAATCGGGACCGTTTGATCTTCTGCGCTAATCCTCTGATTTCGGCCATCCCTGGACCACACTTCCTAACCTTCTGATCTTCTGATTTCGGCCATCCTAGTCCAGCAAACTGATCTGCTGTGATCCTCTGATTTCGGCCACTGTTGGACCACACATTCTAACCTTCTGATTTCGGCCAACACTGGGCCCAATACTTAAATCTGAACCATTGATCTGAAAATCTTCCCTCTTATCTGGACCAATTCTGGACTTGGTCTGGATTAAACTAAAATTAAATCTCGACAAATAATATTTCAGTCTGGACATTTTACCTTCTGTTTTGGATCAGTTTTGGATCAGTTTTGGATCAATTATGGAGATCATTTCTTCTGGTCTGGACTTAGTTTCATACCCTGAACCATGCTATCTTCTTGTCTGGGTCAAATCTGGATTAATTTCTTTGTTCTGGACCCATTAATTTACTCTCTGATTAAGTCTGGATCAAGTCAGGGTTGTTTATCATTTCACTGCCAGGCCATCTTCTGGTCAGAATAACTTCTGGATTAAATCTGACGTTTGACATCTTCTGGTCTGGAACAACTCTCCCTATGGCAGGCTTCCTTCTGGTCTAGTCCAGGTCTCTTTCTGACTTTTCTTCCTTCTGATCTGGGCCAGCAAAGATATCCTCTGGTAGTGTTTTGACATCCTGGTGTATCCTTTGGTAATTCCAGGATGCATTCTGGATGCATTTTCTGCCTCTGCAATATTCAATTTCTAGTGGTATTTAATGTAATAATTCAAGGTACCAAATAAGATTACATGGAGTGCTTTTGTAAACATCAAAATCCTAAGTATTTAGAACCAACTTGGTTCCAACATTTATATCCTAGATTAGTTTTTTAACATGTTTCTAAACTTTGGGTCGTAATTCAGTTTTAATGTTATTATTTGCATATTTATCTTTGCTCGCTCTAAAGACCATAACTTGAGCTCTGGATATCACTTTGACGCATGCAAGTATGCGTTGGAAAGCTAAAAATGAGTGATACAACTTTTATGTTGGCATAAAAGCCCAATTCCAAAATTTACTAGGTCTACTAATTTTTGAATCAGTTGGATTCATGTGGTGTTCCTTATTTCATTTTAGGAACAACAATTAACTTCGCATGTACAAGAAACGACTTTAAGATACATACATTTTTATCCAAAAATGATCCATGTCTAAGTCCCAAATGGAAATGACCTAGAACTTTTTTCGTCTAAATATGAAGCTTTGTTAAGGTGATTGGACATATGATGAAATGGTTGAACTAAACAAATTATTATCGGATTCCGAATTACTTTAATGTAATGTATAGGATAAATTATTAAGACACTTGGTATTATTTTGGCACATGTTTCTAGCTTTGACCTATGACATTTTGAAAGCTCTATATAGCCTAAATTTCTTTTTTAACATGTTTCTAAATTTTGTGTCGTAATTGAGTTTTAATGTTATTATTTGCATATTGATCCTTGCTCGCTCTGTAAACCATAACTTGAGCTCTGAATATCGAATTGGCGCATGTGAGTAGCCGTTGGAAAGCTAAAACTCAGAGTTACAGCTTTTATGTTGGCACAAAAGCTCAATTTCCAACTTTACTAGGTCTACTAATTTTTGAATCGATTGGATTCAGGTGGAGTTCCTTATTTCATTTCAGGAACGACAATTAACTCTGCATGTACAAGAAATGACTTTAAGATGCATACATTTTTCATGCATAAATAAACCATGTCTAAAGCTTTACTGTAATACGTCCTTTGAAGTCTCAGATGGAAAAGACCTAGAATTCTCGCCATCTGAATATGAAGCTTGGAAAGATAAATGGACAAATGATGAAATGGTTGAACTAAAAATTTTTTTGTCGGATCTCTAAAGAATCACTTTAGTGTAATGTATAGGATAAATTACTAAGACAGTTGGCATTATTGATGTGTTGTTTTCTTTTTTAATTAAAATTTCAACTTAATTGCATTTCATTAATTAGTATTAATAAAATAACTAAATTCAATGGTTAAAAAATTCCAGAACCCAGCTATAAAACAATTCAGATAGTTTGATCCCTTAACTCAATTAGTAGTACTCTTAGAGTCCACTTCTTCCCCATGCTACAAGGGAAAGGGAAAATGTAAAAACTACCATTAAAGCAGCCCAAGCAAGACTTACTATATCCATGTAAATTTTGTCTCCTATCTCTATCAATATGAATGAATTATTTCATTATTGTTTACTAATTTTTCTTGTATTATTTTCTTTTCTTTTTTTTTTCACTAAAAATTGGATAATATCTTATAATAATTGTGGAGTCGCTGAGTCAAAAAAAGATTCCCTCATAACACCATTGACGAAACATCCAATTAGAACATCTAACAAGTTATTATCTATATTTAAATTACATGTGTTTGGTTATATTGATCCCAGTTGCATCAATGAATAAATGAAAATTTAAAGGACATTAAAAATTTTGTATCTTATTTATCAAGGCATAGATAAATATGATAGTGATGGAATATTACATGGATTCATAGTTTTTTTTTTGTTGTTCAGAAAAACATGAATTAATAGTTAATATATGTTAGAACTGGTACCAAAATAGATATAGATGAATAATAATTAATGGAAATTTATTGAAGTTTTCTCGAGAAAAACTGCCTCAACAGATAAATACACAAAATTACACAAATATACATCTAGACATAATTAACTACAAACTGCTTATAGCAGCAACCGCTTCTAATAATAATAACTGCTCCCTTATTAAAATAAATTGCCACAATAATATATAATATTTATTTACTAATAACAAATAGTCTAATAATATACTCCATCTAAAATAAAATAAAAATAATATTTAAAAAATTAATATATTTAAATATATCAATTTTTTAAATACGTTCTTGCTTTTATTTTCTATCAGATGGATTATTTGTTTTGGCCTAGACTATCGAGATGCTCAAAGCTATTGTTATTGCCTTGGAAATGCTTATTTTATTGTGAGCTTATAACTTAAATTATAACTTCAAGTATTTTTTGAAAAGTTGTGTCAGGTAGCTTTCGAACTTATAGCCTATAGTTTATCATTTTATTATTATTATTATAAATTTTTTTTACCCTTTATAATTTAAAATAAATTATTTATTATAGATTAAAATAAATAATTTAAAAAATTAATTTAAAATAATTTAAATGAATAATTTATATAATTTTAAAAGTATTTTTCATAAATAATATTTTAGAGTAAGTAGTTTAAAATAATTTATTATAATTTAAAATAAATAAACTAGTTAAATAAATAAAAATATGTCAGATTAATAAATTTTAAATTAAGAAAAAAAATAACTAATTAAAAAATATTTTAAACATTAATGGGTAAACCACTAATTGGTCTTTAAATGTGTTGGGTGTTGTCACTTTGGTCCCTAAATGCCAAAAACCCAAATTAGTCCCCAACTCGTCCAAACGTTGTCAGTGTAGTCTCTGACATTCCTGTTTGATGCGCATGATAGAAAGAGATAGGATATGATATAAAGTTGGATAAGGATAGAATAGTAGATGATATGATAATGACATGATAAACATTATCATATCTTGTGTTTGATACACACATGATAATATTTTATTTAGTCATGTATTTGATACATATCGCATCATGATATAATATAATATATATTATATTTAAATAACAAGATTACCATTGTGAACAATTACATATTAGTTTTTTTTAAATTAACTTGTTATATTTTAAATATTATAAATTAACCAAAAAAATTAAAGTAATGAAATAATTTTATTTTAAAACTATCCATTGACACTACTAAATAAAAAATTTAAATTTAAAAAAAAATCATGAGTAACCAAATAATTATATTTTATTTGTTAATAATGTAAATAAAGATATGATATATTTTACTCAATTACCTTATAAGGGTAATTGAGTAAACTATTGTTCTTATCCTATCATGTTGGTTTCTAACTCAACTCGTATTCAAGATAGAAATTTCAACTAGAGAGACAGAATAAGATAGAATTTGGATTAACTTATCATATCTTGTTGGTTCGTCAAACACTAGATTCAGACATGATATGATAACTTATTCCTATCATGTCTCTTATCATGTCCATCAAACAGATCCTAAGTTGACGGTTAAATTTCTTAATTTGATGATAGGATCTGTTATGTGATATACGATGTGTCGTTCTCTCACTGTGAGGTATATAGCTGAGTAAGCAAGGACCAAAATGACAAGAACACCATTTTTTTTTTCAAAAAAAATCTCAAAATTGGAAACATATTATCCTTTTTATCACCTCTTTTATTCTTCACCTAGGGATGAAAATGAAGAATAAAATAGGTGGTATATTTCAAATTTATGGATTTTTGTTTGGGTAAACCACGTTTTAATCTTTGGGAGTATAACGCACTGTTATTTTGATCTATGACACAGTTAAAAACCCAATTAGTACTCAAATCATTGAAATGTCAGTCAATTTGTCTTTGACGTTATAATGGTCATGGATTATTTTGACGGTAAATTGTATATTTCAAAGACTTTAATGAAAGTAAGTTATATCTTTCATGGAATATTTTGATGATTCGATGATTAATTTTAGTTATTGACTGGGTCAGAGACTAAAGAGACAACACCTCGCACCTTCAAGGACAAGAATGGTGGTTTACACGATTTTATATAAAATAAAAAATGTGTTATTGTCATTTTGGTTCGTGTCTACTCAACTACACACACACGTGACAGTGAGAGACTAACACATCATATGCCATATAATCGTCCACATCATCAAGTTAATAGATTTAATAGTCAATTTAACGTCAAAGACTAAACTGATAGACATTTGAATGAGTCGAGAACTAATTTGAGTTTTTGGATAAATTAGGGACCAAATTGAAAACATTGTGCATATTCAAAAGATTAAAATGGTGGTTTACCCAACATTAATTTATATAAAATTTATTTTCCATTTTGCGTAAGGCCTAGAATACCGATATTGTTAGGTTGAATATCATGTCTCGGGTTCGAATCTCAGAATCTCGCAGTTGTGTGCAAATTTCTTTACCATTTCATCTATATATAAAAAAATCTTAGCTAATTTCAAAATTTGCATTTGAAAGTAAAAGTAATATTATCTCTGTTTCATTTTAAATGTTTCATTTCTCATTTTTATTTCTCTCAAATTATTTTTCATTTTACCATACATATACAACATTAATTACTTTTTTTCCCCTAATATACGTTTATTTATTATATCTCAATTCATCAAACTACTCTACTAACTACAATTAATAAATGTGTTTGAGTAAATGAAACTCATTTTATTATTAAAATAAAAAACAAAAAAACTAATCATTTTCTTTTGATCAATACAACTCAAATGAGATGGATGGATTCTTAGAGGTAGTTAAAAGATACTTATGATTATGTAAAATTTGTTAGGTTAGTTACATAATCATTTCAAGTTTTATTTTTCTCTTTAATTATTTCTCTCTTTTTTGGGCTCATCCATGATTGTCAACATTCTTTTTCCAAATTTTCTTTATCCTTTCAGAGCAATAATAATTATTCCGCTACATTCTTTTTCCAAATTTTCTTTATCCTTTCTTCCTCATTTTGAATCCAAATTTTTGATTTCTCATTCTTTCTCAACTTGGTTGTATAATATTTGAAGATTCAAGATTGAAGATGCTTTGTGATTTATGATACAATTCTTTGAAAGTTTCATTATTAATTAGCCATTATCATTTTTAGTGATATATTTCATTATATTTTTATTATTTTTAGCCATTGTTGGCTTTCTCTTTGTGATTCTACCATATAGTAGTAAAGCAATTATCATTTTCTTTGTTCTTTTACCCTATGGTATTAGACATTTCTCATTCTGATGGTTAAACTTTGTTGGCCAAATTTGGCATTTGAAGATCCAAGATTGGGATTCTTGATTCTATATTGGAGTGAGCGCCGTGGAGACACTGGAAGATTTTCAAGTTAGCCCAAAATAAGTTGAAGACTTCGACGAGAGTTATGCACCTCGACAGCTACCACTTTCTACATGAACTTTGTTGTTTAGCCGATGTGATTACGGCTTGTATTCTTTTTCTTGTAATTTTCTTTCATTAGTTTCATTGTATTTTTTTTTTGTATTGTATTGTTCTTCCCAAGTTGGAAATGTTGTTCTATACTTCCAACTTGAGGGGACTCTTAGAGGTAGTTAAAAGATACTTATGATTATGTAGAATTTGTTAGGTTAGTTACATTAAGATCACTATATAAAAGTGCATCATACTTTAAATGTATAACAATTCTACATATAATCATTTCAAATTTTATTTTTCTTTTTTTCTTGGACTCAACCATGATTCTCAACATGGATGGAATAGTTTTTTGTAATGAGATTTATTGTGGAGACGGAATGAGTATATTTAGCAAAACGATTAATGATTCTAGTGTTTTCTGTCCCAATCTTACCTTTTTTTAGAACAAAAAAGGTTACATTATTCTGTAATCTACACATGCTAAATAAACAACTTTAATTTGTCTGAATTATTATGGTCACTAGTGCAATTTAACCTTGTTACATCGGTTCCTATGTACATGTTAGATCGGTTACCTGCCCGATCTAACATCAAGCGTTGTAATAAATAGTTAACTATTAAATTGGCTAAAATGAACCAATCTAACAAGTCAAATTCAAAATTGATTTATTAGATTGGTTAAATTTGAACCAATCTAACAAGTCAAATTTAAAATTGATTTATTAGATTGGTTAAATTTGAACCAATATAACAAGTCATATTCAAAATTCATTTATTATATCGATGAGCTCACCGATTTAAACAATTAACTTTTGAAATTTTTTTTCTTCATAACTTTCACTCCTCACATATGCATAATCAGGGTTTCACATATTACCCTATTAACTAGAATTTCGCATTCAACCATAAGACACAAAACTTCATATGAAGCTTTACATTTAAAAGTCAATGATAATGAGTCATAAAAATCTTACAAAATCAGAGTTATCAAACTTAGAGCTACATTATCATTACTACTTGTTTAAAAAAAAATACTTTATCTTTTATTAATAGTCTAAATATACTAAAATGATACAAGTGCTTCAAGAATTGTCAATTAGTTCAAGAATCAAGTTTGCACAACGATGTCGGACGTTCATCATTTCATCATCTTCGAATGGTTTTGAGTCTCCAAATATCTGAATTACAAACATTGAAATAACAAGATTATCTGAATCACGTGACCATAAAAATCATAAGTAGTTAATTAATACTAACTTTGAAAAAATCTATCACATACCTACATCCATGAATCAACGAGACCACTAGATACAATGTTCAACATATGTATCATAATGTAGTAGCCACACTCATAATCTTTAGGTTGTCTTTGACACTAAAATTGAATATCATATATAAAATTATAGTGAGTAATTATTATATAGATAGAGACATATAAATTATAATTGAAATTCTATATATATAATCTAAACAACTTACAGTGGGAATGCTCCATGTGGGCTTATTCTTTCTTAATCTTTGCAACTTATTATATTCACCCAAAGCTCTACAAAAATAAAATACTCATTAAATTTGTATTATAAAACATATCAAAAAATTCATGTACATATACTTATACGGGAAATACATTAAACACTTACAAATCGACGATGTGCATGATATTTTTATTTGGTTTCCATTCCAATGAACATAGGAAGACTATAGTATTCTTCCTAGGACAAATAATGAGCAATTGCCAATGATGACTACATTGAGCAAAAAGTTAAATGTGTTAAGTACATTCATATTATAATGGATAAATTACAATAAAAATTTACTTAGTTGTTGAGATAAGGTAATAGATAACACTCTTTTTGATCCTATTGCAACTTGTTTTGTATATATTTTTGTGCCCCAATAAGATCATATTCACTCTGAATGAAACATGGATCAATGAATCCATAGACGCCACTCTTTCCCAAGTCAATACAAAGGCGATGCATATATCTAGGATATTGAAATAAATAAAATAAAATAATTTTTTGTTATAAATGAAATTAATTATTGGACTAACTTTACAAATTAAATGTACTTACGTCAACCATATTTGTATAATAGTGATGCACAACTCTGGATTACCCATACACAACTCTACTATATCGCTTTGTCCAAGAACAAACACTTCACTTGTCTCATGTTCAAATTTTAGCTCTATAGACAATGATATACTCATCGACTTTAACAGCAATTGTTGAATAGAATCTAGTTGAGATTCAGACTTTTTGAGTGGAACGTCAACTTTCATAAATATATCAGCCTCCTAAATAATTAAAGATAAATTATTTAGTCATTTAAAATATTTCAAGTGTAAATAGAAAAAGATGTATGTAATGAATACCTTATCAGAAACAAGCCGCAAAAGTCTTTTTCGCCATTGAATGAAAGTATTTGAAACATGACCAACTGTTGTTACTTCATCAGTGGTACTTGAGCATTTGCATCTAAAATCTTGGTAACCACCACCCTAACAATATCATTATCTAACAATTGATTGTGTAAGGTGGGCCCCAACTTGTACACATCAGCATATGCCACTACAGAATAATTATTATCAACATACAATGTACACTATTCTGGGATATCATCATCCTCATCCTTTGTATAGGTAATTCAACAGAACAACTGCCTTTCATGAACAAATTTGGGTTTTGTTGTGATAGCTCCTGCAACACTTTATTTTTAATCACATTAGTAAGCTCCTCTATTTGGTGGCTACTGAAAACTGGTGGAGTGGAGGCATAATGAGAACGTGATCCAAATAATTGTCGAATCCCCACACCTCGACCAACAGCACGAACACAGCCAGGATGCTCAGGTTTACCAATGGCCTCCATCAAGATATCTTTACGTCGATGTGGAACAAAGGTTCCATTAGACGTTTATTCAACCAATGAATCCTACAAGATATAATTTATAGATATAATCACTATCAAATGAAAGAACAATTACTTACAATTATTTCTAATTAACAGGAACAAACGTAAATCAGAAATGGCTTCTATAACTATAACTAACTATTCTAACTAAACTATATCATCTGCTCTTGTAACATATGTTGCTATTCAAGCACTGCAGCCTGACTTGTGAAGGTGCAAACACGAGTAAAGAGGGTTGAATTGTGTTCGTAATACTTGAATTCTTTTCTGTTTTTGATGATTCTTTAAAATCTGATATATAAGCAACCAGAATTAGCAGCGGATAAAGTAAAATAATCAACACAAAGATTTATCCTGGTTCACCATTAACTAGGCTACATCCAATCCCTTCACTTTGAAGGATTTTACCACAAATTCAAAACCCCTTAATTACAGCAGCACTACTGACCCTCCAAGTCAGACTTCCCAAACAGTCTAACAATCCTAGACTTTTGAGGAACACAGCACCTTGACTTCACAAGTCAAGTCTTCTCCTACCAATTTGACAACCCCAGATTGTAGAAGGGATTTCAACACCTTGAATCTAATTGCTAAGTCACCTGCTACTTCTTCTGACTCTTCAGATTGTAGACTCTACTTCAACAATATAGATCTGACACAAGGGCACGAAAAACAAGAGTACTTGCTTCTGGAAAGCTGATAATCATAATTAACCTCACTGAAAACTCGAGTGTTTGCCTTTGGAAGTTTACGACTCTTTTACTGATTTTCAATTACCAAGTCTTCTACCTTGAGCCTCCTTTTATAGATGAAAATTAGGGTTTCATCCATGATCAAATTCGAGCTGTATCTGTCCAAATTCTCTTGCAAAAATAACTTGGCCAATCGGGTTTGAGCTTTATGCTTGATCCAAACCTTTTTGCTTCAGATTTGTTCTAAAAATAACTTTGGCCAATCCTGTTGTTGTTTAATTCTGGACCGTATCTTTCTTCCCTCCAATTGCTTTTAAATTCCCTCCAAGACTTCAATTTATTTTTGTATCAAATCCCTTTAATACTTTGATCAAATTTCTATCAAAATTTAATCAAGTTTGGACTATGTAATCTGATCTGCACCGATTCTGTGATCCTCTGATCTCGGCCAACACTGGATCATGATACTTTAATATGGACCATTGATCTTTTAATCTGAACATTTACCCTCTGATTTGGACCAAGTCTGGACCGAGTCTTTCTTTTCTTCTTATCACTTCTCCTTTTCAACTCCTTCTTTATTTCACTCTTTCTTTTCTCTCTTCTTTTCTCCTCTCCTTTTCAACTCCTTCTTTATTTCACTCTTTCTTTTTCACTCTCCTTGTTACCTCTCCTTTTCAACTCCTTCTTTATTTCACTCTTTCTTTTTCACTCTTCTTTTGTCCTCTCCTTTTCAACTTTTTCTCCCTTTCTCTCTTACTTTCTCTCCCTCTTTTTGTCATCATCCAAAAAGAGGTTTTTTTTTTCAGAGTACAAAAAATAAATAACAGAAAATAAAAGACAAAAAAGTAAAAATCTAAAAAATACTCCTCTAAAAAGACTACTTGATCTAGTTAGATATGGAGATTATGTTGAGATGCTTCTTGATGAACTCAAATCGATCTTCAGGCAATGGTTTGGTGAAGATATCAGCCCATTGATGATCTGTGTCTACAAACTGGATGCTTATTGTTCCCTTTTGAACATAGTCTCTGATAAAGTGATGCTTGATTTCAATGTGCTTGGCTCTAGAGTGTAGGATAGGGTTCTTGGTTAGGTTTATGATTGAAGTATTGTCATAGAACAAAGGGATGTTGGTTTCAAAGATGTTGTAGTCTTCCAACTGATATTTCATCCAGATTAACTGTGAACTGCATCCTGCTGCTGATATGTATTCAACTTCTGTTGTTGACATGGCAATGGTGCTTTGTCTCTTGCTTGACCAAGAAATCAGATTATCACCTAGAAACTTACAGTTGCCACTTGTGCTTTTTCTCTCTAATGTGTCTCCAACATAATCAGAATCACAAAAACCACTTAGTTTGTAAGATGGGGTTTTCTTGTAGAGTAAGGTAAGATGTGTGGTTCCTTTAAGGTATCTAAGGATTCTTTTGACAGCAGTTAAGTGGGATTCCCTAGGGCCAGCTTGAAAACGAGCACAAACACTAAACAAAATGTCAGGTCTAGAAGCAGTTAGGTAAAGAAGGGATCCATTCATACCTCTATATGTTTTCTGGTCTACCTTTTGGACGGATTCATCTTTTTCAAGTGAGCAGGTGGGGTGCATGGGGGTGGCCATAGGCTTACAATCACTCATTTTGAACTTTTTGAGAAGTTCTTTAGTGTACTTAGATTGGTGAATGAGTATACCTGTTTTGCCTTGCTGAATCTGAATTGCTAGGAAGAACTTAAGTTCTCCCATCATGCTCATCTGAAACTCTTGATGCATCATGTTAGAAAACTCTTGGCAGAGAGTGCCATTAGTGGATCCAAAGATAATATCATCAACATAAACTTGAATGATCAGAATATCATCTTTAATGGATTTTCTAAGCAAAATGTTATCTATTTGACCTCTATCAAACTGATTTTTAAGTAAGAAATTGCTAAGTCTGTCATACCATGCCCTAGGTGCTTGTGTTAAACCATATAAAGATTTTTTAAGTTTAAAAACATGGTTTGGAAAATCAGAACTTTCAAAACCTGGGGGCTGTTTGACATAGACTTCCTCACTTATATAACCATTTAAGAAAGCACTTTTGACATCCATTTGATACATAGTAATATTATGATTTGCAGCAAAAGAGAGTAGGATACGAATTGCTTCTAACCTGGCCACTAGAGCAAAAGTCTCAGTGTAATCAATGCCTTCTTGTTGACTGTATCCTTATGCCACAAGCCTAGCTTTATTCCTGACTACTTCACCTTTTTCATTTAGTTTGTTCTTGAAAACCTACTTGGTTCCAATGATATTTTGTGTGGTCTGGACACTAGATCCCAAACATCATTCCTTTCAAACTCATTCAGCTCTTCTTGCATTGCAAGAATCCATCCTTCTTCTGCCAGTGCTTCATCAACAGTAGTTGGTTCAATGGTAGAAAGTAAACCAAATAGACTTGTTTCTTTAAGTGATGATCTGGTTTTCAATGGTTCAATTGCGCTTCCAATAATTAGTGTTTCTGGATGTGAAGACTTGTCTTCAGGTTCAGCATTATCTTCAAATTTGCTTTCATCATTTTCTTTCTCTGGTTTTGTTGTTTGATCTGCTCCTGGTTCCTGTGCTTCTGGTAAACCTGCAATTTCCTCATCTTGCTTTGACTTTTCAGAGTCAAGTTGTTTGTCATCAAACTTAATGTGTATGGACTCCTCCATAGTGTTAGTTTCTTTATTAAACACTCTATAAGCTTTTGATCTCTCAGAGTAACCAATGAAGGTACACTTTTGAGATCTGGAATCAAATTTTGCAAGATTATCCTTAGTGTTTAACATATAACGAATGCAGCCAAACTGTTTGAAATAGGAAATATCAAATTTCTTACCTTTCCACATTTCATATGGAGTTTTTTTTAGAATAGACTTGATGTAAACTCTGTTCTAGATATAGCATGCAGTGTTGACAGCTTCTGCCCATAGGTAGGTAGCAATATTCATGTCATTCAGCATGGTTTTGGCCATCTCCTACAGTGACCTGTTCTTCCTTTCAAAAGCTTCATTCTGTTGAGGTGTTCAACTGTGCCTGTACCAATGATCTGACCTTTCTGGTTTCCTCCAAAGGAAACCTTGCCTCCTTTCTTCAGATTCAGCTTCTGGAACATTGATCTGTCTCCAGTCATATGCTTGGAGAATCCACTGTCCAGATACCATGCTTTGTGTTGCATATCAAACCTATCTTCTTCTGATACTTCACCGTTAGAGTCAAAGTCAGACTCAGTGCCGTAATCAGATTATGTACGAGCCTTCAGAGCCAGTTTTGTTTCTGGCTTGTTCAGACTGGTTGAACTGTTCCCTTGATTCTACTTCGGCTGATACACCATGTTCCTATGGTGATTCTGGTAATTCTGGAACTAATGTGTGTGATTCTGCTGTTTGTGGCTGAACCTCTGATTCTGATACTGATACTAATTCTGGTTCTAGTTCTGGTTCGGGTTCTAGTTATGGTTCTGATTCTGGTGTGAATTGTACTGACCAGACCTTCTTTCATCAGACTCATTTTGCTTCTGTCTGGTGGAAACTGGAACATACACCTTTTTTCTGTTTGTGCATTGCCAGCATCCATTGACCAAGCACCATGATTGGTGTTTCCTTCTAGTTCCTCGGAATATCTGCAACATAAACAATGTTGTTCTTTGGTACCCAAAACTTGTTAGGTCCAGGTTTGTTAGACTTAACAGGTCTCTTGTCTTTCCCAGATTTTGTCATTGGACAAGACAATTTAGAATGACCCTTTTTAGCACAAATAATACACAAAACATAAGAATGAGGAGATTTAATTTCATCAACAGATTCAGTAAAACCTATTCCTCTCTTACCATTGTTACTGATTCCATAAATCATGGAAGCATGCTTACTTCTTTCCATACTATTTGCAATAATGTTTTGAAAAGCTTGTTCATGCATATCAGATTCACAAACAGTATTGGAAGTAGAGCAAATATTACTTTTGAGAGTTAGATTTTCAAAATTGAGTCTGGCAACTTCAGTTTTAAAATCAGTGTTTTCAGTTGCAAACTCAACATTTTGATTCTTTAAAAATTGTACTTCTTTGGTTAGAATTTTCTTTTCTTCCCTAAGAGTTTTTAGTTTTAAAGACATCTTGTTGTTGACATTTAGAAAGTCTTTAAGAGTAGTAATTAATTCAGATTTAGTAAGATCAGAGAATACCTCTTTGTTTTCATCTTCTGAATCATTTCCAAAGTATGTGCTGGATCCAGAACTTGAGTTGGTATGTGCCATTAGAACCAATACTGCTTCCTCTGATGTGCTTCCAAACTTGCCAGAATGAATGATTTGTCCATTCTTCTTACCTTCTGCTTTTCTTCCAGAGCTAGTACCTTTATGGAGTCCAAAGGCAAACTTGATGTGAGCCATCATAGATGTTTCTGCTTCTTCATCATCAGATGATTCCTCTTCTGAGTCAGATGCATCCCATGCTGCCATCAGACCTTTCTTCTTGAATCTAGAACCTTTCTAGTGATGTTTTCCTTTCTCTATGTTTGTACATTTTGACTTGATATGTCCAGGTTCATTGCATCCATAGCAGATGATGCTTTTCTTGTCAGCTTCTTCTTTTCCTCTGTTGGAGTATTTTCCATTTTTCCTGGGAGCTTTCTTCTTTCTGTTTTGCTACATCTTTGCAATCTGCTTGGTTACGTAAGCAAGATCATCATCTTCACAATCACTATCCTCTGATTCTGGTACAACCTTTGCAGCTTTCTTCTGTTTTGACTTAAAGGCTAAAGTCTTCTTCTTCTTTGGCTCATTGCTTCCAGCTCTATTTCATGAGACATGAGGAAGCTGATCAGATCTTCAAGCCTCAAGGTATTCAGATCTTTGGCTTCCTGTACTACAGTAACCTTTGGTCTCCATTTGGCTGGTAAGCTTTTGAGGATCTTCTTTACATGATCTACAGTGGTGTAGCTTTTCTTTAATACTTTTAAACCTGATACCAGAAACTGGAATCTGCAGAACATTGCTTCAATGTCTTCACCCTCTTCCATCTTGAACAGCTCATACTGTTTGACCAGTATGTTTGCCTTTGCCTATTGAACTTGTTCACTTCCTTCATAGGTCAGAACCAGACTATCATAGATGCTTTTTGTTGTTTCCTTGTTGGTGCATTTGTTAAATTCTTTAAATGTGATAGCATTGATTATGATGGTTCTGGACTTGTGATGCAGCTTGTATAACTTCCTTTAGTTGGGATTCATATATGCTACATCCAGTTCTTGACCAGTTTCATCTCCTGGTATAATGGGTGCAGTGTAGCCTTTGACTACCAAGGTCCAGAGATCAGAATCTTGGGAGATGAAGAAGCTTCTCATTCTGTCCTTCCAGTGTTCAATGTGATCTCCATCAAACAGTGGTGGCCTGTTGATGTTGTCTCCAAATTCTTCATTGGATTCTGACATGTTGAACCCCCTTAGACCTTTCCTCAAACACTGTTAAGTGTTCAGCCTTGAAACCGAGCTCTGATGCCAATTGAAGGTGCAAACACAAGAAGGGGGGTTGAATTGTATTTGTAATACTTGAATTCTTTTTCTGTTTTTGATGATTATTTAAAATCTGATATATAAGCAAGCAAAATTAGCAGCGGATAAAGTAAAATAGTCAACACAAAGATTTATCCTGGTTCACCATTAACTAGGCTACATCCAGTCCCTTCACCTTGAAGGATTTTTCCACTAATTCAAAACCTCTGAATTACAACAGCACTACTGACCCTCCAAGTCAGTCTTCCCAAACAGTCTAACAATCCTAGACTTTTGAGGAACACAGCACCTTGACTTCACAAGTCAAGTGTTCTCCTACCAATCTAACAACCCCAGATTGCATAAGGGATTTCAACACCTTGAATCTAATTGCAAAGTCACCTGCTACTTCTTCTGACTCTTCAGATTATAGCCTCTACTTCAACAATTTAGATATGACACAAGGGAACGAAAACACAAGAGTACTTGCTTCTGGAAAGCTGATACTCACAATTAACCTCACTGAAAACTCGAGTGTTTGCCTCTGGAAGTTTATGATTCTTTTACTGATTTTCAATTACCAAGTCTTCTGCCTTGAGCCTCCTTTTATAGATGAAAATTAGGGTTTCTTCCATGATCATATTCGAGTTGTATTTGTCGAGATTCTCTTGCAAAAATAACTTGGCTAATCGGGCTTGATCTAAACCTTTTTGCTACAGATTTGTTCTGAAAATAACTTTGGCCAATCCTGTTCTTGCTTAATTTTGGACCGTGTCTTTCTTCCCTCCAATTGCTTTTAAATTCCCTCCAAGACTTCAATTTATTTTTGTATCAAATCCCCTTAATACTTTGATCAAATTTCTATCAAAATTTAATCAAGTCTGGACTATGTAATCTGATTTGCACCAATTCTGTGATCCTCTTATCTCGGCCAACACTGGATCATGATACTTTAATATGGACCATTGATCTTTTAATCTGAACATTTACCCTCTGATTTGGACCAAGTCTGGATTGAGTCTGGATTGAATCTAAATTAAATCTAGACTTATGATATTTTAATTTGGACCATTGATCTTTTAATCTTTACATTTATCCTCTGATCTGGATCAAGTCTGGATTAAATATGGATCAAGTCTGGATTAAATCTGGACTAAGTCTTATGTTCTGGACAATCAAATCTTCTGATCTAGACTGAGTTTTATGTTTTGGACCATGCTATCTCCTGGTCTGGACCAAGTCTGGATTAAGTCTAGATTAAATCTTATATTCACGACTAAGCTATATTCTGGTCAGGATTAAGTCTGGACCAAGTTTAACTTATGTTTCCTTCTGGTCTGGACCAAGTCTCCCTCTGACAAGCTTCCATCTGGTTTGGACCAGGTCTCTTTCTGGACTCTACTTTCTTCTGATCTGGACCAAGAAAGACATCCTCTGATGATGTTATTTGTCCGTTGATGTTTTTCCTTTGATGACATCCTCTGATATCTTCTGAAGGTGTATCCTCTGGTGTCATTCTCTGATTTTATTCTCTGGTGTCCTCATCTTCTGCTTTTGATTTTATTTTCTGGTGACGTAATCTTCTTCCTCTGGTTACGTCATCTTCTGGTGGCATTTTTCATTATTATTCTAAGTCAAAAATAAGATTACATAAAAGTACTTTTGTAAACATCAAAATTCTAAGTATAGAACCAACTTGGTTCCAACAACTTGATCATAAATGCAGGCACTGCTGGTGGCTTCAAGGTCGCTACTCTCTTCCCTTCTTTTTGGCAGTATTGTTATAATAGTCTTATTATGGTTTTGTACTTCAAAGTATCAGTATGTTGTTTTATTCCTCGGTATCTTCCGGATTTAGCTAGCTTTGGCCCTCATTCTTGTGAAATTGTTATGTCCTGTTCATTTTGTAATAACTAATACTTATGATTTGATACATATTTTTCATTTACATACACTGGTGGTGGGGTTTAAACCATTTATTTGAATAAACAATTCAAAGAAAAAATCTTAATGACACTTTAATCAATGTTACACCATGTTTTTCTTTGTTTTTATCAGCTTAAAAGGCAGGCTTTGGTCTTTATCTTACAGCAAAACGATGAAAAAGCAATTAATCTTAACCATTTTTTTTTACAGTAATTTAAAGAATTATTTATAATCAATCATGGCCATACATTTTACTTCTTCCAAAGTATATAGTACAAATTGTTTTGAATTCGTGAAATGGATTAAACTAAAATGTATAACTAGATTTAGAGGATTGAGAATGTAAGTGACATATTGATAGTAAAAATATGGCAGTGTGCTAACATGTGCTTCTGTTCTACTTTCTAATTTCTGTGTCCATGTATCAAATACGCTTTTTAAAAAATAAAAATTTTAGAACAATTGTGTATGCAGCTGAAAATATTCTGATGTAAATAATAATTGTGTGTGACCATGTTTTCTAAATAATGTTAATTCCTGGATTTTTATTTCAGGCAAGAGGAGCTAGTGTTAGTGACATTTTCATTGTATCAGATTATGCCTTTCATGATAGAAGAATACACATTCCTATAAGTGGTGTGTTATTCCTGTTAGTAGTTCTTGTTTTTTCTTTTCCTTTCTTTTCTACTTGGAAAATTTCACTGCCTCTCTCTGACAAAGGTCTAGCAAGCTACTGCTTTCACCATCTCTAGTGTCTAGTAATATGCTTTACTCAAGCCACTAGTTATGTGCATAAATAAGTAATTCACTTATCTTCAATGCTAATTTATCAAAATAAAAATGCATATCAGGTTCTGATACTAATTCAAAATAAAAATTCACTTCGCTACTAATGAGTTTGGACTTTAACAATGTTTAATTAGTTTGGACTTTAACGGTTTTAAGACACACTCAAGTTGACACCACAGCAAGTACATGAGTTGCCATGTTTTTTAGGCATGTGATTTTGTCCTTCTATAATAGCAAATTTATGTTACACAATTACTTACAATTTTTTCTACAATGACACGCGCATCTTCTGATGAGTAATCTCCCGATGGCTTTTGTCGGGCTCTCTTCCACTTTTCATGACGTGATGGTGGAGATGGTTGTGCAATTATTGAATTTCCAGATGATTCTTGTCTTTGTTTTAATTTTTCATTCATCAATCTTTCAGTAAGCAACTCATATCCCCCACGAGACATTAGGTGAGGGTATTTATTATGAGACTGAATCATTTGTGCCTTCCTTCTTTTCTCCTATTATAAGTAATACACTAATTAAATGTAATACTAGAAATAAATTTATTAAGAGAAAAAAATTATAAATCTAGCTAACCACAAAGGAAGGATCCTGTCGTTTCTAAACAAATGCCTTCCATATGTCCTTATCAAGATAAGTATATGCCTTAAGAGCATATTTGTGACTCAAATCCCCACCATTTAAATATCTAGATGCTAGACTAGTTTTAAATGCCTTCGAACGTTCACCTGCATATGAAATCCATTTCTTTTTCAAAAATTCAGAATCAGGAACATCCCATTTCACCTACATTACAAAACAAATGGAGGAGTTAGTGTATGGCATTAAAATATATTTACGAAATCATATATATACTAAAATATTCAAAAAACTGTAAGTACCTTGATAGCTTCCCATATCTGATTTTTCAAGTCGCTATGTACATCGTCCCAATTATCCACCAAAATACTAACAAGGCTTCGAGCAAGGGAAGCAACATGACCCTTAAAGCTTTTCCTATTTATCCCTGAAGGTAATCTAGTCAATGGATCTAAATCCATCGAGAACTTCTTACCTATCATACATTTACGTTTCAACTTTGCCATACATGTACCACGCTTACCCTTTCTTTGTGTAGACTGAGTACCCTCCACACTTTGCGAAGGAGCAAACGAATTATTCATGTGTCCTTTTTAAAAAAGAATAATAATGTCAATAGTAATTCAAAATAATGGAGTAAAATAATTATAAGCAATCATGTCATATATTGGTAAAAACTATAAACAATCAAAGTAATATTATTAATAATATGAAATTTATTAAGATAAACTATCATTATTATCATTTTATTTCTTACGAGTCTTATGTTTGAATATTCTCCCTTATCTCTTCTTGATGATCATCACGAGTGGCATACTCATCATCCATTATAGTTTCTTCAATGAAAGTAAGTATTCGTTGTGAGAATGAAGGAGTCTCATAAATATCTAGTGTTGAATCTAGACTTTCATTTGGTCCATGCAAGCTTTTACCTTGGAGAACAACTGACAACTTTTTGTTAGAAGAATCACCAACATAAAACACTTGTTTTGCTTGGGATGCCATAATAAAAGGCTCATCCTTAAATGCTACCTTTTCAAGGTCCACCAATGTAAAACCAAATTCATCAATTTTAACACCACTATTGATGTCAATCCATTTACATTTAAAAACGAGCACTTTAAATTTAATGAAATCGACATCCCAAATCTCTTCAATGGTCCTAAAGTAAGGTATGGATGCTGTAACAGGGTTTTTATCTTTTGAACTAGAGAAATGCATGGACTCAGCTACTACCATAACCCCACTATTTTGCACGGTACTACTGTCTTCCTCACTCTTTGTGTAGAATGTAAAGTTATTGATATTGTAGCCAATCCAAGTTATGACATCAAATGAGGCCTATTTTCTAGCCATTTTAATGTATCAGAAGTAATATTTTTTGTTAAAATGGTTTCATTAAACCACTTTAAGAAAGTTTTGCTATGCTCATTCAACAACCATTTTTCATTCATTCTAGGATATTTTTTTCATTCACAATGCTTTTATGAGTAGAAAGGTACGGTTGAACCTCATCAGTGTTATTCAATATATACAAATGAGCTTGAAGTACTTCCTCCCATCCCATGCTCTTAAGTTTTAAGCCTCGTATACCATTACCAACACATGTTCCCTCATGACGAGATCTAGGAATTCTTATGGCTTCTGCTTTCAACATATAGTCAGAACAAAACTCAATAGCTTCTTCTGCTATGTACCTTTCAACAATAGATGCTTCAGGACAGTGTGGATTTTTCACATATCCTTTTAAAATCTTCATGTAACGCTCGACTGGATACATCCACCCCAAATAAACAGGACCACATAATTTAATCTCCCTAACTAAAAGAACAATTAAATGAACCAGGATGTCAAAAAAAGAAGGAGGGAAATACATCTCTAGTTGGCACAATATAATAACAGCTTCATTTTCCAACTCATTTAATTTTTTATGATCAAAGGCTTTTCTAGAAATAGTGTTGAAGAATAAACACAACCTAGTTAAGACATCTCTTACTTTTTTAGGCAATATGCCACGTAAAGCCATTGGTAGTAGTTGTTGCATCAATACATGGCAATTGTGAGACTTTAAGCCAACTAATTTCAAATCTTTCATTGAAATGAGACTCTTGACATTTGAGGAGTAGCCATGTGGCAATTTTATTCCCCGTAAACACTCACAAAAGCTTTTCCTCTCCTTTTTTGACAATGTATGACAAGCAGAAGGCAAATATGTCGTTTACCTGCTGATTGTGGAGCTAATTGTTGTCGTATACCCATCTCAACCATATCTCTAGAGAATTTAAGCCATCCTTTGTTTTCCCTGAATGTTGAGAAGTGTTCCAATTACATTATCACACACATTTTTCTCCACATGCATCACATTAAGACAGTGTCTTACATCTAGAATAGACCAATGAGGAAGATCAAAGAACACATACTTCTTCTTCCATATATTTATCTTAGATGTCTGTTTTTGGTTCTTTCCAAAGATAACGTTGATATCCTTAACCCATTGATAAACTTGCTCCCCAGTTAAGGCTTTGTGGGAAATTTCATGCTCTTGGTGTCCATTAAATGTTTTTCTCAACTTACGATATGGATGATTATGTTGGAACCAAGTTGGTTCTAAGTACTTCGGATTTTGATGTTTTCAAAAGCACTCCATGTAATCTTATCTTGTACTTAGAATTATTATATTAAATACCACCAGAAGATGAAGTTACCAGAGGCAGAAGATGAAGTCACCAGAGGCAGAAGATAAATTACTAGAGGATAAAATTAGACCAGAGGATACACCTACAGAAGATACCAGATAATGCATCCAGAAGGTACCAGAGGATGCACCCTGAAGGCACCAGAGGATACACCAGGATGTCAAAACACCATCAGAGGATATCTTTCTTAGCCCAGATCAGAAGGAAGTAGAGTCCAGAAGGAGACTTGGACCAAACTAGAAGGAAGCCTACCAGAGGGAGACTTGTTCCAGACTAGAAGGTATCATAACTCAGACTTGGTCTAGAATTAATTCTGACCACAAGATAGCCTGGTCATGAAATGATAATCAGTATGAGATTTTCAAGCTATTGGGAAGAAAGAAAGATTTACAAAAATACTGGTGAAACAGTATGAGATGTTCAAGATGGAAGATGATGAAGACATTGATGGAATGTTCTAAAGATTCCAGACTCTGATATCTAGACTGAAGGTCTTGAAGAAAAGCTACCCAACAGCATATCATGTCAAGAAGATTCTAAGAAGCTTACCAACCAAGTGGAAACCAATGGTTACTGCAGTTCAGCAAGCCAGAGATCTGAATAACTTAAGACTTGAAGATCTGATCAGCTCACTCAAGTCTCATGAAATAGAACTTGAAGCAGATAAACCAAAAAAGAAGAAGAATCTGGCCGTGAAGTCGAAACAGAAGAAAGCACCAGAATCAGAGGATAGCGACAGTGACTGTGATGATATCGCTTAATTAACCAAATAGACGGTTAAGATCTGGGAAAACAGGAAGAGGAGATGCTCCAAGAAGAAACATAACAGCGAAGGAAAGAAAGAATCTGACAAGAAGAGCATGATCTGTTATGGATGCAATGAACTTGGACATATCTAGTCAGAATGTCCAAATCTGGAAAAAGGAAAACAGCACAACAAGAGTTCCAGATTCAAAAAGAAAGGTTTGATGGCAGCCTGGGATATACAGATTCAGAAGAAGAATCGTCTGATGACGAATAGGCAGAAAGAACAATGATGGCACACATCAGGTCTACCTCTAGACGTCATAAAGGCATAGTTTCAGGAAGGAAAGCAGGCCGAAGGAAGAATGATCAAAGCAGTCATTCAGGAAAGTCTAGAAGCACATCAGAGGAAGCAATTCTGGCTCTGATGGCTTATACCAACTCAAGTTCTGGATACAGCTCAGGCTCTGAACAGATTCAGAAGATGAAGATAGTCAGATATTTTCTAATCTCACTAAATCTAAATTAATTGAGGCTTTGATAGATTTTTTAAATGCAAACAATAAGATGTCTTTAAAACTGAAAACTCTTAGGGAAGATAAGAAAAATCTGAACAAAGAAGTCCAAGTTTTAAAGAATCGAAATTCTAAGTATGCAACTAAAAACAAGGATTTTTAAAACTGAAGTTGCAAGACTCAAATCTGAAAACCAAACTCTCAAAAGTAATATTTGTTCCACTTCCAAAACTGTTTGTGAATCCGATATGCATGAGCAAATTTTTCAAAACTTTATTTCTAATGGAATGGAAAGAAGTAAATATGCATCTATGATTTATGGAAACAGCAACTTTGGAAAGAGAGGTATTGGTTTTACATAAACTATTGTTGAAACTAAAACTGTTCATTCTGATGTTTTATGCATTGTTTGTGCAAAGAAAGGTCACTCTGAATTATCTTGTCCAATGGTAAAATCTGAACAAGATCAGGGAGCTGTTAAAACTAACAAACCTAGACCCGCTCAGTTCTGGGTACCAAAAGATCAAATTGTCTATGTTGCAGATATTTTGAGCAACCAGAAGGAGACACCAAAAATGGTGCCTGGACAATGGATGTTGGCAACGCACAAGCAGAAGAAGGTTTATGTTCCTGCTACAACCAGACAGAGGCAATTTGAGTCCGATGGAAGAAGGTCCGGTCAACTCAACCAGAACCAGAATCAGAATCAGAACCAGAACTTGAACCAGAAGCAAAACTAGAACCAGAATTAGAATAGAAACTGGAACCAGAACCAGAATCAAAACTGGAACTAGAATCAGAACACAAACTGGAACCAGAATCAAAACTGGAACCAGAATCAGAACACGAATTATCAGAATCACCAGATTCATCAGAACCACCAGATTCATCCAAATCATCAGAATCACTTGATTTACCAAAGTTACCAGAACCAAAACATGTTCCAAAATCATCAGAGGAACATGGTTTATCGACCAAAGCAGAATTGAGGAAACTGCTCAAATAGGCCAGAAGTAGAACTGGCTCTGATGGCTCGAACAGAAGCTGAGTCTGAATCAGATTCTGACAGAGAAAAGGCAAGGTCTGATCAGCAACACAAAGCTTGGTATCTTGAAAGTGGATGCTCCACACACATGACATGAGACAAATCCATGTTTCTGAATCTGACTATGAAGAATGGAGGTAAAATGTCCTTTGGAGGAAACCAGAAAGGTCAGATTATTGGTACATGAACAGTTGGTAACACTTCTTCTTCCCTTTCTATTAAAAATGTTATGTTAGTTAAATGGCTGAAATATAATCTTTTGAGCATAAGTCAATTAACTAATTGCAAACATGATGTCATCTTTAACCAAAAAACATGCATAGATGTTAGTCAACTTGATAAATATGTTCTATTTACTGGCATTAGGAAAGATAATGTGTTATAAGATTGATTTGTTTAGTCTTGCTAAGTTTGATGATAAAAAGCTTGACTATGAAAAGTCAAAGCAAGATGAGGAAATTGCAGGTGAACCAGAGGCACAAGAACCGGAAGATGGACCAGCAGCAGAACTTGAGAAAGATAAAGATGAAAGCAAGGATGTTGACTCTAAAGACAAGTCAGAGGGAAAGAATGGATGGAAGTACAAGTCTTCACATCCAGAAACTCTCATTATTGGCAGTGCAGCAAAACCATTGAAGACCAGATCATCAAGTAGAGAAACCAGTCTGTTTGGTTTACTCTCAACAATTGAACCAAGCAATGTTGATGAAGCTTTGGCAGAGGAAGGTTGGATACTTGCAATGCAAGAAGAGCTGAACGAATTTCAAAGGAATGATGTTTGGGATCTGGTATCCGACCAAACAAAAATATTATTGGAACCAAGTGGGTGCTCAGGAATAAACTCAATGAAAAAAGTGAAGTGGATAGGAACAAAGCCAGACTTGTAGCTCAAGGATACAGTCAACAGGAAGGTATTGATTACATTGAGACTTTTGCTCCAGTGGCCAGGTTAGAAGCAATTAGAATTCTTTTATCATTTGCTGCTAATCATGATATAATTCTGTATCAAATGGATGTTAAAAGTGCATTCTTAAATGGCTATATAAGTGAGGAATTCTATGTCAAACAACCCCCTGGATTTGAAAATTCTGATTTTCCAAACCATATTTTTAAACTTAAAAAATCTTTATATGGTTTAAAACAAGCACCAAGGGCATGGTATGACAGACTTAGTAACTTTCTGCTTAAGAATGAATTTGATAGAGGCCAGATTGATAATACTCTATTTAGGAAATCCATTAAAAATGATATTTTGATTATTCAAGTTTATGTTGATGATATCATCTTTGGATCCAATAATGGCACTTTGTGCAAGGAGTTTTCTGACCTAATGCAGAAAGAGTTCCAAATGAGCATGATGGGAGAACTTAAGTTCTTCATGGGAATTCAGATTCACCAAGGTAAATCAGGTATACTCATTGACCAATCTAAATACACTAAAGAACTTCTCAAAAAGTTCAAGATGAGTGACTGTAAGGCCACCCCCATGCACCCAACCTGCTCACTTGAGAAAGATGAAATCAGCCAAAAGGTAGACCAGAAAACATACAGAGGTATGATAGGATCCCTTCTTTACCTAACTGCTTCTAGACCTGACATTTTGTTTAGTGTCTGTGCCCGTTTTCAAGCTGACCCTAGGGAATCCCATTTAACTGCTGTCAAACGAATTTTGAGATACCTTAAAGGAACCACCAACCTTACCTTGTTATACAAGAAAACCCCCACCTACAAACTAAGAGGTTTTTGTGATTACAACTATGCTAGAGACAAGCTATAAAGGAAAAGTACAAGTGGCAACTGCACTTTCTTAGGTGATAATTTGATCTCTTGGTCCAGCAAAAGACAAAGCACCATTGCCATGTCAACAGCTGAAGCTGAGTATATATCAGCAGCAGGATGCACCTCACAGTTAATCTGGATGAAACACCAACTTGAAGATTACAACATCTTTGAAACCAATATCCCTTTGTTTTGTGATAACACTTCAGCCATAAACCTAACCAAGAACCCTATCTTACACTCTAGAGCCAAACACATTGAAATAAAACACCATTTCATTAGGGACCATGTTCAAAAAGGAACTTTAAGCATCCAGTTTATGGACACTGATCATCAATGGGCTAATATCTTCACCAAAGCATTACCTAAATATACGTTCGAGTTCATCAAGAAGCATCTCAACATAATCTCCATATCTAACTAGCTCAAGTAGTCATTTTATGATGTTTTTAATTTTCTTGAAATTTTACTTTATGTTTTTTTATTTTTCTGTTTTTACTTTCTGTAATTTGTAAAGAGAAAAACAAAAATACAAAAATAGTAGGACCTCTTTTTGGCTGATGACAAAAAGGGGAGAGAGAGAGAGAGAGAGAACAAGGAGAAATAAGTAGAAAAGGAGAGATAAAAAGAAAGAAAGAGCGAAAAAGAAAGAGATGAAAAGGAGAAGAAACAGGGAGAGAGAAAAATAGAGAGAGAACAGAAGGAGTTGAAAAGGAGAGGAGAAGAGAAGAAAAGAAAGAGTGATTTAAGAAGGAGTTGAAAAGGAGAAGAAAAAGTCACTATTAGACTTAGGGGGAGAGATTGGTCTGAGGGGGAGTATTTCAAGTACTTCGAGTTATATGCTAGCAAAATAAGTTAAGGTTTTGTCATCATCAAAAAGGGGGAGATTGTTGGAACCAAGTTGGTTCTAAGTTGGTTCTAAGACCTGGACTAGACCAAAAAGAAGCCTGCCAGAGGGAGACTTGTTCCAGACCAGAAGGTAAGTCAGACTAGGTCCAGAATTAATTCTGACCACAAGGTAGCTTGGTCGTGAAATGATAATCAGTCCAGACTTCATCCAGACTTAATCAAAGCATAAATTAATTGGTCCAGAACAAGAGATTTAATCCAGATTTGGCCCAGACCAGAAGATAGCATGGTTCAGAGTATGAAACTAAGTCCACACCAGAAGAAATGATTGTCCAGATTTAATCCAAACTTGATCCAAATCAGAAGGTAACTATCCAGATTAAAATATCATATGTCCAGATTTAATTTCAATTCAATCCAGACCCAATTCAGATTTGGTCCAGATCAGAGGGAAGATGTTCAGATCAATGGTCCATATTTAAGCATATGGCCTAGTGCTGGCCGAGATCAGAAGATCAGACCATATGGCCCAATGTTGGCCGAGATCAGAAGATTAGAACGTGTGGTCCAGTATTGGCCGAGATCAGAGGATCACAGCAGATCAGATTGCAAGTCCAGAGTGGTCGAGATCAGAAAGTGTGGTCCAGGGTTTGCCGAGATTAGAGGATCACAGCAGATCAGATTGTATGGTCCAGATGTGGATGAGATTAGAAGATCAAACGGTCCAAATTTAATCAAGATGATAATCAGTGGAGACTTGATTAAGTTTGATCAAAGTATGAAAAGGATTTGATACAAAAATAAATTGAAGTCTTATGGGAGTTCAACAGCTATTGGCGGGAAGAAAGATTTGATCCAGAAATAATTAAAAACAGGATTGGCCAAAGTTATTTTTGAAAGCAAATCTGGAACTAAAAAGATATGTTTTTTATTTAAGTGAAACCCGATTAGCCAAGGTATTTTTTCAAGAGTATTTCTCAAGATACAACTCGAACTTAAGCATGGAAGCAACCCTAATTCTTCATCTATAAAAGGAGGCTCAAGACTGAAGACTCAGCATCAAAAATACTTGAGAATCATACACTTCCAAAAGCAAAATACTTGAGTTTTCAATGAGGTCAATTGTGAGTATCCGCTTTCCAGAAGAAAGCACTCTAAGTTTTTCCTTCCCTTGTGTTAGATCTAAGTTGTTGAAGTAGAGTCTACAATCTGAAGGAGTCAGAAGGAGTAGCAGATTACTTAGCAGTTAGATTCAAGGTTCTTTTCTTCAAAAGTCTAGGATTGTTAGATTGTTTGAGAAGACTGACTTGGAGGGTCAGTGGTATTGTTCTAATTCAAGGTTTTTGAATTAGTGAAATCCTTCAAAGTGAAGGGACTGGACAGACCTAGTTAACGGTGAACCAGTATAAAATTCTGAGTTTTATATTTACTTTATATCCGCTGCTAACTCTGTTTTATTCATACATCAAGTTTTGTTATAAAATTGCAAAAACAGAAAAAGTAATCAAGTTAGTCAAACACAATTCAACACCCCCTTCTCGTGTTTGCACCTTCATATTAGACTTGAGAAATTTCCGATGCCGAACGTAAATTGTTTTTCTTCCATGTTTCGGTTGCTGGTAGCAAGTCCCTTCTTCACATATAGGACATGCTTTATGTCCCTTAACAATATAGCCACACAAGTTTCCATATGTCCCTAATACATAGCGTCGGCCAAATACCATCCAATGCCATATTAGCATCGGCCGGGTCCACGCTAAACCGACGCTAGAAACTAAAATAGAACATCTGACTCTAATTAAGTATGTTGTCATGTCATAAAAAAAATCATTAGCGTCGGATGAAGCCGACGCTTAAGTCAATTTAAAGTCAACATTCTTTGTAATGTAGTGTCGGTAACTTCGACGCTAAAGTCAACAAAGAAAAGGTCAACAAACTATTAGCGTCAGCTTGGCCGACGCTACGGCCATTATCATCTCTCACAGACTCTTTACAATAAGTGATGTTAAAACTTTGGCCACACTCTTTACAAAATATTTTTCCTTGCTACAATACAATTAGTTGTCCCCAAATATGGAAGTAAGAACATATCTATATGCTAGAGGACCATAATGAGTTCAAATTTTCGAATTTCTATGGTTGCATTGGTACACACAAAGTCATTGCCTAAAGATTCATTTTACAAGATCCGAAGAGAACTAGGTATCTTAAATGAAAGTGACCTCTAAAGGTATTTATGCTTTGTAAGTCATGTCACTTATAATCTCAAAATTTTGCATCTTCACTTGCTAAATTGCTAAAATATGATTCTTTGATGTATATGTACTTTCTTAATATCAATGTATGCTTCAAAAATGTCTTTCAGTTAAAAATTCAATTTAAAAAAACAAAATTTTTGTTGTCGTATCCAAATACACATTTTATGTATTCGAATACACGTTTCTAGAAAATCCTGTATTCAAATACAACCAGTATGTAGTCAAATACAGTTTCGAATTTTTGCATCGTAAAACTTGAACATGTTTAAACTTTCATCTATGTTTTTGATATGATATTTCCTACCTTATGTGATGTTTTTATTTCCTATATGCCTTGAATGCTTGAATGTATATGTCTGTTACTTTTCTTCCTTTTTGATTATGTCAAAAAGGGGAGAAAATTGATATGATGTTGTTGTTAAATAATCTTGTAGGTTTTCAAACTTTCAAACATGATGGCATGAACTCAAGATCAAAGCGGGAGTAAGCATGAATTAAGGGGAAGAAATATCAAAAGGATCAAATCTTTGAAATTTCAACAACAAGGTTTTGTCATCATCAAAAAGGGGGAGAACGAAAATATATAAGATCTATGTTTTTGATGAAGACAAAAGACTATGAATAAAGATCAAAGTTGCAAGCTCAAAGTGAAATCAACAATCAAGTCAACTATTAAGAAACTTAGAATTTAAGGTCTTTGATAAAATCCAATTACATTTCAAATACAATATTATAATAACCTTCTTATTTTAGCATATGCATCAAAAGTATTTTCTAAATTTCAAAATACATAAACAAATATTTAAAAATTAATTTTTTGACAAAAATCAATGTTGTATTCGACTACATCATCTCGTAGTCGAATACAAACACTAAGTTAGTAGCAAAATCTTCAGTTCTATATTTGAATACGACATGTCGTAGCAGAATACAGATATCAAGTCAGTAGCTAAACCTGATGTTCTGTATTCGAATACGGAATGTCGTAGCCGAATACAGATAACAAGTCAGTAGCTAAAATTGGACTTTTGTATTCAACTACATCATCTCGTATTTGAATACAACTCAAGTCAGTGGCAAAATTCACATACTTGTATTCAACTACGAGGTATCGTATTCGACTACGAAGTTAAAATTTTGAAGAAAAAAACTGAATGTTACAGAAGTGTATTCAAATATGTTGAGGCTGTATTCGAATACAACTGTGAATCAATGTAATTTTTCAGTTCAAATCTCATCTGGATCATTGCATAAGTTCATCAAAACTTCTAGGAACAATTGCCACTGATCTGAAGTGTTGTCTATGGAGTATAAATACCTCACAGCTTCAGTTCTAACAAATCAATCCTACTACCAATCTTAGAAAAAATTTCTGAAATACCTTAAACTTTCAAAGCTTCATTTTCATATTTTCAAGTACATGCTTTTCATTTTCATATCATTAAGAAAGGTTCTCAGTTGTACTTGAAAGTGTGTTGGATTGTTATCATTATACACATTGTTATACTCTTGTTCTTAGTTAAGAACATTGTTACAAAAATCATCTAAAGTTATTGTATTATTTGAAGAAAGTAGGGTAGTTTCTTCAAGTGTTGTAAACTAAGATAGTGGTGTGCTATCTTAGGTAAAGTGTTAGGAATTAGTAATAGAAGACTTAGTGTTAGACTTGTACTGATTCTAACAAAATAGTGGAAAAATCTCCTTTGGTGTACAAGAGGACTGGATGTACCCTTGGTTAAAAGGGGAACCATGATAAATTTATGTGTACTTTACTTTCTATCACTTACAAGTTTTCATACTCAATCACAATCAAAAAATAATTCACAAAAACTCTAAAAACCAGAAAATTCTTAAAACACCTAATTCACTCCCCTCTTATGTGTGCCTCTGTACTTACAATAAAGCTTCCATCTTTAACTAAATCAGCAAGAATAAAACCCAAAATCTCAAAAACAATAAAGCTTCCAATAAAACGATTTTGCTTGCAAGAGGATGGTCTGAGATTAAGAAGAGAACGATTCAAGTGGCTGACCTTGACAGCAAAGGTTCACAGTGGGTTTGAGAGCTAGGGTTCAAAGTGGCTGAGCTTCACGACAGCGAGAGGATGAGCTTCACGGCGAGGGTTCACAGAGGGTTCGAGAGCTAGGGTTCAGAGTGGCTGAGCTTCACGGCAGCGAGAGGCTGAGCTTCACGACGAGGGTTCATAGTGGGTTCGAGAGGGTTCACAGTGGGTTCGAGGGCTAGGGTTCATAGTGGCTGAGCTTCACGGCGGTGTATACAGAGTGGGTGACGGCATCAAGAGTATATGGGTTCAAGAGAGTTGAGAGTGAGAGTTGAGAGTGATGATGATGTGAAACCACATAAATGTGATGAGGTGGAAAAGTGAGAGAGAAAGTGGAAGGGAGCGGGTGGGTTTTCTAATTTTCTAGAAAGGGTGACTCATTTTTAATTTTTCAAATAATATTAAAATGTTTAATTTTCAAAAATAATACAATGTAGTGTCGGCCCATCCGACGCTAACTATTAAAATAAAAAAAAATAACTTAAAAAAATAAACTAACGTCTGCCTTATTTTATTACCAATGCTAACTAACGTCGGAGTCGGAGACCGACGCCAAATATGACAACTAAAATGAATTTTTCTAGTAGTGATTTAATTACTATATATAATATCAGTCAATTTTAAAATATTTGTGTTAAATTTTTATAAGAAGATGTAGACTAAAAAAAATGAAAACTATTTAATTTATAGCTATGTATAATGTTGCTATAAAAATATTCGAGGTTAAATGCATTTTCTAGAATTTTAAATGTTTGTTCATGTTTAAGAAGATAAAAGTGCTTGTAGACATTCTTATTCTTATGTTGTTTCCCTCTTGGTTTCGGTCATAATCTTCTATCATATTTTTTTTTTTTTTAATTTAAATTTGAGTATTCATTGTAATTTTGTGATTTATAATATAATTTTGCCATAAAAAAAAAGACATTTGTATGCTCATGGTGTAATAACACTATAGGCTGTCCACAACTAATGTAAACTATTTAGAAAAAGTTTCATTTTGTTTTTTTAATGTAATATTATCTCTTATTTTATTTATTTTGATCTTCCATTGAAGAAATAAAAAATATACCGGGTCTTTCAGACCCAGATCAATAAATAATCCAATAACTACTTTTCTTTTTTGTTTGATACTATTTTTAAAAGACTATGATGATTCAGTTCCTTTATTTCGTCTTCACTTTTGCCCCTCACATTTTACTTGGGACTTCAACACCTAGTCAATATCCGTAACCCTATATTTTACTAAATTTCACTTTTGCTCCTCACATTTTTTACCAAATAATAGTATTCCAGATTTTTGTTTGTTTGTTTTTTTTAATTTGTGATCACTATAATTATACATTAATGAAATTAGTAATGTATTGTTCTTTACAAGTAATATATATATATATATATATATATTATTTGGTTTACTACACTAAATGTGATATTTTTTAATTTGGTGTAGTATTTTTTTTTTTAATTCCCAAATGACCGTTAACAAAATTTTACTTAATACAATGTTTAATGAGCACTACGCCAAAAATGGTCTTTTACAGCGCGCATTTTAAAGCGCTTAATAACTAAAAGCGCTGTTGTATAATATTTTAAAAATAAAGAAGGATACAACAGCGCTTTATTGACAAGCGCTTTAGCAACAGCGCTGTTGTAGGGTCATGAAGGGTTTAGGATATACAGAAAAGCGCTGTTGTAGGGTCATAGCGATTTTCACATAATGTTTACAGCGTATTTAGAGCGCTTCGCGTGAAAGCGCTGTAAAATATAGCGCTCTCATATAAAGTTTACAGCGCGTTTAAAGCGCTACATTTACAGCGCTCTATATAAAAGCGTTGTAAACTATGTAAATGTTTTAAAATTTAATTTTTAAAAGCCGTTTACAGCGCTTATGGATAAAAGTACTGTAAAATGTAGCGCCCACACACTATATTTACAGCGCTTTCACGAGCTCTTTGTTTGTAAGTGCTGTAAATGTTTTGAAATTTAATTTTTAAAAGCCGTTTACTGCACTTATGGATAAAAGCGCTGTAAAATTACAAGCAGTTATATATAAATAAATAAATAAATAAATAAAAACATATTTAATACGTTCTATCCCTTCGAACCCTATTACGAACTTTCCTCTCCTCTACTTTGCGCCCATTTTTACTGAGTGATTATTGTCTCAGGTAATGTATTTATTAATTGGTTATTGTCTCTAAAATTGATAAATTGTTACCTGATAAATCATATAAAATTTTAGATGATAAATATGTTGTGTTTTGAAATTTGTTCGATCTGTTCTGTTTTGAAATCAGACTTGTATGCATGACCTTGGACCTTGGTTTCCATTTTCCAATATTAGTCTATATATACTATAGATTTGTATAATGTTATAGATTGATAAATTTGTGTAACACTGCATTCATATATACTGCATTCATAAATTCTTACATGATAAATCATATAAAATCAGTTTGATCTGTTATGTTATGTTATGTTTTGAAATATATATAACTTGTATGCATATATATATAATGTTATAGATTGATAAATTTGTTATAGATTGATTTGTTCTTACTGCATTCATATAGGTCATATAATTAAAATGGACCAGAAATGGATGTCTGCCAATCGATTGTCAAAAGAGTATGAAAATGGAGTGAAAGAGTTTGTTGAATTTGCAGTGAAGAATGCAAAAGACCCAAATCGAATCACTTGTCCTTGTTTAAAATGTTGTTTTGGAAAATGCGTTAGAGCAGATGAATTGGAAGGACATTTAGTATGGCATGGAATTGATAAAAGCTATACATGTTGGATAAAACATGGTGAGAAAAAAAAAGGGAACACTTATTTTGACAATGATGCGACATATGATTCAAATGATTTCGACACAGATACATATGAGCGGGATCGAGTTGAAGATATTGCAAAAGCAGTTCAAGAAGATCTTCAGGATTGTCCTAAAATGTTTGATAGTTTGTTGAGTGATGCAGAGAAACCATTATATAATGGTTGTACTAAATTCACAAGACTTTCAGGATATTAAAGTTGTACAACTTAAAAGCGATAAATGGATGGTCTGATAAAAGCTTCACAGAATTATTAACACTCCTAAAAGATATGTTGCCAGATGATAATTAACTTCCTAGTCGAACCTACGAAGCTAAAAGAATTTTGTGCTCTATTGGCATGAGTTACGAAAGGATCCATGCGTGTCCTAACGATTGCATTTTATTCGAAAAAATTTGAATTACTAAAGGTGTGTCCGAAATGCAATGTCTCTCGATATAAGAAGAAAGAATCTACTCCAGCAAAAGTCGTATGGTATTTTCCTATAATACCAAGATTTATGCAAATCTATCACAGTGAAGAAGATTCAAAACACTTGACATGGCATGCAGATGAAAGAATTAGAGATGGAAAGTTATGACACCCTGCAGATTCTCCACAATGGACAAAAATTGATCACGAGTATCCTGATTTCAGTAGAGAGTCAAGAAATCTACGACTTGCACTTTCTACTGATGGAATGAATCCACATGGTCTTCAAAGCATATCACACAGCACGTGGCCTGTGATTTTGTTGATTTATAACCTACCTCCATGGTTATGTATAAAGCGCAAGTTTATGATGTTGTCTCTGTTAATTTCTGGACCCAAACAATCGGGGAATGATATCAACGTTTACTTGGCTCCTTTAATTGAAGATTTAAAAAAGTTATGGGAGTCAGGTGTGGAAGTTTATGATGGGTATAAGAAACAATATTTCAATTTGAGGGCTATGTTGTTTGGCACAATTAATGATTTTCCAGCATATGGTAATTTATCAGGGTGTAGCATTAAAGGTCAGTGTGTATGTCCTATATGTGAAGTGTAACACCCCGAGTTTAAAACACAGCGCGAGTGTATTTTTTTTTTTCCTTTTTTAAAATAAATGAAAGAAATTTTCTTTCTCAAAATTATTAATTCAAAAGAATTAAAATCAATTCAAATTAAAAGTTGTTCGACGTCGTAATCCAAAATAGAGAAGTAATTAAATAATTACATCACGATTAATCAAGTAAATCATTTTTGGGAATTTAACTCTTCAAAACATAACAAAATAAAGATAAATCCAACAGCTGTATCCTGGACCCACCAAAATATTATCAGAGTGCAGAAAATATTAGCGGAAAAGTTATACAATAATTCCCAAAATAACCAATTACATTCCCCAAACTCAAGACCCTATACAAAAGTCTAGTCTGATCATGCACTAAAGCTACAGTAGCACGGTTTACACCGCATCCTCTGCAAGTCTCGTCTTCACCCAGTTGTCCGCCACTCTGCGTTGTCTACAAATACGCCGTGCGTGAAGATCAAGGAAAACTAACGACGTCTCCGTCGTTAGTGTAACCGTCGGTAGGAAGGGTTCGGGTATTATTTGAGGGCAAATCCCAATTTCCACAATAATAGTAAAGGGTCACCGACCGAAATTAACAAATAAATACATAGCATTTATATCACAGAACAAATACACCCATGGTATAACATATAACTATGACGAAAATTAAGGATGCTCATTTGAAATTCATGACATATATGCTTTTTCAAACAACAACCAATTAATATAGAAAACATATTGTAAGTACAACTACCACCTCAGCAATCGCAAACATTTATCAGAAATTCAGATTTCATAAAGTACTCACACACATCACTTTCCAATCATCATCACATAACCAATTTCGTGATCCACCAGTCAACCACCCCGATGCATTATATATATGCTCATGTACTCAACTTCTTGCAATCACCAAGGTGCAGTCGCTCAGCAGTCCAGCACAATTTAAATATGTTTGACTTTAACGGCCCTCAAGACCAGGGTGCAATCGCTCAACAGATCAGCACCAGTGCAGTCGCTCAACAGACCATCACTCGTGCAATCGCTCAACACACCAGCACATTTTACATATACCAAGGTACAATCACTCAACAGACTAGTACTAGTGCAGTCGCTCATCAGACCAGCACTCGTGCAATCGCTCAACAGATCAGCACGTTTTTGCACATTTCAGGGTACAGTCGCTCAACAGACCAATACCAGTGCAGTCGCTCAACAGACCAGCACTCGTGCAATCGCTCAACAGATCAGCACGTTTACGCATTACTCTGTGGCCCATCGCGGGTACCACCTGACTATGCAGTGCATGAACATGCAGTATTTTCTCTTCACTGAAAACAGTATGCATTATCAGGAAATTTCAACCTTTCCATCATTTTTCAAAACATCTCAACACAATCAATATCATCATCATCACAACCATGATTAAACAGTCAAGCAATCATTAACACTTTACATTATCTCACAATTCCATTCTTAATTATCATAAGTCTTTCCCCCAACTCTTAAAATTCATACAATAGTGTTTAAAACAGAGATTTCTGGAAAATACGAATTTGTATTCGAATACAGCTTCTCTGTATTTGAATACAGAAGCCAAAAATAGTGCATAATTAACATTCTGTATTTGAATACAGCTTCCTTGTATTCGAATACAGAGGCTGTCACAGTGCAAAACCAGTATTTTTCACTACATCAGTAAAGTCTCAAAAACTTCATCACCACCACTTCAAACTATCACAAAAATTCCATTTTAATTCATCACAAACCTTCTCAATATTCCTTAACACTTAGGGTTTATAAAAAGATGTTGAAAAACTTGGAATTTCTGAAAAAACCCGAATCTGTATTCGAATACAGAAGCTGAAGACTGCAAATTTAACACTCTGTATTCGAATACATAAGAAAAAAACAGTGTAACTCAGTATTTTCTCTAAAATCATTAAAGGTTTCCAGAATCTCATCATCTTCTCTTTAAAACTATTTCAAAACTCTATTTTAAATCATTTTAACCCTTCTCAATGTTCCCCAACACTTTACGATTCACATGACAGTGTTTAAAACTTGATTTTCTGGAAAACACGAATCTGTATTTGAATACAACTTCCTTGTATTCGAATACAGAAGCTAAAAACTGAGTTTCTGGAAAAACCCGAATCTGTATTCGAATACAGCTCCCTTGTATTCGAACACAGAAGCAAAAATTGTGAAAGGTAGCATCCTGTATTCGAATACGAGACTGTCGTAGTCGAATACAGATGCTAAGTCAGAAGCAAAAATCCTTCCTCTGTATTTGAATACAGAGACCCGTATTCGAATACAAGTTTGAAAACTTGAGTAAAACAGAAGCTTGGCATGTTGCATTCGAATACACTCATGTTGTATTCGCATACACCTTCGAAATTAGTGAATTTTTTTCTAAGACTTCAACACATTTTCAAACTGTTTCCTTTGAATAATCAACAAAACACCAAAATAGATTCAACACTCTTTTGAACCACAAAACTCAGGCATTTTTCATCCATGACAACTTTTCCAGAAAAACACTTTCATCATTTAAAATCCCTTTTCTTTTGAAAACATCAGCATCACCAGAATCACTCAAAATAGGATATCAACCACAACAGAACAAACATTTTCAATTGTTTACATTGTTGATCATTTCTCAAAACAACATGCAATGTATTTCCAACATTATTACACAACCAAACACAACTTGCAAAGCATTTTCAGCTTTCTCACAAAAGCAGAACAACATTAGTTCATTCAGCCAAACAGCAACCATCACATAGCAGCAAAACACCAACATAATGCATTTTCGCATTTTATAACAACATTCAAAACAGTTTTATGAGCGTACATTTTAATCATCTTCAAAATAACATGC
Source organism: Cicer cuneatum (assembly GCA_037974295.1). Classification (NCBI taxonomy): domain Eukaryota; kingdom Viridiplantae; phylum Streptophyta; class Magnoliopsida; order Fabales; family Fabaceae; genus Cicer; species Cicer cuneatum. The sequence goes on along the minus strand of JBBPBO010001985.1, from coordinate 48,612,477 downwards.
AAGACATTTTTCAACTTTCCCACATAAACAAAACAGCATTAATTCATTCAACCAAACAACAACCATCACAGAATCATTACACCTCTACAGAATGCATTTTCTTCTTTTTTCAAAATGTCATTGCAAAAACAGTTTTTCTTCAACAATGATGAAACATTATTAAGACCATGACAGTATGCATTTACATCCCTAATGCAACTAGAAAGTGGAAGGTGCCCTTACCCTTGTTGCGTTTCTGCTACTTCTCATGTTTCTGTTTTCGTTCCCGTTTACACGTCAAAAATCGACGAAACTCCCGCTTGCGTTTGCTGCTACGAAAATAGGTTCTCTAGCTTCGGAATGATGAGGGGAAAAACTTTTGTACTGGGGGTTTTCTGGTTTGGTGCTTAGATTTCCAATTAATGTCACTTTCGAGGAACTCCTTCTTTTTTTTTAAAATCGTGAACAAAATTCAGAATGGGAAGGGAAGGGAGAAGGTGATATTGTTACATGCAGTATGGGCAGTAAGGGAGGAGGAATGGTGTTCTGATTTCACCCATCCTTCTCACTCCTATATATAGGCTTGTGTGGGTGCCACCTCACCAGACACTTGTCTGATCCTCAACACTTAAGCAGTCTCGTCGCAATTAGCCGATAATCCCTTAATTAACTCTCCGTTAATTTAATTACTTGTAATTAAATTACTCGTAATTAAATTAATTTATTCTTCATCCAATAATCTTAATTCATCTTCCAAAATAAATATTTATATATATATATATATATATTTACTCAAAACATACATATATTAAATATTTTACAAATATCCCCAAAATACACTTAATATTAATTCCATAATTTTATTTTAAAAAATTAAGGGTCTTACACTTGGTCTCGTCATTCGGGAAGAATAACAGGAGAATGGATAATTGGAAAGAGAAGTAATGACTATATCAAGAACAGAATGGGAGCAGGCACAATTGTATGTTCTACACAATGATGATGAGGTTCAACCGTATGTTACAATACACATGGATCAATTATCTAGTTTGAACATGAACAGGAATAAAATTTGGATAACACGAGAGCACAATCGAAGTTTTATCCCTTGGCTAAAAAATCACATTAGGTCAAAGTTTGATATAGACCCCGCTTCAATTTCAGAGAGATTGAGGTGGCTAGCAAATGGCCCGAGTTAACATGTCTTTCCTTACACCAGTTATGTAATTAACGGCTATACATTTTATACCACAAAACAAGATGAGCAAACCACTATGCAAAATAGCGGAGTCACTCTAGTAGCTGAAGCGATGCATATCTCAAGTGCAAAAGACAAAAACCCAATATATGCAAATCTATCATATTTTGGGGTTATCGAGCACATATGAGAGTTGGATTACACAATGTTTCGTGTTCTTATCTTTGGTTGCAAGTGGGTCGATAATAATAATGGCGTTCGGATTGATGAGTTAGGGTTCTTGCTTGTCGATTTTAGTAGGGTGGGATACAAAGATGAGCCTTTTATTTTAGCGTCGCAAGCTCAACAAGTGTTTTATGTCACTGATCTTGCTGATAATAAATGGTCTGTTGTCCTATCGACCAATAATATAAGCGATGATAACAACAACGTTGAAGATGTTGGTAATGATATTTTCTTTGCGACATCACAACCATGTGAAATTGATTCAATTGATGATGGTTTATATCTTAGAGATGATCATGATGAGGGAATTTGGATTAATCCATCGTTTCGTATCGTTAGTGGACAAACAAATGTGAATCCCACCAGGAAAAGAAGAAGGGCATCTTAAGTGTGTTTATGTGTTTTATATAAGTCATGTAATGATCTGTACTCATTGTGTAAAATTTCATGTAACTTGACCTGCCAGAACTGAGTATTTGATTTTATGCTTATATAATTCATCATATAATTTTTTTAATTATATTATTTAATTATTTTACAGATGACAATCTGATAAATATTTTTACTATAATCTAAACTCATCATATATCACAGTGCTGTAAATGGTTTCAAAAAAATAAATTACAATTACAAGAGACAAAACATTTACAGCGCTTATGGGAAAAAGTGTTGTAAAATGAAAAATAAAATACAAGAACAAAACATTTACAACGCTTTTGCCCATAAGCGCTGTAAATGGTTTAAAAATAAATTACAATTACATGAGACAAAACAATTACAGCGCTTATGGGAAAAAGCGCTGTAAAATGCAAAATAAAATACAAGTACAAAACAGTTACAGCGCTTATGTGTAGAAAGCGCTATAAAATGCTCATATAGCGCCTTTTATATAGTGTGTGTATATAAGCGCTGTAAAATACTATTTAAGGCGCTTTTTTTATAGTATTTTAAAGCGCTCTTTTGAAAAGCGTTGTAAATATAATATAAGAAGCGCACTATATATGGGACCTATTACAGCGCTCTTTTTAAAAAACGCTGTAAATCTAATATAAGAAGCGCGCTATATATGAGACCTATTACAACGCTTTTTTGAAAAAGCGCTGTAAATCTATTATAAGAAACCCGCTATATATGAGACCTATTACAGTGCTCTTTTGAAAAAGCGGTGTAAATCTAATATAAGAAGCGCGCTATATATGAGACATATTACATCGCTTTTTTATATTTTTAATAGCGTTGTTGTATCCTTTTACAGCACTAGATACTAGAGCGCTTAAAAGCACTGTAAAAGGCTTAAAAAAAGCGCTGTAAAAAGCAATTTTTAGCGTAGTGGAGCTAACTATTTACAATCAAAATTATTCACAAATAATAGTGTAACAATTTAAACTAATTTACTTACAATTTTATTTGTATGTATTTACATAAACTCTACTACATAATTGGTAAATACATATGTATGAAAACGCATATAATAAAAGCACATGCATGTAATTTATTTAAAAGTAAATAAAAATAGAAGCACATGCGTGTTTGAAGTTTCAGAACATGACGTCTCCCAAATGACGTTTCTAACTTTCCATTGGCACTTTTCCATTGCTTGTTTCCTTCGCTCACCAAAAATTAATCACTATTTACTCCCATCACACTCCACTACTTTAATTCATTCATTCCTTTCCCTTTCCTTTTCCTTTTCCTATATATGTTATACACACCCACATGCACAAACTCATCCTATACTTAATTAACCTACCTATAGCTAGCTCTCCTAATTAAATATTAGTTTTTCTTAAATTAGCTAGCTAGCTCATCTTAGAAATTTATAGAAAGGGGAAACAAACATTAATCAGATGGGAAGTGATCAACCTACTAGCTCTACAACCAAAGTTGAAAGAAAGCTTGTTGAGAAAAATAGAAGAAATCAGATGAAAATCCTCTACTCCAAACTCAACTCTCTTCTCCCTAATTATAACCCCAAGGTTTTTTATTCTCTCTTCATTTCTAATATTTTGACCCTAGTTATTCCATGCACCGATCCAATATTATATATTACTTTAAAATATTATCTATATAGCGTGTGAAATATACTATATACATGTTAAAACTAATAAATTATATCTTTAGAAGAGTACAGGGTACTCAAACCGTTACAACGGAAAAAATGCAGTATAGATTTAGTATCATACTAAAGGATTGTAGAGCACCCACCTAATTATGTGCTCGTAAATCAGATCCAAAAAATCAAAAACACAATAACCAATACAACCAATTCCCTCAAGGTGAACCCCGCATACCCAAAACTAAGTTTCCTGCATAAAGCCTACTAAGTTTATTGCAAAACTTGGCTATAAACATAACACTAGACAATAACTCCTGTATTACAAGGTGAAAAGCAACATTTATCTCTTGCACCATCAACCACCCTGCAACTTCTTGTGCAAACAGTTCCACACCTAGCAAGGCAGTAACTCATCCGTGACAGCTCATGGGATGCGAGCTAATTAAAGGATTTGAACACCAAAAAGTGAAGTTACAAAATGAGTTATTTCTTTCTTTAGCTATTTAAATTTTTTTTATAATATCTCTAACGACAAGAGTTTTAAATGGCAATCACTATAACGGTTACAATCATGTCCTTAATAATATTTGATATTTCACATTAAAGTAAAATGTGGCTGCTTCAGCCTAGTGTTACAATTTTAGAAACATAAATAATTGTTGTAATGTAGTCTCGTAGAAGTACTCACGTCGGCGTTTCTTGATAAAAATAAAATGAGTTTTAAATTTTTATACGATGATTTTACAAATCAATTATTTGTTCGGTAAAGAAGAATAAAATTGAAACTAAAATTGTTGCAACAAAGGGTAAAATTAGAATATAAAAAATTTATTAAAAAACTTGATATCATTTTATATTGAAGTATAGATATTTTAAAAATTCAGCTATTTAATTAAATAATTTGATATCATTTGATATTGATTATGTATACTTTAGGAAGTGTTGCCGTTACCGGAGCAAGTTGATGAGGCGATAAACTACATAAAGAATTTAGAAGCAAACGTGAAAATGGATAGAGAGAAGAAAGAGATGTTATTGAGAAAGAAGAAAAGATCTCGTGATTGCTTCATTGGTGCACCAAAATTGCCACATTTTCAGATTCACGAAACTGGTTTTTCTCTACAACTTGTTTTCACATGTGGGTTAGATAACCGGTTCATTTTCTATGAAATCATTCGTGTATTGCATGAAGAGAATGTAGAGGTCAAAAGTGTCAATTCCTCAACCTTTGGAGATTCACTTCTTCATGTTGTGCATGCTGAGGTATATATCCATGTTCATTTTTAGTCTACTTTGTTTTAAATATAAAGTAGAGTTATTAGGTCAACAAAAGTCAATTTAAATTAAAATAATTATTTTTTTTTATTTATAAGAAAAAATCAATGTGACTAAATGTATCGATTTTTATTGATTTATTTTTATTTATAAATAGAAATAGAATGAGTAATTTTCATCGACTTAGTTTCTTGTATATTTAAGACCGAATGAAATGTTTGTTGATTGTGAATTACTTAGTTAATTGATTAGTACTTCCTTTAATTTGTTAATATTTTTTTGTCTTTTTAATTTAATTTGTTCGTGGGTATATTTATGCAGATTGGTGAATCTTGTCTTCAATTTGGAGGGACGAAAGTGAGTGAGAGATTGAAAAGGTTTGTGAATGGATCGACAAGTGATGTGGAAATTATACAGCCTGAGTTGTGGGATTTTGAAATGGGAACTGATTTGTTGGGTATTTAAATCCATCTTAGTAGGGTTTTCCAAAACTTTTGTAAAAGAAGCACAAAATAACAATATATTATTCCGTGTTGTAAAAAATAAAAATAAAAATTGACCGGTATAGGAATCAACTGATTAACAAGAGATGGTTGTTTCAAAAACAATATTAATTCAAAAAGAAAAAAGAAAGTGATCAGTTCAAATTGATAGTTATTGGTTCGATCTATGCCCACGTGTATATTAATTCTCTCTTTATATGAAATTTTGTTTTTGAAAAGATATTAATTCTTTAGTCCTTGGTTCGCGAGCCCCCTTCCGGTATGTCTTCGGTTTTTTGGGCTGAAGTCATTGTTTTTCTTGAAGGAATAGAAGTTTGACTCTTTCTCTTTCGGTTTTTTTTTTTATGTAAACAATTTTTAAATATGCTCAAATTATTATTCATCAAATAAAATGATAAATTTATTTTAGATTCTCTCAATTCAAATTTCTATCGATCTCAATCAATCATTTTTAAAGATCATGCATGTAAAATATTATGCAAATCTAAAATTATTTGATATGCTGTTAAAACTTATGAAAATTAGTAGTGTTTTCGTAAAAGTGTATAAGACATTAATTTTAATATATCTTAATAATTGTTTCGGACTAGCCGAAGCTCAATCCGTCTTCTCACGCCAACCCAACTCAAAATATTGACCCATCACGGATAAATAGGGTTATTCACCCTAATTGTTCAACTTAGTCGTTACAACTTTAAAACAGCACCCAACCGAATTCGCCCATAATAATGGTCATTCATTGTGTCTGTCCCCTCCGAGTTGGGACTCGTATTTATATATGTGAAGAGAATTTCTAAAATAGATTTTGAAATTCTCTAATTGTTATACTAATGTAGTAAAATTAAATAACTTAATGTATCGCTTGGTCAAGTGGTTGCAATGTTTGAGTTTAATGCATATGTTAGTCATCAAATAAATGCATATGTTAAGTTATCAAGGGTTACAAACTTTTTAAGAGTTGTTTTATCTCACCAGTTGGTATGAGTTTCGCTATAAATAGAGACATTTTAGAGGCAGAAAACAATACAATTTTCTTGTTACATGAGTCAAATTTTTGTCAAAAATATTTCTGAGTCATTTATTCTTTTCTCTAGTCCACAAGAGTAAATGAAGCAACTTTATCTTGTAAACTATCACTGATCGATAGGTTTGATCACTACAAGAAAAAAAATTGATTTGCGGCGTTTTTTAAGGACACCTGCGGCATTATAACCGTCTCAAATGGAAGATTGCGACAGTTCTTCAACTTTCGCAGATTCGTGCATCGCGAGGCCAGTTTGCGAAGGTTCTGAAAATCGTCGTTCGAACCGTCGACAACATTTGCGATGGTTCCTAACAGCCTCAATATACGTTTTGCGACGATTCAAACCGTCGCAAAACACGTTCATTTTTATTTGTATTTGAAACATTGCGACAGTTATCAACCGTCGCTATATTCATTTTGAGACAATTTGAATTGTCACAATCCTAATAATTTAAATTAAAAAATTATGATACAATTTTTTCTTAGTTTTTATTAATTTAAAATAAAAAATATTCATAAATATCATCCACATAATTTAAATACACAATTAAATAACTATTGTAACTAAATTCAATGTATATAATTTTTTTAAAAAGAAATAAGACCAATTCATACATTGAACTTAACTATAATAATAAATAAAGTAGTTTAAATATTCAAAACATTAGTGGAGTGGCTAAATATACAAAACAACTCCATGAAACATAAAAGTTCATCAAAATATCTAATCAGTCTCTAATGATGTTGTTCTACGATCATCAGGTTGGTGGCTAGAAATAGATGAAGGTCTACCATCTATTGGCCATTTTATGTCTACTGCCTGGGAAAAAATTATATTAACCTCAATGAATCTTGATAAACATTGTCAAATACTAATTAACTAAATTTCTCATATAGCAAATATCAATCATTACACAATTGATATTTTTAACCAAAGACAAATAGTTCTCATGGGATTTTATAAACAGGTTTCCTAAGACAAAATTCAATCTTATCTAAAGACAATTTGCAAAATGGTTTCTAGCTGAACTACAATTGTAATTCAAAACCATAGTATAGCTATTTCTAAAATGTGATACTACCAAGCGTACCATCAACTCATGAACCATAAGTAACCATTATAATTTGTGATAAGATTATATAGAATCAAGTAAATTGTTACCTCAACTCCTTCTATTTGTATGTTCACATTTTCTCCACCTTTAACAGTGAACTCATAAGCTGGTTTTGGAGGAACATTTTGAAAATCACTTGGTAGACTCAATCCACCATATTGAACAGGAATATTCTTAAGCCTTATAAATCTGAACAAAAAAAGACAAAAAAAATCAATCAACATACATAATAAAAGAGAAATTGTGGGAATAAAGTCATTTTGTTTGATACAGAATCAGTTTAGCAAAATGAAAGCCTAGAAAGGACAACTTTGTTGGAACCAAGTTGGTTCTAAGTACTTAGGATTTTGATGTTTACAAAAGCACTCCATGTAATCTTATTTTGTACCTTGAATTACTATATTAAATGCCACAAGAAGATGAAGTTATCAGAGGCAGAAGCTGAAGTCACCAAAAGCAGGGGATGAGTAATCAGAAGGTAAAATCAGACCAGAGGATACACCTCCAGAAGTCACCAGATAATGCATCCTGAAGGTACTAGAGGATGCATCCTGAAAGCACCAGAGGATACACCAGGATGTCAAAACACCATCAGAGGATATCTTTCCTGGCCCAGATCAGAAGGAAGTAGAGTCTAGAAAGAGACCTAGACCAGACCAGAAGGAACCCTGCCAGAGGGAGACTTGTTCCAGACTAGAAGGACTCATAAGTCAGACTTGGTTCAAAAGTTATTCTGACCAGAAGATAGCTTGGCAGTGAAATGATAAACAGTCAAGACTTGATCCAGACTTAACCAGAGCTTCAGATAAGTGGTCCAAAACAAGTGACTTGGTCCAGACCAGAAGATAGCATGGTTCAGAGCATGAAACTAAGTCCATACCAGAAGAAATGATGTCCAGATTCAATCCAGACCTGATCTAGATCAGAAGGTAAAATGTCTAGATTAAAATATCATATGTCCATATTTAATTTCAATTCAATCCAGACCCAGTTCAGAGGGAAAAAGTTCAGATCAATGGTCAAGATTTAAGTATATGGCCCAGTGTTGGCCGAGATCAGAAGATCAGACCATGGCCTAGTGTTGGCCGAGATCAGAAGATCAGACCATGGCCCAGTGTTGGCCGAGATCAGAAGATCAGAACGTGTGGTCCAACATTGGCCGAGATCAGAGGATCACAACAGATCAGATTGCAAGTCCAGAGTGGTCGTGATAAGAAGATCAAAATGTGTGGTCCAGGGTTGGCCAAAATCAGATGATCACAACAGATCACTTAGTATGGTCCAGATGTGGACGAAAGGCAGAAGATCAAGTAGTTCATATTGAATCATGATCAGTGGAGTCGTGAATATATTTAATCAAAGTATTAAAAGGATTTGATACAAAAATAAAGTGAAGTCTTGTGGAATTCAGAAGCTATTGGCGGGAAGAAAGATTTGTTCCAAAATTAATTAAAGTCAGGATTGGCCAAATTTATTTTCGAAGGCAATCTGGAGCAGAAAAAGATATGTTTTTTATTTAAGAGAAACCCGATTGGACAAGTTACAGCTCGAATTTAAGCTTGGAAGAGACCCTAATCTCCATCTATAAAAGGAGGCTCAAGGAAGAATACTCTGCATCGAAAAATCACAAAAGAGTCATACACTTCCAAAGCAAACACTCAAGTTTTCAGTGAGGTTAATTGTGAGTTCCAGCTTTCCAGAAGCAAGCACTCGTGTTTTTCTTTCCCTTGTGTTAGATCTAAGTTGTTGAAGTAGAGTCTACAATGTGAGGGAGTCAAAAGGAGTAGCAGATTACTTAGCAAATATATTCAAGGCGTTGTAATTCCTTCTACAATCTAGGGTTGTCAGATTGGTAGGAGAAGACTTGACTTGAGAAGTGAAGGTGTTGTATTCCTCAAAAGTCTAGGATTGTTAGACTGTTTGAGAAGACTGACTTGGAAGGTCAGTGGTATTGTTGTAATTCAAGGTTTTGAATTAGTGAAATCCTTCAAGGTGAAGGGACTGGACGTAGCCTCGTTAACGGTGAACCAGTATAAAATTCTGTGTTTTTATTTTTACTTTATATCCGCTGCTAACTCTGTTTTATTCATACATCAAGTTTTGTTTTAAAACTGCAAAAACAGAAAAAGTATTCAAGTTAGTCAAACACAATTCAACCCCCCCTTCTCGTGTTTGCACCTTGAATTGGCATCAGAGCTCGGTCTCAAGGCTGAGCACTTAATAGTGTTTGAGGAAAGGTCCAAGCGGTTCAACATGGCATAATCCAAAGATGATTTGGGAGGCAACATCAACAGACCACCACTGTTTGATAGAGAAAGGTTTGAGTATTGGAAGGACAGAATGAGAAGTTTCTGCATATCTCAAGATCCTGAATTATGGAAGCTGGTAGTCAAAGGATACACTGCACCTACTGTTCTAGGAGATCCAACTAAAGAACTGGACATGGAAGATATGAAACTAGACCAGAGCAAATTATTCAAACTGCATCAGAAGTCCAGAAACATCATGATCAGTGCCATCACATTCAAGGAATTTGACAGATGCATAGATAAAGAAACAGCAAAGAGCATATTCGACAGTATGATTCTGACCTATGAAGGAAGCCAGCAGGTTCAAGAAGCAAGGGCCAACATACTAGTCAAACAGTATGAGATGTTCAAGATGGAAGATGATGAAGACATTGATGGAATGTTCTGTAGATTCCAGACTCTGATATCTGGACTGAAAGTCTTGATGAAAAGCTACACAACAGCAGATCATGTCAAGAAGATTCTAAGAAGCTTACCAACCAAGTGTAGACCAATGGTTGCTGCAGTTCAGCAAGCCAAAGATCTGAATAACTTAAAACTTGAAGATCTGATCAGCTCACTCAGGTCTCATGAAATAGAACTAGAAGCAGATAAACCAAAGAAGAAGAAGAATCTGGCCCTAAAGTCAAAACAAAAGAAAGCTGCAAGGCCAGCATCAAAATCAGAGGATAGCGAAGAAGCTTACCAAACAGATGGTTAAGATCTGGGAAAACAGGAAGAGAAGAAGCTTCAAGAAGAAACATAATAGCAAAGGAAAGGAAGAATCTGACAAGAAGAGAATCATCTGTTATGGATGCAATGAACCTGAACATATCAAGTCAGAATGTCCAAATCTGGAAAAAGACAAACAACACAAGAAGAGTTCAAGATTCAGAAAGAAGGGTCTAATGGCAGCCTGGGATATATCAGAATCAGAAGAAGAATCGTCTGATGGCTCATACCAACTCAAGCTCTGGATATGGCTCAGGCTCTGGAACAGAATCAGAAGATGAAGACAGTGAGGTATTTTTTGATCTCACTAGATCTGAATTAATTGAGGCTTTAAAAGATTTTTTAAATGCAAACAATAAGATGTCTTTAAAACTAAAAACTCTTAGGGAAAATAAGAAAAATATGACCAAAGAAGTCCAAGTTTTAAAGAATCGAAATTTTGAGAATGCAACTGAAAACAAGGATTTTAAAACTGAAGTTGCAAGACTCAAATCTGAAAACCAAACTCTCAAAAGTAATATTTGTTCCACTTCCAAAATTGTTTGTGAATCTGATATGCATGAACAATTTTTTGAAAACTTTATTTCAAATGGAATGGAAAGAAGTAAATATGCATATATGATTTATGGAAACAGTAACATTGGAAAGAGGGGTCTTGGTTTTACAGAAACGATTGCTAAAAGTAAAGTTGTTCATTCTAATGTATTATGCATTGTTTGTGCTAAGAAAGGTCACTCTGAACTATCTTATCCAATGGTAAAATCTGAACAGGATCAGAGAGCTGTTAAGACTAACAAACCTGGACCTAATCAGTTCTGGGTACCAAAAGATCAAATTGTCTATGTTGCAGATATTCAGAGCAACCAGAAGGAGACACCAACAATGGTGCCTGGACAATGGATGTTGGCAATGCACAAGCAGAAGAAGGTTTATGTTCCTGCTACAACCAGACAAAGGCAATCTGAGTCTGATGGAAGAAGGTTTGGTCAACGCAACCAGAACTAGAATCAGAATTAGAACCAGAACTGGAACCAGAATTAAAACTAGAATCAGAATCAGAACAGGAACTGGAACTAGTATCAGAAGCACAGAAACTGGAACCAGAACCAGAACGAGAACTAGAACTAGTATCAGAAGCACATAAACTAGAACCAGAATCAGAATTAGTACTGGAACCAGAACCAGAATCACCAAAATCACCAGATTCATCATAACCAACAGATTCACCCAAATCACCAGAATCACCAGAATCATCAAGCTTATCAGAATCACAGGATTCACCAAGATTACCAGAACCAAAATATGTTCCAGAATCATCAGAGGAACATGGTTTATCAACCAAAGCAGAATCAAAGAAACTGCTCAAATAGGCCAGAAGCAGAACTGGCTCTAATGGCTTGAATAGAAGCTAAGTCTGAATCTGAGTCTGACTCTGATTCTGACAGAGAAAAGGCTAGGTTTGATCAGCAACACAAAACTTGGTATCTTGATAGTGGCTGCTCCAAACACATTACAGGAGACAAATCTATGTTTCTGGATTTGGCTATGAAGAATGGAGGCAATGTTTCCTTTGGAAGAAACCAGAAATGTCAGATTATTGGTACAGGAACTGTTGGTAACACTTCTTCTTCCCTTTCTATTAAAAATGTTCTGTTAGTTAAAGTGCTAAAACATAATCTTCTGAGCATAAGTCAATTAAGTGATTGCAATTATGATGTTATCTTTAATCAAAAAACTTGCAAGGCTGTTAGTCAACTTGATGGGTCGGTTTTATGTACTGGCACTAGGAAGGATAATGTTTATAAAATTGATCTGTTTAGTCTTGCTAAGCAACAGGTTAAATGCCTATTATCTGTATGTGAGCAGAATCTGATTCAGCACAAGAGGCTAGGGCATGCAAACCCCAGACTTATATATGAGTTAAGCAAACTCCAGTTGGTAAGAGGGCTTCCCAAGGTAAGTTCCAAAATTGAGATTCTGTGTGAAGCATGTCAAAGAGGTAAACAAAATAAAAGCTCTTTTAAAATGAAAAAATGTGTTTCTACCTCTCAACCACTTGAACTTCTTCACTTAGATCTGTTTGGTCCTATTCAAACAGCTTCACTCAGTGGTAAGAAATATGGTTTTGTGATTGTTGATGATTACTCAAGGTGGACTTAGGTAAAAATTTTAAAGAACAAAGATGAATCTCACAAAGTGTTTATTTCTTTTTGTAAGCAAGTTATGAATGAACAGGGTATTAAGATCATAACCATCAGAAGTGATCATGGAGGTGTATTTGAGAACAAGTATTTTGAAGAATTTTGTGATGAGAATGAGATCTCTCACAACTTCTCATCCCCCAGAACACCTCAACATAATGGAGTGGTAGAAAGGAAGAATAGATCACTGCAGGAGATGGCCAGAACCATACTGAATGATATGAAGGTTGCCACCTACCTTTGGGCAGAAGCTATCAACACAGCTTGCTACATTCAGAAAAGAGTCTACATCAGGTCCATCTTAAATAAAACTCCCTATGAACTGTGGAAAGGTAAGAAACCTAATATTTCCTACTTCAAGCAATTTGGCTGTACTTGTTTTATGTTAAACACTAAAGATAACTTAGCTAAGTTTGACTCTAGATCTCAAAAGTGTACCTTTATTGGTTACTCTGAGAGATCAAAAGCTTATAGAGTGTTTAACAAAGAAACTAACACTGTGGAAGAATCAATCCACATTAAGTTTGATGATAAATAGCTTGACTCTGTAAAGTCAAAGCAAGATGAGGAAATTGCAGGTGAACCAGAGGCACAGGAACCAGAAGCTGGACTAGCAGAAGAATTTGAGAAAGATCAAGATGAAGAAGATCATGCTGACTCTGAAGACAAGTCAGAGGGAAAGAATGGATGGAAGTACAAGTCTTCACATCCAGAATCTCTCATTATTTGCAGTGCAATAGAACCTTTAAAGTAGATCATCAAGTAGAGAAACCAGTCTTTTTGGTTTACTCTCAACAATTGAACCAAGCAATGTTGATGAGGCTTTGGCAGAGGAAGGTTGGATACTTGCAATGCAAGAAGAGCTGAATGAATTCCAAAGGAATGATGTTTGGGATCTAGTATCCAGACCAAACAAAAACATTATTGGAACCAAGTGGGTGTTCAGGAATAAACTCAATGAAAAAGGTGAAGTGGTAAGAGATATGATCCTGGTTGTCATGAATCACTTTAAAGATCGTTCTAGGTAGGAAACCGAGGCTCCGAAAGTCAGAATCAGACGATTCCAAAACGAGGTGAAAGATGATGTTCTGAAACGCAAGTTAGGTTATTGAATCACCGAAAACAAGTACGTAGAACTCAAGATATGATCGCAGGTTACTGAACACGAAAATTGATAGAATTTGAGTAATATTGTTTGATGTAAAGGAAATTCAAATTACTATTTAACAAACGAACCAAGAAAAGAATGGCGCCACAATCTAAGGATTGATAAGCCAAAAGAACGCCACAAGGATTAACAACCTTGATAAGTTCAAAGTGAATTCTTTCAAGAACTCTAGAGAGCAAAGCCTCACAACAATAATGTTCCAAAATCTGCCCCTAAAAAAAAATAAGGGTTTGCCTTTTATAGTGGCAACTCCTTACAAGTTCAGTAAATTTGGCCCAATTCATGTTTCTACAATTAGACCCAAATTTTCTTATTAATTCAGTCTACTAATTAATTAAAACTAATATTAAAATCTGATAACACATAGATGCCGCCTTCATTCCTTAACTTCTTCAATTTGAATTAAACAATTTATTATCTTGGGCTTCAATTCTTCATAACTTGTACTTGCTTCAAATAACGTGGTTATCAAGCTATTTAGAACCTTTTTTGCTTTCTTTGACCTTGCTTTTGTCATTGGAGTTCCAAGACCTTGAATATCCTCTATGTTTCCTTCCTTGGTTATGCATTCTATGTCTTCATCATTCCCTCCTTCTTGTACTGAATTTGCCCTCAAATTGCAATTTGCTTCAACTGAATCATAAGGAGACAAGTCAGCCACATTAAAAGTAGGACTAACACCATACTCACCTGGAAGATCTATTTTGTACGCATTACCATTAATTTTGGACAGCACTTGAAAAGGTCCATCTCCCCTTGGTTGAAGCTTAGATTTTCTTTGAGAAGGAAATCTTTCCTTCCTGAAATGAACCCAAACCCAATCACCTGGTTCAAACACAACCTTTTTCCTTCCTTTATTAGCTATCCACTTTCTTTTCAATTTGTGCCTTTACCTTCTCATGTAATTTTCGAACATATTCAGCCTTAGCATTCCCATCCTTATGAATTAGAATAGAACTACTTGGCAAAGACATTAAATCAAGAGGAGTGAGAGGGTTAAAACCATAAACAATTTCAAAGGGAGAATAACGAGTAGTGCTATGAACAACCCTATTATATGCAAACTCAACGTGGGGCAAACATTCTTCCCATGTCTTAATATTCTTTTGGATTACAACCCTTAGAAGAGAAGAAAGAGTTCGATTCACTAACTCAGTTTGGCCATCAATTTGTGGGTGGCAAGTAGTCGAAAAGAGAAGTTTAGTTCCAAGCTTACCCCAAAGTGTCCTCCAAAAGTGACTAATGAATTTATTGTCTCGATCACTCACAATGCTTCTAGGTATACCATGAAGTCTAACTACTTCTTTAAAGAACAAATCTGCCACGTGACAAGCATCATCCACTTTTCTACAAGGTATGAAGTGAGCCATCTTGGAGAATCTGTCCACCACTACAAAAATTGAATCTTTTCCGCTTTTAGACTGAGGAAGACCTAAAAAAAATCCATGGAAATATCAATCCAAGGGGAGTTAGGTATTGGTAAAGGAGTATACAAACCATGAGGCATAACTTTAGACTTAGATTTCTTACAAACAATGCATCTGTCACAAAATTTGTGTACATCACGTTTCATGTGTGGCCAATAAAAATGTTCATGCAGCATGTCTAAAGTCTTTTGTACCCCAAAATGTCCCATTAATCCCCCCTCATGTGCTTCCTTCACAAGTAAATCCCTAATGGAACTTTTCGGCACACATAACCTCTTTTCTTTAAACAAATAGTCATGATGCTTAAAATACCCATTTTGGGCCACATGTACATAGGATATATATATTTGAAAAAATTCAGGATCATGTTCATACAATTCCTTAATTACCTCAAAACCAATAAACTTAGTTTCAAGAGTAGAGAACAAAACATACCTTCGTGAAAGTGCATCAGCAACAACATTTGACTTACCTTTTTTATGCTTGATCACGTACTGAAATTGCTCAAGAAATTCAACCCACTTGGCATGTCTCTTGTTGAGCTTACCTTGGCTCTTTAAATACTTCAATGATTCGTGATCACTATGTATTACAAATTCCTTTGGTAAAAGGTAGTGCTGCCATGTTTGTAATGCTCTAACTAATGCATACAACTCTTTATCATATGTAGGATAATGAAGAACAACACCATTAAGTTTCTCACTAAAATAAGCAAGGGGATGCCCTTCTTGCATCAAAACAGCCCCTATCCCCACATTTGATGCATCACATTCAATTTCAAAAGATTTAGAGAAATTAGGCAATGAAAGAATAGGTGCATGAGTCAATTTGTGTTTGAGGGTAGCAAATGCTTGTTCTTGCTTTTCACCCCATTTAAATCCCACATTCTTTTTAATCAATTCATTTAAAGGTGCAGCTAATGTACTAAAATCTTTAACAAACCTCCTATAGAAACTAGCTAAGCCATGAAAGCTTCTTACCTCGTAAACATTGTTAGGAGTTGGCCACTCCTGAATAGCTTTCACCTTCTCTTGATCAACCTGCACTCCCTGTGAGCTAATAACAAAACCATGAAAAAAAACATGATTTGTATATAAAACACATTTTTCCATGTTTGCATACAATTTCTCACGCCTAAGAGCTTCCAACACACTTCTCAAGTGCAAAAGATGATCATCATAAGATTTGCTATAAATCAAAATGTCATCAAAGTATACCACAACAAATTTCCCTAGAAACTCCCTTAACACATGGTTCATCAACCTCATGAAAGTGCTAGGTGCATTTGTTAATCCAAAGGGCATGACTAACCATTCATACAAGCCATATTTTGTTTTAAAGGCTGTTTTCCATTCATCTCCTTCTCTAATCCTAATTTGATGATATCCACTTTTAAGATCAATTTTGGAAAACACACAAGCACCATGCAATTCATCCAACAAATCATCTAATCTAGGAATGGGATGTCGATACTTTACCGTGATATTATTGATGGCTCTACAATCAGTGCACATCCTCCAAAACCCATCTTTCTTAGGCACAAGAATAACAGGGACTGCACATGGACTTAGGCTCTCTTGCACCCATGCTTTTTGCATCAAGTCTTCAACTTGCCTTTGGATTTCTTTGGTCTCTTAGGGGTTAGCCCTATATGCTGGCCTGTTGGGCAATAAAACACCTAGAATGAGATCAATTTGATGTTCTATACCTCTTATAGGTGGTAGGCCTTGAGGAACCTCTTTCGGAATTACGTCTTCAAAATCCTGCAACAAAGAAACAACTTCACTAGGAAAAGAATTAATAAGACCTGCAACCTTTGAGTCACTCTCCTTGCTCAAAAGCAATAACATTGGTTTTTTTTAATTGCATAGCTTTTTTTACCTCTTTTTCTCTTATGAACAAATTTTGTCTTTATCTCTTTTTCTTTTCACTCTCTTGTTCTTTTCCCTCTTTCTTTTGACTCTTTTTTTCTTTTCTCTCTCATTTTGGATTCATCCTCACAAACCTCTCTTAGAGTCAAAGGAGCAAGAGTAATTTTGCGTTCTTTGTGTACAAAAGAGAACTTATTTGTATAACCATCATGATTGCTTTTCTTATCATACTGCCATGGTCTTCCGAGAAGTAAATGACAAGCCTCCATTGGAACTACATCACATATAACTGTATCCTCATACTTCCCAATAGAAAAATTCACCTCTACTTGTTCACTCACAACCTGCTCGCCTTCCTCACTAAGCCATTGAAGTTTGTATGGTTCTGGGTGGGGTTTAGTCACCAGGTTCATTTTTGACACCATTCTTGCACTTGCAACATTAGTGCAACTTCCTCCATCTATAATTAAAGAGCATAACTTACCTTGGATGACACATCGAGTATGAAAAATATTCTTCCTTTGCGTGTCATCCAAGTCTCTTGATTGACTGCCCAACATTCTTCTAACCATGAACAAGTCTCCTCCCTCAGCAACTTCATCCTCATTCTCTTCATCACTAGATGTAACAGATTCAGAAGATGATCCACTAGAAATATCTCCATTCTCCTTAAGCAACATGGTCTTCTTAGTTGGACATTCAGAAGCTATGTGACCTCTTCCCAAGCATTTGAAACATTTAATTTCACTACTTTTTGTTTTCTTATGAGCATCATTGGATTTATTTTGAATTCTCTGAGGTGCAACCGTGGAGGTGTTTGATGAAGTACTTCCTTCCTTCTTATTTCTATCCCTCCAACTAGAGGAATTAAAGTTAGAAGAATTCTTTCTGATACCTTTTCTCTTTAGTTGTTGTTCTACCTTAGTAGCTTGATGCACTAAGTCCTCCAACTCCACATAATTTTGTAATTCCACAACATCATTTGTATCACTATTCCGTCCTTGTAAGAAACGTGCCATAGTAGCTTCCCTATCTTCACTAATATTGGCTCTAATCAAGCACACCTCCATCTCCTTATAATAATCATCCAAACTTTTGCTACCTTGTGTGAGCCTTTGAAGCTTGTTGTGAAGGTCTCTATGATAGTAAGAAGGAACAAATCTCTTCCGCATTAACCTCTTCATCTCCACCCAGCTATCCACCATTGGTTCTTCATACCTCACTCTTTCTTTTTGTAATTGGTCCCACCAAATGAGTGCATAATCAGTAAATTCCATGGCTGCCACTTTTACCTTCTTCTCTTCCGTGTAATTATTGCAAGAAAAAAGTTGTTCAATTTTCATCTCCCACTCAAGGTAAGCCTCTGGATCACTTTTCCTTGAAACAATGGTATTTTAAGCTTCACTCCCTCTATTCTATCTCCTCTACCACCATCTTCAATTTCTCTTCTCCTTCTTCTACCTCCTTCATCACCATGATTTTCGTGATTTTCTAACTGTTCAATTCTAGCATGTAAATCTTCAGTATGTTCCCTCAGCATTCTTTGCATTTGAGCAGTTATAGCTTCTACTAACAATCTGTTGTTTCCCCCTTGAGGAGGGGTATCATCACCACTTATTCCTGCCATATCTTAAACAAAAAGAAAACAAACAAAAGTGAAAGAACAGGACCTCACCACACAGCTCACGTGTTTACACTTTTGAATTTATCACTCATGTTTCACTCAATTTCGGCTTTTTCAATAATGAATCCCTCTTGCCTTTTTCCACTCAATTGCTCTCTTCAAGTTCTTAATTGAATCAGCAAGAACCTCAATATTTTGAACCAAAAAAATTGGTATGAAGACTTAACGTAACACAAAGCAATAGTAATGTGATTGAGAAAAAAAAATTACTTTTAGGAGTTTTGTCAAACGAGTAGTGTGCAGTACTTTTTTTTTGTATATATATATATATATATATATATTTTGTATATGCTTTTTTTGTAGCAGCAACACACAAATTAACTAAGGACGGAAATTCAAACAACAGAAACACAACTAACAATTTATGTTTCACAACAAAAAATAAAAAATGCATAAACAGAATTTTACTCAATTCCAAACCTAGAGACAAGCTCTGGTACCAAATGATATGATCCTGGTTGTCATGAATCACTTTAAGGATCGTTCTAGGTAGGAAACCGAGGCTCTAAAAGTCAGAATTAGACGATTCCAAAACAAGGTGAAAGATGACGTTCCGAAACGTAAGTTAGGTTGTTGAATCACCGAAAACAAGTACTTAGAACTCAAGATATGATCGCAGGTTACTAAACACAAAAATTGATAGAATTTGAGTAATATAGTTTGATGTAAAGGAAATTCAAATTACTATTTAACAGACGAACCAAGAAAAGAATGGCGCCACAATCTAAGGATTGATAAGCCAAAAGAACGCCACAAGGATTAACAACCTTGATAAGTTCAAAGTGAATTCTTTCAAGAACTCTAGAGAGCAAAGCCTCACAACAATAATGTTCCAAAATCTGCCCATAAAAAAAAAATAAGGGTTTGCCTTTTATAGTGGCAACTCCTTACAAGTTTTGTAAATTTGGCCCAATTCATGTTTCTACAATTAGACCCAAATTTTCTTATTAATTCAGTCTACTAATTAATTAAAACTAATATTAAAATCTGATAACACATAGATGCCGCCTTCATTCCTTAACTTCTTCAATTTGAATTAAATAATTCATTATCTTGGGCTTCAATTCTTCATGACTTGTACTTGCTTCAAATAACGTGGTTATCAAGCTATTTAGAACCTCTTTTGCTTTCTTTGACCTTGCTCTTGTCATTGGAGTTCCAAGACCTTGAATATCCTATATGTTTCCTTCCTTGGTTATGCATTCTATGTCTTCATCAGTAAGGAACAAAGCCAGACTAGTAGCTCAAGGATACAGTCAACTGGAAGGTATCGATTACACTAAGACATTTGCTCCAGTGGCCAGATTAGAAGCAATTAGAATTCTTTTATCATTTGCTGCTAATCATGATATAATGCTGTATCAAATGGATGTTAATAGTGCATTCTTAAATGACTATATAAGTGAGGAAGTCTATGTCAAACAGCCCCCTGGATTTGAAAATTCTTATTTTCCAAACCATGTTTTTAAACTTAAAAAATCTTTATATGGTTTAAAACAAGCACCAAGGGCATGGTATGACAGACTTAGTAACTTTCTGCTTAAGAATGAATTTGATAGAAGTCAGATTGATAATACTCTATTTAGGAAATCCATTAAAAATGATATTTTAATTATTCAAGTTTATGTTGATGATATCATCTTTCGATCTACTAATGGCACTTTGTGCAAGGAGTTTTATGACCTAATGCAGAAAGAGTTTCAAATGAGCATGATGGGAGAACTCAAGTTCTTCCTAGGAATTCAGATTCACCAAGGTAAATCAGGTATACTCATTCACCAATCTAAATATACTAAAGAACTTCTTAAAAAGTTCAAAATGAGTGAATGTAAGCCTATGGCCACCCCAATGCACCCAACCTGCTCACTTGAGAAAGATGAAACAAGCCAAAAGGTAGACCAGAAAACATACAGAGGTATGATTCGATCCCTTCTTTATTTAACTGTTTCTAGACCTAACATCTTGTTTAGTGTTTGTGTCTATGCCCGTTTTCAAGCTGACCCTAGGGAATCCCATTTAACTACTGTCAAACGAATTCTGAGATACCTTAAAGGAACCACCAACCTTACCCTGTTATACAAGAAAACCCCCACCTACAAACTCAGAGGTTTTTGTGATTCCGACTATGCTAAAGACAATCTGGAAAGGAAAAGTACAAGCAGCAACTGCAGTTTCTTAGGTGATAACTTGATATCTTGCTCAAGCAAAAGACAAAGCACCATTGCTATGTCAACAGCCAAAGTTGAGTATATATCAGCAGCAGGATGCAGCTCATAGTTAATCTGGATGAAACACCAACTTGAATATTACAACATCTTTGAAACCAATATCCCTTTGTTATGTGATAACACTTCAGCCATAAACCTAACCAAGAAACCGATATTACACTCTAGAGCCAAACACATTGAAATAAAACACTATTTCATTAGGGACCATGTTAAAAAAGGGACTTTAAGCATCCAGTTTGTGGACACTGATCATCAATGGGCTGACATCTTCACCAAAGCATTACTTGAAGACAAGTTCGAGTTAATCAAGAAACATCTTAACATTGTCTCCATATCTGACTAGCTCAAGTAGTCTTCTTAGGAGTTTTTTTTTTTAATTTTCTTGCAATTTTAATTTTATGTCTTTTATTTTTTGTTTTTAATTTCTGTACTTTGTAAAGAAAAACACAAAAATAAAAAAATAGTATGACCTCCTTTTGGCTGATGACAAAAAGGGGGAGAGAGAGAGAAAAAGGAGAAATAAGTAGAAAAAGAGAGATAAAAAGAAAGAAGGAGCAAAAAAGAAAGAGATGAAAAGAGAAGGAGTTGAAAAGGAGAAGAATCAGGGAGAGAGAAAAATAAAGAGAGAAAAAGAAAGAGTGAAAAGAGAAGGAGTTGAAAACGAGAAGAAAAAGGGAGAGAGAAAAATAAATCAGAAAGAGATGAAAAGAGAAGGAGTTGGAAAAGAGAGGAGAAGGGAAGAAAAGAAAGAGTGATTCAAGAAGAAGTTGAAAAGGAGAAGAAAAAGTCAGTATCAGACTTAGGGGGAGATATTGGTCTGAGGGGAAGAATTTCAAGTACTTCGAGTCACAAGCTAGCAAAATAAGTTAAGGTTTTGTCATCTTCAAAAAGGGGGAGCTTGTTGGAACCAAGTTGGTTCTAAGTACTTAGGATTTTGATGTTTACAAAAGCACTCCATGTAATCTTATTTTGTACCTTGAATTATTACATTAAATGCCACCAGAAGATGAAGTTTCCAGAGGCAAAAAATGAAGACACCAGATAATGCATCCAGAAGATACCAGAGGATGCATCCTGAAATTACCAAAGGATATCTTTGCTGGCCCAGATCAGAAGGAAGCAAAGTCAGAAAAAGACCTAGACCAGACCAGAAGGAAGCAAAGTCCGAAAAAGACCTAGACCAGACCAGAAGGAAGCCTGCCAAAGGGAGACTTGATCCAGACCAGAAGGAATCATTAGTCAGACTTAGACCAGAAGTTATTATGACCAGAAGATGGCATGGCAATGAAATGATAAAACAACCCAAACTTGATCCAGACTTAATCAGAGGATAAATTAATGGTCCAGAACAAGAGATTCAATCCAGATTTGACCCAGACCAGAAGATAGCATGGTTCAAAGTATGAAACTAAGTCTAGACCAGAAGAAATGATGTCCAGATTTGATCCAGACCTGATCCAAATTAGGAGGTAAAATGTCCATACTGAAATATTATTTGTCCAGATTTAATTTCAGTTCAATCCAGACCCAGTTCAGAATTGGTCCAGATCAGAGGGAAAAGGTTCAGATCAATGGTTAAGATTTAAGTATATGGCCCAGTGTTGGCCGAGATCAGAAGATCAGACCATGGCCCATTGTTGGCCGAAATCAGAAGGTCAGAACGCGTGGTCCAGCATTGGCCGAGATTAGAGGAACACAACAGATCAGTTTGCAAGTCCAGGTTGGCAGAGATCAGAAGATAAGAAGATCAGAAAGTGTGGTCCAGGGCTGGCCGAAATTAGAGGATCACAGTAGATCACTTAGTATGGTCCAGATGTGGACGAGAGTAGAAGATGAAAGGGTTTAGATTTAATCATGATGATAATCGGTGGAGATTTGATAAAAATTTGATCAAAGTATTAAAAAGGATTTGATACAAAAATAAATTGAAGACTTGTGGAATTCAGAAGCTATTGGCGGGAAGAAAGATTTGTTCCATAATTAATTAAAGTCAGAATGGGTCAAAGTTATTTTTCAAAGGCAATTTGGAGCATAAAAAGATATGTTTTTTATTTAAGTGAAGCCCGATAGGTCAAAGTATTTTTGCAAGAGTATCTGGCAAGATACAGCTCGAATTTAAGCTTGGAAGAGACCCTAATCTGCATCTATAAAATGAGGCTCAAGGCAGAAGACTTAGCATCGAAAAATCACAAAAGAGTCATACACTTCCAAAGCAAACACTCAAGTTTTCAGTGAGGTTAATTGTGAGTTCCAGCTTTCCAGAAGCAAGCACTCGTGTTTTTCTTTCTCTTGTGTTAGATCTAAATTGTTGAAGTAGAGTCTACAATCTGAGGGAGTCAAAAGGGGTAGAAGAATATTTGGCAATTAGATTCAAAGCGTTGTAATTCCTTCTACAATATGGGGTTGTCAGATTGGTAGGAGAAGGCTTGACTTAAGAAGTCAAGGTGTTGTATTCCTCAAAAGTCTAGGATTGTTAGACTATTTGAGAAGACTAACTTGGAGGGTCAGTGGTATTGTTGTAATTCAAGGTTTTGAATTAGTGAAATCCTTCAAGGTGAAGGGACTGGACGTAGCCTCGTTAACGGTGAACAAGTATAAAATGATGTGTTTTTATTTTTACTTTATATCCGCTGCTAACTCTGTTTTATTCATTCATCAAGTTTTGTTTTAAAACTGCAAAAACAGAAAAAGTATTCAAGTTAGTCAAACGCAATTCAACCCCCCCTTCTTGTGTTTGCACCTTCATGTTAGCCCTTGCTTCTTAAACCTGCTGGCTTCCTTCATAGGTCAGAACCAGACTGTCAAATATGCTCTTTGCTGTTTGTTTATCCGTGCATCTGTCAAATTCCTTGAATGTGATGGCACTGATCATGATGGTTCTGGACTTGTGATGTAGTTTGTATAATTTTCTCTAGTCTGGTTTCATATATTCCATGTCCAGTTCTTTAGTTGGATCTCCTGGAACAGTAGGTGCAGTGTATCCTTTGACTACTAGCTTCCATAATTCAGGATCTTGAGATATGAAGAAACTTCTCATTCTGTCCTTCCAATACTCAAACATGTCTCCATCAAACAATGGTGGTCTGTTGATGTTGCCTCCAAAATCATCTTTGGATTCTGCCATGTTGTTGACCCCTTTGACCTTTCCTCAAACACTAGTTAAGTGCTCAGCCTTGAGATCGAGCTCTGATGCCAATTCAAGGTGCAAATATGAGAAGGGGGGTTGAATTGTTTTTGACTAACTTGAATACTTTTTCTGTTTTTACAGTTTTATAACAAAATCTGATGTATAAATAAAACAGAGTTAGAGCGGATATAAAGTAAATATAAAACACAGAATTTTATACTGGTTCACCGTTAACTAGGCTACGTGCAGTCCCTTCACTTTGAAGGATTTCACTAATTCAAAAACCTTGAATTACAACAATACCATTGACCTTCCAAGTCAGTCTTCTCAAACAGTCTAACAATCCTAGACTTTTGAGGAAAAGAACCTTGAATCTAATTGCTAAGTAATCTGCTACCCCTTCTGACTCCCTCAGACTGTAGACTCTACTTCAACAACTTAGATCTAACACAAGGGAAAGAAAAATACGAGTGCTTGCTTCAGGAAAGCTAGAACTCACAATTAACCTCACTAAAAACTTGAGTGTTTGCTTCTGGAAGTGTATGACTCTTTTTGATTTTCGAAGATAAGTCTTCTGCCTTGAGCCTCCTTTTATAGATGAAGATTAGGGTTTCTTCCATGCTTAAGTTCGAGCTGTATCTTGCCAGATACTATTGCAAAAATACCTAGGCCAATCGGGTTTTGTCGCGTCCGGTTTGTCCGCGAAAAATGATTTGCCACCAATTTTTTTTTATTTTTAAAAAAAAAAGGAAAAATTAGATAAAACCAAAAATAAAGTTTTTGAACCAAAAAATGGATTCGGGAGTCCATTACGAGTAGAGAAAGTAATATTACCCTACATCGTCCGTTAAAACGGTTACCCTATAATTAATTGTATACCAATTATTTATTTACTTAATTATTTATTTTTACCTCCTAAAGGAATAATAAAAAGGAAAATAAATTATTTACATTAATAAAAGAAAGAAAAATACTTTTTTTTTTATAATTTGGTTTGACAAGGAGAAAACCTTGCTCCTACGTATCCCCAAGTGCAATAGGGAAATCAAAACACACGTAGTTCTTGGGTAAAAAATATTTATGTGTTATCCGATTTTATTATTATTCTATTTTAACTATTGTTTTATTATAGTTATTATTATATATGTAAAAAAAAGGTAATAATAATAATAACGAAAAAGAGGTGAGATGTGTTCACGGATTGTTTTTTATTTATTTATTTATTTGGTTTTAGAGTTAAAAAAAAATAGTTTTTGTTAGAGAAAACAAATAATGTGACGGTATGTGAACGAAATAGATGAACGCGACGACGAAACAAAATATGCAGCATGTTAAAGAATTTTGTTCATGCATTGTCGGATCTGTTACAACACAAAGGCCACCGACGGCTAGGGTTGAGTGATGTCGCGCAGCGAGCGAGGATGAATTTCATCCGGCGGCGGCGACAATTAATTCTAATCCTTAAAAAAACAATTTATTGATCTAGTTTGTGGTTATGGTTTTTTGGTTATTTGATAAACCATAACATGAGTTTTGTGTTATTTTACAATTGGGTGAAGTTTGTTTTACTTGGTGATTGGTTTATAAGCATAAATTATTTATATATATTTTTTTAGTATATGTGTTGCATAAAAATTTTAGGAACATATACAATAGATTAAAAAAATGAAAGCTTAGAAAAACTTAATTGCGTTTTTATTTTATTAAATTGAAGCAATAATAAAAAGAAAATAAGAGGAGGATAAGAACATTGATACCTGCTCAATTGGTTTTTGTTAGACTGACCTTATCAAAGTTTCAATTGTCTACTCTTCCCTATTTTTTGCCTCTTATTCTCTCTGTTTTTTTTTACTCTCCATCGTGCTCCCCTCCCTCTTCTACTCATGGTGTATAAATTATTTATATATTTTTTTTTAGTATATGTGTTGCATAAAAATTTTAGGAACATATACAATAGATTAAAAAAATGAAAGCTTAGAAAAACTTAATTGCGTTTTTATTTTATTAAATTGAAGCAATAATAAAAAGAAAATAAGAGGAGGATAAGAACATTGATACCTGCTCAATTGGTTTTTGTTAGACTAACCTTATCAAAGTTTCAATTGTCTACTCTTCCCTATTTTTTGCCTCTTATTCTCTCTGTTTTTTTTTACTCTCCATCGTGCTCCCCACCCTCTTCTACTCATGGTGTAGACTATTTATAGACTTTCAGGTTGAAGGTTACAAAAGACAAAGAAATAATTGTGGATTGATTACTAATTACTAATCATCAATTTGTTTTCAGTTTTCTTTTCATTCAAATGGTCACCATTATGCTGATTTTTATTACTATTCATCAATTCGTTTTCGGTTTCTTTTCATTCAAATGATCACCATTATGATGATTTTTATTACTATTCATCACTTTGTTTTCGGTTTCTTTTCATTCAAATGGTCACCATTATGCTGATTTTTATTACTATTCATCAATTTATTTTCATTTTTTTTCAATCAAATGGTCACCATTATACTAATTTTTATTGTCATCAATCCATTTCCTTTCAATTTCTTTTTATTCGATTATGTACCTTTTTTTTTGTTTTAGAAAAGAGTAAACGCCTGAATAGGAATGAGAGACAAATAAGAACCAAAAACACTCATGATTGTATAAAGTTTATAGTCTTATTATTTATTTTTATTTGTATTTATTATATTTTTCTCATTTTTTTTATATAATATTATATAAAAATGCCTAAATAAAGCGGACAAAATTAGGTGTCAACAGCTGCCCCTCTTTACTTAGAATTTACTTGAGAATCAAAGTAAAGATAAGTAAAGATGACGACTCTAATTTTTCCCGGAATGAACTTTTATAGAAAGGTGCAAGTCGTTTTTCCAGCTTCAAAATGCGGGTCGTTTTCTCGGCTTTGGGTGCGAGTCGTTTTCCCAGCTTCAACATGCGGGTCATTTTCTCGGCTTTGGGTGCGAGTCGTTTTCCCGACTTTAACATGCGGGTCATATTCTCGGCTTTGGGTGCGAGTCGTTTTCCCGGCTTTAACATGCGGGTCGTTTTCTCAGCATTGGCTGTGAGTCGTTTTCCCAGCTTTAACATGCGGGTCATTTTCTCGGCCCTGGGTGCGAGTCGTTTTCCCGGCTTTAACATGCGGGTCGTTTC
>JBBPBO010001985.1:48563461-48578651 GCA_037974295.1 Cicer cuneatum | reverse complement strand
GGGTCGTTTTCTCGGCTTTGGGTGCGAGTCGTTTTCCCAGCTTTAAAATGCGGGTCGTTTACTTGGCTTTGGGTGCGAGTTGTTTTCCCGGCTTCAACATGCGGGTCGTTTTCTCGGCTTTGGGTGCAAGTCGTTTTCCCGGCTTTAACGTGCGGGTCGTTTTCTCGACTTTGAATGCGAGTCATTTTCCCGACTTTAACGTGCGGGTCATTTTCTTGCCTTTGGGTGCGAGTCGTTTTCCCAGCTTTAATACGCAGGTCGTTTTCTCGGCTTTGGGTGCGAGTTGTTTTCCCGGTTTTAACACGCAAGTCGTTTTCTCGGCTTTAAATTTATGAAATGTCATGAATGAATGAATGAATAACTAAATGAATATGTTTGTTTTTATTATTTTTTTTTATTGGACACGATCATTCAAATCATGGATGAGAAGGACACTTATACATTTTTTTTTTTGAAGAATTGTTGTTTTGATCTTGAGCTAGATCTCATGTTGTCGTATGTCTTGCACCCTAAAAAAAAAACTCTACTATGACTTTATCGCAATTCATTATATCGAGTTATGGAATATGTTTTACTTTCGAGTACATGATAATCATAAGATGCATTCGGGATAGAGGGTTAAATTACAAAGATAATAAAAGTATATATCAATATATTTTAGGTTCAATATTCATCATAAAAAGGATATACATAAGATAAAACAAAAGATTGGGTGGAAGACCCGACTTGGTTACTAGTAATTCAAAGGTAGACTGTACTAACTTCTCGTGCCATAGTTCGATCCATATTGTTGATCTTGTATTCTTTGTTTTTGTTGTTGTTGTTTTTCTTCTTCTTCTAGATTGCCTTTTTAGATTTTCAAATCATCAGGTATCTTTTCTATTTTTGTACCCTAATTTTTGCCTAGGTTGCCCTTTCAGATTTTCAACCTAACGGGTATTTGGTTTTTATTTTTTTTGTACCCTAATTTTTGCCTAGGTTGCCCTTTCAGGTTTTCAATCTAGCAGGTATTTTATGTTGGAACCAAGTTGTTTCTAAGTCTTAGGATTTTGATGTTTACAAAAGGACTCAATGTAATCTTATTTTGTACCTTGAATTATTACATTAAATACAACCAGAAAATGAAGTTTGCAGAGGCAGAAGATGCATCTAGAATGCATCCTGGAATTACCAGAAGATACTCCAGGATCACCAGAAGATATCTTTGCTTGCCCAGATCAGAAGGAAGCAATGTCAGAAGAAGACCTGGACCATACCAGAGGAAAGCCTGCCAGAGGGAGAGTTTGTCCAGACCAAGAGGAATCAAATATCAGATTTATACTAGAAGTTATTCTGACCAGAAGATGGCCTGGCAGTGAGAATTTAAAACAGCCCAGACTTGTTCCAGACTCAACCAGAAGATAAGTTAATGAGTCCAGAACAAGAGAATCAATCCAGATTTGACCCAGATCAGAACATAGCATGGTTCAGGGCATGAACCTAAGTCCAGACCAGAAGAAATGATTTCCAGAATTGATCCAGACCTGATCCAAAATCAAACGTAAAATGTCCAGATTGAAATATTACTTATCCAGATTTAATTTTTGTTTAATCCAGACCAAGTCCAGAATTGGTCCAGATCAGAGGGAAGATTTCCAGATCAATGATTCAGAATTAATTATTTGGCCCAGTGTTGGCCGAGATCAGAAGATCAGACCATGGCCCAGTGTTGGCCGAAATCAGAGGGTCAGGATGTGTGGTCCAGCAATGGTCGAGATCAGAGGATTGTAGCATATCAGGTGCAAGTTCAGGATGGCCGAAATCAGAAGATCAGAGGGTTAGGAAGTGTGGTCCAGGGATGGCCAAAATCAGAAGATCACAGCATATCAATTAGGTTGGTCCAGTTGTGGACTAGCGCAGAAGAATCTAATGGTCCAGATTTAATCAGGAGGATTAACGGTGGAGATTTTAATTTATTTTAATCAAAGTATTAAAAATATTTGTTACAAAAATAAAAGTGAGGTATTGTGGAATTCAGGAGCTGTGGCGGGAAGTAACCAAAGTTTTGATTGGCCAGTTATTTTTTGAAAGAAATCTGAAGCTTGAAAAAGATATGTTTTTTATTTAAATAAAGCCCAATTGGTCAAGTTATTTTTGCAAGGGAATCCAGCAAGATTCAGCTTGAAATTAAGCTTGGAAGAGGCCCAAATCTGCATCTATAAAAGGAGGCTCAAGGATGAATACTTAGCATCGAAAATCACAAAAGAGTCATACACTTCCAAAGCAAACACTCAAATTTTCAGAGAGGTCAATTGTGAGTTCCAACTTTCAAGAAGCAAGTACTCGTGTTATTTTCTTTCCACTGTGTCAAATTTAAGTTGTTGAAGTAGAGTCTACAATTTGAGGGAGTCAGTAGGGGTAGCAGGTTACTTGGCAATTAGATTCATAGTGTTGTAATTTCTTCTACAATTTGGGATTGTCAGATTGGTTGAAGACAGGTGCTGTATTCCTCAAGAGTCTAGGATTGTTAGACTGTTTGAGAAGACTCACTTGGAGGGTCAATAGAACGGTTGTAATTCAAGGTTTGAATTAGTGAAATCCTTCAAGGTGAAGGGACTGGACGTAGCCTCGTTAACGGTGAACCAGTATAAAAATTCTGAGTTTTATTTTTATTTTATATCCGCTGCTAACTCTATTTTTATTCATACAACAGTTTTGTTTTAAAAGTATAAAAACAGGAAAAGTATTCAAGTTAAGTCAAACACAATTCAACCCCTCCTTCTCGTGTTTGCACCTTCAATTGGCATCAGAGCTCGGTCTCAAGGTTCAGCACTTAACAGTGTTTTGAGGAAAGGTCCAAGGGGTTAAACATGGGAGAATCCAGAGAAGAACTGGGAGGCAACATCAACAGACCACCACTGTTTGAGGGAGAAAGGTTTGAGTATTGGAAGGACAGAATGAGAAGTTTTGTCATATCTCAAGATCCTGAACTATGGAAGATGATAGTCAGACGATACACTGCACCTACTGATCTAGAAGATCCAACTAAATAATTAGACATGGATGATATGAGACCAGATCAGAGCAGATTACACAAACTTCATCACAAGTCTAGAAACATCATGATCAGTGCTATCACATTCAATGAATTTGACAGATGCACAGATAAAGAAACAGCAAAGAGCATATTCGACAGTTTGGTTCTGACCTATGAAGGAACCCAACAGGTTCAAGAAGAAAGGGCTAACATATTGGTCAAACAGTATGAGATGTTCAAGATGGAAGATGATGAAAACATTGATGGAATGTTCTGCAGATTCCAGACTCTGATATCTGGACTGAATGTCTTGAAGAAAAGCTACACAACAGCAGATCATGTCAAGAAGATTCTAAGAAGTTTACCAAAAAATTGGAGACCAATGGTTACTGCCGTTCAGCAAGCCAAAGATATGAATAACTTAAGACTTGAAGACCTGATCAGCTCACTCAGGTCTCATGAAATAGAACTAGAAGAAGATGAACCAATGAAGAAGAAGAATCTGGCTCTGAATTCGAAACAGAAGAAAGCTGCAAAGGTAGCATCAGAATCAGAGGATAGTGACAGTGACTGTGATGATATGGCTTACTTAACCAAAAAGATGGTTAAGATTTGGGAAAACAGGAAGAAAAGAAGCTTTAAGAAGAAACATAACAACAGAGGAAAGGAAGAATCTGACAAGAAGAATATTGTTTGTTATGGATGCAATAAACCTGGACATATCAAGTCAGAATGTCCAAATCTGGAAAAAGGCAAACAGCACAAGAAGAATTCCAGATACAGAAAAGAAGAGTCTGATGGCTGCCTGGGATGTATCAGAATCAGAAGAAGAATCGTCTGATAAAGAGGAGGCAGAATAAGCAATGAAGGCACACATCAGGTCTGCTTCTGGACCTCATAAAGGCACGAATTCAATAAGGAATTAGGCAGAAGGAAGAATGACCGAAGCAATCATTCAGGCAAGTCTGGAAGCACATCAGAGGAAGCAATTCTGTCTCTGATGGCTCATACCAACTCAAGTTCTGGATACAGCTCAGGAACAGAATCAGAAGATGAAGACAGTGAGGTATTTTCTGATCTCTCTAAATCTGAATTAATTGAGACTTTAAAAGACTTGTTAAATGCAAACAATAAGATGTCTTTAAAACTGAAAACTCTTCGGGAAGATAAGAAAAATCTAACCAAAGAATTCCAAGTTTTAAAGAATCGAAATTCTGAGTATGCAACTGAAAACAAAGATTTTAAAATTGAAGTTGCAAGACTCAAGTCTGAAAACCAAACTCTCAAAAGTAATATTTGTTCCACTTCTAAAACTATTTGTGAATCTGATATGCATGAGCAATGTTTTCAAAACTTTATTTCTAATGGAATGGAAAGAAGTAAATATGCATCTATGATTTATGGAAATAGTAACTCTGGAAAGAGAGGTCTTGGTTTTAAAGAAACAATTGCTGAAAGTAAAGCTGTTCATTCTGATGTTTTATGCATTGTTTGTGCTAAGAAAGGTCACTCTGAACTATCTTGTCCACTGGTAAAATCTAAACAAGATCAGAGAGCTGTTAAGACTAACAAACCTGGACCCAATCAGTTCTGGGTACCAAAAGATCAAATTGTCTATGTTGCAGATATTCTAAGCAACCAGAAGGAGACACCAACAATGGTGCCTGGACAATGGATGATGGCAATGCACAAGCAGAAGAAGGTTTATGTTCCTGCTACAATAAGACAAAGGCAATCTGAGTCTGATGGAAGAAGGTCTGGTCAACTCAACCAGAACCAGAATCGGAATCAGAACCAAAACTGGAACCAGTATCAGAAGCACAGAAACTGGAACCAGTATCATAGGATGAGGAACTGGAACCAGAATCAAACTAGAACCAGTATCAGAAGCACAGAAACTGGAACTAGTATCATAGGAACAGGAACTGGAACCAGAGTCAAAACTGGAACCAGTATCAGAAGCACAGAAACTGGAACCAGTATCATAGGAACAGGAACTGGAACCAGAATCAGAACTGGAACCAGTATTAGAGGCACAGGAACTGGAACCAGAATCAACACTGGAACCAGAATCAAAGTCAGTACCAGAACCAGAACCTGAACAGGTATCAGTATCAAAGGTTGAGGTATGATCATCAGAATTACTTTAATTATCAGAATCAGTATGATTACCAAAATCACCATAAGTTCCAGAATCACCAGAGGAACATGGTGTATCAGCCAAAGCATAAAGAAAGGAATCAGAATCAGGAGAGTTCTTCAAACACTCCAGTAAGATTCATCAAGACTACAAACCTGGAAGGGAATTCAAATCCCCTCATCCAAACCATGTAATCACAGAACATACAGATTAGGAATCTAAAAATCAGAAGCAAGAGGATTTTCAGAGTAAAACTGAAACTGTTGACATAGAGGTTACATCTTGGTGTAAATACTATTATTATTTGATATTTATGTTTACTGTGATAACAAGAAGCTTGATCTTAACAAATGAAAGCTAGATAAGTATTTTGCAGGTTTTCAAACTGTCAGAAGAACCAGGTGATTCACACGAATTGAATACTTCAGCAGAAACACCATTCTAGTGGGTTCAAAAACAAGCAGAAATCACCAGAAGCAGAATTAATGGTTTGGCTGTATTGAGTTAAATTTTAAATTATTTGATTTGCATTATGTAATATGATAAACTGCTTGATCTTGACAAATCAAAGCAAGATAAAAATAGTACAGGTTCACCAGAACCAAAGGGAGCAGAAGCAGAAGAAACAGAAGTACCTAGAAAGGTAGAGAATACAAGCAAGTCAGCAACCCATGACAAATCTTCAAAAGATAAATCTGATCAAGTCAGAAACAGCAAAGATAAGCCAGAAGAGAAATATGGATATTTAACAGAATCTGAAGCTATTACAAATTCACCAGAACTAGAAGCTGATCTATCAGAATCAGAAGCTGTTACAGATCTTCCAGAACCAGAAGCTGATGTTGATGAAGCTTTGGCAGAGGAAGGTTGGATACTTGCAATGCAAGAAGAGCTGAATGAATTCCAAAGGAATGATGTTTGGGATCTGGTATCCAGACCAAAAAAAAACATGATTGGAACCAAGTAGGTGTTCAGAAACAAATTCAATGAAAAGGGTGAAGTTGTAGCTCAAGGATACAGTCAACAGAAAGGTATAGATTACATTGAGACTTTTGTTCCAGTGGCCAGATTAGAAGCAATTAGAATTATGTTATCATTTGCTGCTAATCATGATATAATGTTGTATCAAATGGATGTTAAAAGTGCATTCTTAAATGGCTATATAAGTGAGGAAGTCTATGTCAAACAGCCCCTTAGATTTGAAAACTCTGATTTTCCAGACCAGGTTTTTAAACTTAAAAAGTCTTTATATGGTTTAAAACAAGCACCAAGGGCATGGTATGACAGACTTAGTAACTTTCTGCTTAAGAATGAATTTAATAGAGGCCAGATTGATAATACACTATTTAGGAAATCCATTAAAAATGATATTCTGACTATCCAAGTCTATGTTGATGATATCATATTTGGATCCACTAATGGCACTTTGTGCAAAGAGTTTTCTGACCTAATCCAGAAAGAGTTCTAAATGAGCATCATGGGAGAACTTAAGTTCTTCCTGGGAATTCAGATTCATCAAGGTAAATCAGGTATACTCATTCACCAATCTAAATACACCAAAGAACTTCTTAAAAAGTTCAAGATGAGTGACTGTAAGCCTATGGCCACCCCCATGCACCCAACCTGCTCACTTGAGAAAGATGAAACCAGCCAAAAGGTAGACCAGAAAACATACATAGGTATGATTGGATCCCTTCTTTATTTAACTGCTTCTAGACCTGACATCTTGTTTAGTGTTTGTGTCTGTGCCCGTTTTCAAGCTGACCCTAGGGAATCCCATTTAACTGCTGCAAACGAATTTTGAGTTACCTTAAAGGAACCATCAACCTTACTTTGTTATACAAGAAAACCCCCACCTACAAACTCAAAGGTTTTTGTGATTCCGACTATGCTGGAGACAAGTTGGAAAGGAAAAGTACAAGTGGCAACTGCACTTTCTTAGGTGATAACTTGATCTCTTGGTCAAGCAAAAGACAAAGCACCATTGCCATGTCAACAACTGAAGCTGAGTATATATCAACAGCAGGATGCAGTTCACAGTTACTCTGGATGAAACATCAACTTGAAGATTACAACATCTTTGAAACCAATATCCCTTTGTTCTGTGATAACACTTCAGCCAAAAACCTGACTAAGAACCCCATCTTACACTCTAGAGCCAAACACATTGAAATAAAACACCATTTCATTAGGGACCATGTTCAAAAAGGGACTTTAAGCATCTAGTTTGTGGACACTGATCATCAATGGGCTGACATCTTCACCAAAGCATTACCAGAAGATAGGTTAGAGTTCATCAAGAAGCATCTTAGCATTACCTCCATATCTGACTAGCTCAAGTAGTCATCTTAGGATTTTTTAAATTTCTTGTAATTTTATGTTTTGTCTTTTATTTTCTGTTTTACCTTCTGTAATTTGTAAAGAGAAAAACAAAAAATACAAAAATAGTAGGACCACTTTTTGGCTAATGACAAAAAGGGAGAGAGAGAGAGAGAAAGGAGAAATAAGTAGAAAAGGAGAGATAAAAAGAAAGAAGGAGCGAAAAAGAAAGAGATGAAAAGAGGAGAAATAAGTAGAAAAGGAGAGGAATCACGGAGAGAGAAAAAGAAAGAGTGAAAAAGAGAAGGAGATGAAAAGGAGAGGAAACAGGGAGAGAGAAAAACAAAGAGAGAAAAAGAAAGAGTGAAAAGAGAAGGAGTTGAAAAGGAGAGGAAGCGTGAAGAGAGAAAAAGAAAGAGAGAATAAAGAAGGAGTTGAAAAGGAGAGGAGAAGAGAAGAAAAGAAAGAGTGAAAAGGAGAGTATCAGACTTTGGGGGAGAGATTGGTCTAAGGGGGAGTAATTCAAGTCTTCGAGTTACAAGCTAGCAAAATAAGTTAAGGTTTTGTCATCATCAAAAAGGGGGAGATTGTTGGAACCAAGTTGGTTCTAAGTCTTAGGATTTTGATGTTTACAAAAGGACTCAATGTAATCTTATTTTGTACCTTGAATTATTACATTAAATACAACCAGAAAATGAAGTTTGCAGAGGCAGAAGATGCATCCAGAATCCATCCTGGAATTACCAGAAGATACTCCAGGATCACCAGAAGATATCTTTGCTTGCCCAGATCAGAAGGAAGCAATGTCAGAAGAAGACCTGGACCATACCAGAGGAAAGCCTGCCTGAGGGAGAGTTTGTCCAGACCAAGAGGAATCAAATATCAGATTTATTCCAAAAGTTATTCTGACCAGAAGATGGCTTGGAAGTGAGAAATTAAAACAGCCCACACTTGTTCCAAACTCAACCAGAAGATAAGTTAATGAGTTCAGAACAAGAGAATCAATCCAGATTTGACCCAGATTAGAAGATAGCATCATTCAGGGCATGAACCTAAGTCCAGACCAGAAGAAATGATTTCCAGAATTGATCCAGACCTGATCCAAAATCAAAGGTAAAATGTCCAGATTGAAATATTACTTATCCAGATTTAATTTCAATTTAATCCAGACCAAGTCCAGAATTGGTCCAAATCAGAGGGAAGATTTCCAGATCAATGATTCAGAATTAATTATTTGGCCCAGTGTTGGTCGAGATCAGAAGATCAGACTATGGCCCAGTTTTGGCCGAAATTAGAGGGTCAGAATGTGTGGTCCAGCAACGGCCGAGATCAGAGGATTGTAGCATATCAGGTGCAAGTCCAGGATGGCCAAAATCAGAAGATCAGAGGGTTAGGAAGTGTGGTCCAGGGATGGCCGAAATCAAAGGATCACAGCATATCAATTAGGTTGGTCCAGATGTGGACTAGCGCAGAAGAATCCAATGGTCCAGATTTAATTAGGAGGATTAACGGTGGAGATTTTAATTTATTTTAATCAAAGTATTAAAAAGATTTGTTACAAAAATAAAAGTGAGGTATTGTCGAATTCAGGAGCTGTGGCGGGAAGCAATTAAAGTTTTGATTGGCCAGTTATTTTTTGAAACAAATCTGAAGCTTAAAAAAGATATGTTTTTTATTTAAATAAAGCCCAATTGGTCAAGTTATTTTTGCAAGAGAATCTAGCAAGATTCAGCTTGAAATTAAGCTTGGAAGAGGCCCAAATCTGCATCTATAAAAGGAGGCTCAAGGCAGAATACTTAGCATAGAAAATCACAAAAGAGTCATACACTTCCAAAGCAAACACTCAAATTTTCAGAGAGGTCAATTGTGAGTTCCAACTTTCAAGAAGCAAGTACTCGTGTTATTTTCTTTCCACTGTGTCAAATCTAAGTTGTTGAAGTAGAGACTACAATTTGAGGGAGTCAATAGGGGTAGCAGTTACATGGCAATTAGATTCATAGTGTTGTAATTTCTTCTACAATCTGGGATTGTCAGATTGGCTGAAGACAGGTGCTGTATTCCTCAAGAGTCTAGGATTGTTAGACTGTTTAAGAAGACTGACTTGGAGGGTCAGTAGAACGGTTGTAATTCAAGGTTTGAATTAGTGAAATCCTTCAAGGTGAAGGGACTGGACGTAGCCTCGTTAACGGTGAACCAGTATAAAAATTCTGAGTTTTATTTTTATTTTATATCCGCTGCTAACTCTGTTTTTATTCATACATCAGTTTTGTTTTAAAAGTATAAAAACAGGAAAAGTATTCAAGTTAAGTCAAACACAATTCAACCCCCCCTTCTCGTGTTTGCACCTTCATTTTATTATTATTATTTTTTTGTACCCTAATTTTGCCTAGGTTGTCCTTTCAGGTTTTCAACCTAACGAGTATTTTATTATTATTTTTTTTGTACCCTAATTTTTGCCTAGGTTGCCCTTTCAGGTTTTCAACCTTGCGGGTATTTTATTATTATTATTATTATTATTATTATTATTATTATTATTATTATTATTATTATTATTATTATTATTATTATTATTTTGTACCCTAATTTTTGCCTAGGTTGCCCTTTCAGGTTTTCAACCTAGCGGGTATTTTATTATTATTTTTTTGTACCCTAACTTTTGCCTAGGTTGCCCTTTCAGGTTCTCAACCTAGCGGGTATTTTATTCAAGTATAATACTTTTTTACAGCGTCTGAGTTTACAGGGAGGACTAGATCTTTTCCGTCCATATTCGTGAGGATCAAAGCTCCACCTGAGAAAGCTTTCTTTATGACATATGGGCCCTCATAGTTAGGGGTCCATTTCCCACGGTAATCCTTTTGAATGGGTAAGATCTTTTTTAGCACCAAGTCTCCTTCCCGGAATTCTCGAGGACGCACTTTTTTCTCGTACGCTCTTTTTAATCTTTTCTAGTATAATTGTCCATGGCATAAGACCGCCAACCTTTTTTCTTCAATTAAATTCAATTGATCAAAACGGGTTTGCACCCATTCCGACTCCTCCAATTTGGCTTCCATTAATGCTCTTAATGAACGATTTCTACTTCAATGGGTGGCACAACCTCCATCCCATATACTAGGGAAAAAAGGGTTGCCCCAGTTGAAGAGTGTATCGAAGTACGATACCCGTGTAGTGCAAATCTTTGTATGTTACAACCATTTTTAAATAATTTTTTTGATGTTTTTATTTGCTGCTTCAACTGCACCATTCATTTTTGGTCTATACGAGGATGAATTGTGGTGTTGAATTTTAAAGGTGGCATACAATTCATGCATCATTTGGTTATTCAGATTTGTGGCATTGTCAATAATGATCTTGCTTGGTAGGTCGTAACAGCGTACTAACTCCCTTTTTATGAATTTGACCACCAAATTTTTGGTTACGTTTGTGTACGAAGCGGCCTCTACCCATTCGGTTAAGTAATCGATTGCCACCAAGATGAAGTGATGTCCATTTGATGCTTTCGGGAAGATACTCTTTATTTATAAAATACTGTTTGATGTCGTGATACCAAGGTTTCCCATAAGTTTCTTCTGCCATTACGTGACAATAGGCAGGATGATCCCGACTCTCCATTTTAACAGACGAGATTTCATCGTTTCAACTTATTTGGAACATCGAGGATAAAGTAGCCAAAGCATCAGTCAGTTGATTGTTTTCTCGAAGGACACGATGAAAGGTGATTTTGTCAAATTGTGAAGACAATACATAGGTAAAATAAGGTGTTAACTTCTTATATCGGGTTTCCGATTCTTGGTTAAGTTGATTAATGACTAAGGCGGAATCTCCATATACTTCTAGTACATTTGCTTTTGATTCCAAAGCAGCCAAAATTCCCAAGGCACAAGCTTTATATTTTGTCATGTTATTGGTACAATCAAAACATTGACACGTTGTGATAGATATGAACTGCTTTTTTTTTGGGAGATATTAAGAAAACCTCAATCCCATGTCCTATTACGTTTGAGGCCCCGTCGAACAATAGGGTCCATTTTCCATTATCACATTCTCCAGACAAAACCATGATGTTTTCATCCGGGAATTCACGTTGCATTGACTAATAATCATCCACCATTTGATGTCTTTCTTAGTGACATAGGTATTATCATATTTTGATAACATCACCTGCCAGCTAGCAAATCGCCTTGTGAGAGCAGATTTTTTTCAAAAATGTACTTGATCGGATTCAT
This sequence comes from Cicer cuneatum, assembly GCA_037974295.1. Taxonomy (NCBI): domain Eukaryota; kingdom Viridiplantae; phylum Streptophyta; class Magnoliopsida; order Fabales; family Fabaceae; genus Cicer; species Cicer cuneatum. The sequence continues at coordinate 48,566,950 of JBBPBO010001985.1, read as the reverse complement.
CTTGGATATCAAGCAAGTCGTATGGAAAAACTTGTATTGCCTCAAGCGATGGTTCGCCCAAGAAAACCGTGAACTTCTCTTTCTGTACTTGGAGGAGGCATTTCTGAAATGGCTCGAACCTTATCGGGGCGACCTCTATTCTTTTTTAACTAACTACAAGTCCCAATGATTTTTCCGACCTCACGCCGAAAGTGCACTTGGAGGGATTAAGTTTTAGCTTAAACCTTCTAAGTCTTTCGAAGAGTTTCTTTAGATCAATAACATGTTTTTCTTCTATTTGTGACTTAGCAATCATGTCATCTACATAAACTTCTACCGCTTTATGTATTATGTCATGGAACAAGGTTACTATAGAACATTGGTAGGTCGCCCCGACTTTCTTCAGACCAAAAATGAAAGTCGTTCTTTCCATATCTTTGGTCGGCCGCATTGTCAACCAGAATATCAATGTGAGATAATGGGAAATCAGAGGGTGCGGGTCAATCATCCTGACTTTAAATTAGAGTGTATGGGTCAATCATCCCGTCTTTTAAATTAGAGGGTGCGGGTCAGTAGTCCCGATTTTAAAATTTATACACTATTGAAAATATGAAATGTCATGAATGCATTTGATGAATGAACATTTTCCTTCATTTTCAATTTTTTAATCAATTTTTTTTTACAATTGTTTTATTTTTATTTTTTTTCTTTCACCTCCTTACAAACATGGTCCTTGGATTCATTGATGAAATATGTGCACCACTTTGAATACATAGTGGTGATTGTCCTTTTGATCTTTAAAGATATTTTTTGTAACATCTTTGACTTGATCTCCAGCTGCCCCTGCCTTATATGTAAAGACATCATACTAGTTTTGGCCTCTTGACACTCACATATTTTGTGCCCCAACATATGATTATCCTAAAAAATGCATTTTGACAAAAGGATTTACAACATAAGAAATTAGTGAAGCAAGGTTTAGAATATGATATTTAGTGAGAAAATCTATGGTACAAAAAAAAAGGATTCATAGAAAGAAAAGAAGATAAAGTGATCTCGTATGGGTAAATGACCCAATTTGTTAGTAGTAGTTCATAAAAGAAGTGTGTTAATAACTCATGCCATAATTTTAATCATGTTTTTAATCCATTTTGGAGGATATGATTTGTCCTAATTTATCTTCACAACCTTTCAGAATATATTATGTTTCGACTTTGATCTGATATGCATAAACCATATTATTTGCTCATTTTCTTTTATTCTCAAGCTAGTGAACTTCTTCATTTTTTTTGTAGCCCTAAGTTTTGCCTAGGTCGCCCTTTTGGGTTTATTACCCAACAGGTCTTCATTCATTTTCGCCTAGGTCCCCCCTTCGAGTTTTTGATCTAGAAGGTCTTTATTTGACTTTGGATCCTAACTTCTTTTTCTAGATTGTCCTTTTGGATTTTCAACCTAGTGGGTCTTTACTCATTTTTGTACCCTAATTTTTTCCTAGGTTGCCCTTTCAGGTTTTCAACCTAGCGGGTATTTATTTTTATTTTTTTTGTACCCTAATTTTTGCCCAGGTTGTCCTTTTAGGTTTTCTACCTAGCGGGTATTTATTATTATCATTATTTTATTTTTGTATACCCTAATTTTTGCCTAGGTCGTCCTTTTGGATTTTCAACCTAGCGGGTCTTCATTTGGATGTAATACTTTTTGAAGCATCAATGTGTGCAAGTAGTGATAAGTCTTCTTGATCCATATTGATGTGCATCAGAACCACACTTAAATGTATTTTTCTTTCATTGGGGCTCATATAGTTGGGAGTTCACTTGTCATGCTAGACCTTTTAGATATGTAAAGTATTCTTAAGCGCTAATTCTTTCTTTTGAAGCTCCAAAGTTCATATGTTCTTCTTTTAAGATCTTTTGAAATAATTGTCCTTGACATGAAGCAGTCAACATTTTTGTTGAATTGAATCCAGTCGGTCAAAATAGATCATTATTGTTGATAAGGGGATTTGTGTTTGAGTGGGTTGCACTGCCTTTATTCTATACAATAAGGAACAAAGGGGTGCCCCAGTTATAGTATGATACTCATGAAGGGTATTCCACATTTATGAGGTAGTATTTGGTACGAGAACTTTCCATCTAGCTTTTCTTATACATTTGATAATAAGCATGATAATCGTGACTTTCATTCTTGTGAGTGACTATTCTTCATCATGACTTACTTTGAACATTGAAGATTAAGTAGCTAGAACGACAGCTGGTTGATTATATCATTGAGGAACATAATGGAAAATAACTTCAATTTTTTTTAGACATTTGTCTAATATGTATATATAAATGATCATCTTCATATTCCAGTTTTTCCACTCTTGATTTTGCTGATTGAGGATTACATTCAATGCTCATGTACTTTTAGCATTTAAACTTTTCGATTCGTAGACGACTAGAATATCCTTGGTACAAACTTCAAATTCCCCCACGTGATTGGTATATTCAAAGGGTAAAACGACTTTTCTAGGGGATTAACGTGGCGTTAATTTCATGCCCCAACATATCGAGGCCCATCCATATAGTGGAGTTTATTTATATCGCTTTCACATTCAGTGGAATTAATAGCATGATTAAAATTATGTATGAGATATTAACAAACTTATTTATGAATGGACTACTTCCAAATATGCTTGGTATATGGTTTAAAGAAGAGAAAGACAAATAATGTTTGGTAAGAAATTGTGAAATATATTATGAGTGAAAAGGAAAATGAAACAGTACAAAATGCATTTATTGATATTCATAATATTAAGAAAACAAGAATGTGTCAATATAATAAAGTATCGTAGGACTTTATACTTAGCAAGATTATCAGTATTTCATAATCAAATTAAAATTCACGAGAGAAGTTGATAATATCTTCATTGGTGACTTTGCCCCTTAGATAAACTCAAAAACTATATGCGACACTGTCAATGTCTTCAATATAATGTTTAGTCGGGTTTTTTTTTCAAATGTCCTTAAAGGTAATGATGACTTTTTCTTTTAGATTGATCAATTTTTTTCATGGCATCAAAGTAATAAGCGGTAATGATGAAAGTTCAACATAGACGACCCAACTTCTAGAGGTTTACTTGTGGTGAAAAGCCAAGAAAGTATGGTCATGACCTAGAAGTAGGGGGTGGATGATGAAGATGAATCTCATCAATATCAGGTACAAATCTTGTGGACAAGTGACTTGAGGTAGAGTATAACCAAAAAGTAGACTAAAAGGTGGAAATTTGTCAGACTTATGAAATCAATTGGTAAACATGAGTTCTTCGTGATATATTTTTTTCATGAAGGATTCTCATGATTTCAAGTATCAAGAGTTTGTAAGATTTCCAAGCTTTTAGCCATAAGGTCTTTCAATTGGTTTAAATCATCTTTGTATGTTCCAATTCATCCATGATTTTAATTCGGGAACATGTTTGGTAAGGGTGTCATGATACTCTTTTTTTGCTTTTTTTTTTTTTTTATTTTTTTT
>JBBPBO010001985.1:48330547-48563240 GCA_037974295.1 Cicer cuneatum | reverse complement strand
TGACTTTTTTTTTAATTTTTTTTTTCATGAAGGAAAATGTTATGAGAATGTAAAAAAAGCGAATGAAATGATTTTGTAAAAAAAATTGAACTACCTCCAAATATGCAATGATTTTTTAAAAAAAAAAATAAGAAAGAAAAAAAATGTTGTAAAATGAAATAAAAAGGATGTAATATGCATGATTATGCGATGCAATATGATATAGCGGTAGGTAGTTTTTTTTCTTTCTCAAATATGTATGTGACCTACATGGTTATTTTCTTATTTGACTGTTCTATAGTCTTTAACGTGAATCTTCACCATGGGTGGCTCTATAGTTCTAAATCGGTTTCTAGAGCACACAACTCAATTCTAAAATATTAAACCAATTAATAAATAAACTATTAAAATGGATATATTTTAGAAAAGGTCTACTCTAGGTGAGACTTTCATGACAACCAAACAGGATGTACATCCAAAAGATTATCATTACACAGTCTCTAACTTATCTTAGGTTGCACTCAGCCCGGGTATAGAGCCCACTCATAAGTGTGTGAATCGCGTGTTAGTGTAGCGTTTAGATAAATAAATAAAATAAAACAATTAGAACAAATTACCATAAATGCATGTAAATGACCAAAAATAAATAAAATCTCAACAATTATATTCACAATAAATATATAATAAAATAATTAAAACAAATAAAAACAAGAGGGGTAATATAAATATAAATAAATAAATAATTATATAGAATTAATTTGGTTGGGCTTGACTCTCAAAAATTCCCCAGTGGAGTCGCCAGCTATCGCGTCCGGTTTGTCCGCGAAAAATGAGTCGCCACCAATTTTATTTTATTTTTAAAAAAAAAAAGGAAAAATTAGATAAAACCTAAAATAAAGTTTTTGAACCAAAAAAATGGATTCGGGAGTCCATTACGAGTAGAGAAAGTAATATTACCCTACATCGTCCGTTAAAACGGTTACCCTATAATTAATTGTATATCAATTATTTATTTACTTAATTATTTATTTTTACCTCCTAAAAGAATAATAAAAAGGAAAATAAATTATTTACATTAATAAAAGAAAGAAAAATATGTTTTTTTATAATTTGGTTTGACAAGGAGAAAACCTTGCTCCTACGTATCCCTAAGTGCAATAGGGAAATCAAAACACACGTAATTCTTGGGTAAAAAATATTTATGTGTTATCCGATTTTATTATTACTCTATTTTAACTATTGTTTTATTATAGTTATTATTATATATGAAAAAAAAGGTAATAATAATAATAACGAAAAAGAGGTGAGATGTGTTCACGGATTGTTTTTTATTTATTTATTTATTTGGTTTTAGAGTTAAGAAAAAATAGTTTTTGTTAGAGAAAACAAATAATGTGACGGTATGTGAACGAAACAGATGAATGCGACGACGAAACAAAATATGCAGCATGTTAAAGAATTTTGTTCGTGCATTGTCGGATCTGTTACAACACAAAGGCCACCGACGGCTAGGGGTGAGTGATGTCGCGCAGCGTGCGAGGATAAATTTCATCTGGCGGCGGCGAAAATTAATTCTAATCCTTAAAAAAACAATTTATTGATCTAGTTTTTTGTTATGGTTTTTTGGGTTATTTGATAAACCATAATATGAGTTTTGTGTTATTTTACAATTGGGTGAAGTTTGTTTTACTTGGTGATTGGTTTATAAGCATAAATTATTTATATATTTTTTTTAGTATATGTGTTGCATAACAATTTTAGGAACATATACAATAGATTAAAAAAATGAAAGCTTAGAAAAACTAAATTGCATTTTTATTTTATTAAATTGAAGCAATAATAAAAAGAAAATAAGAGGAGGATAAGAACATTGATACCTGCTCAATTGGTTTTTGTTAGACTCACTTTATCAAAGTTTCAATTATCTACTCCTCCCTATTTTTTGCCTCTTATTCTCTCTGTTTTTTTTTTACTCTCCATCGTGCTCCCCTCTCTCTTCTACTTATGGTGTAGACTATTTATAGACTTTCAGGTTGAAGGTTACAAAAGACAAAGAAATAATTGTGGATTGATTACCAATTACTAATCATCAATTTGTTTTCGGTTTTCTTTTCATTCAAATGGTCACCATTATGCTAATTTTTATTACTATTCATCAATTTGTTTTCGGTTTCTTTTCATTCAAATGGTCACCATTATGATGATTTTTATTACTATTCATCACTTTGTTTTCGGTTTCTTTTCATTCAAATGGTCACCATTATGCTGATTTTTATTACTATTCATCAATTTATTTTCATTTTTTTTTCATTCAAATTGTCACCATTATACTAATTTTTATTGTCATCAATCCATTTCCTTTGAATTTCTTTTTATTCGATTATGTACCTTTTTTTTGTTTTAGAAAAGAGTGAACGCCTGAACAGGAATCAGAGACAAATAAGAACCAAAAACACTCATAATTGTATAAAGTTTATAGTCTTATTATTTATTTTTATTTGTATTTATTATATTTTTCTCATTTTTTTATAGTCTTCTAGAGGTGTATCCTCTGGTCTGATTTTATCCTCTGGTTACTCATCTTCTGCCTCTGGTGGCTTCATCTTCTGGTGGCATTTAATATATTAATTCTAAGTACAAAATAAGATTACATGGAGTGCTTTTGCAAACATCAAAATCCTAAGTACTTAGAATCAACTTGGTTCCAACAGAAACAAGTAGCAAAATATGTGGCTTCGTGTTTGACTTGTCAGAAAGCTAAGGTAGAACATCAAAAGCCAGGGGGACTATTAAGGCCATTAGACATACCAATATGGAAATGGGATAGTATATCCATGGATTTTGTGGTAGCATTACCTAAGACTCAATGGAAGTTTGACTCCATCTGGGTGATTGTCGACAGGTTGACCAAATCTGCCCATTTCATACCCGTGAGAACTAATTATGATGTGACTAAGCTTGCAGAGATATACATTGCAGAGATTGTTAGACTACATGAGGTACTCTCTAGCATTGTGTCAGAGATCTGAAGTTCATTTCTCGTTTGTAGGGAGCATTACATGTGGCTTTGCGTACTAAATTGGGATTGAGTTCGGCCTATCACCCTCAAACCGACGGACAAACAGAAAGAACTATTCAGACCATGGAGGATTTACTGAGAGCGTGTGTATTGGATGAGCGAGGAAGTTGGGATAATATATTGCCTCTCATTGAGTTCACCTACAACAACAACTATCATGCAAGCATTGGGATGGCACCGTACGAGGCTCTGTATGGGCGTAAGAGCCAAACCCCCTTGTGTTGGTATCAGGATGGTGAGAACTTAATTGTGGGACCAGAATTGGTACAATAGACCACACATAAGGTTCGTCTGATCCAAGAAAGGATGAAGACATCACAAAGCAGACAAAAGAGTTATGCCAACCAACGGAGGAAACCGCTGGAGTTTCAAGAGGGTGAACATGTATTTTTGAGAGTGACGCCTACCACTAGAGTTAGTAGGGCACTGAAGTCTAACAAGCTAACTCCTAAATTCATTGGCCCATACCAGATCCTCCGATGTGTGGGTCTCGTAGCTTATCAAATTGCCTTGCATCCGAGTTTGTCCAAGCTGCATGACGTGTTCCACATGTCACAGTTGAAGAAGTACATAGCTAATCCTCCCCATATTATCGTGTCAAATGATATCAGTTGAAGGAGAACCTTTTTTTTGTAGTTCCACCATTGAGCATTGGAGACAGGACTACTAAGCACCTACGAGGTAAGGAAATCGCATTGGGCAAGGTAATTTGGGACCAAACAATTGGAGATGCAACTTCTGAATTAGAGGAAAAAATGAGAGAGCTCTACCCTGACCTTTTCATGTCCGACTAGTTTCGAGGACGAAACTATTTTTAAGGGGGTGAGTATTGTAACATCCTCTAAATTTATTATTTAAAATAATTAAGACCTATAAATATATATATATATATATATATATATATTTCTCAATATTAATTTAGGTGTGATAATTATTTTCCTTGTTCGACTTATTGTAGTTGATAAAATTATTAGTAAGAATTATTTAATCAATGGAGAAATTATATATATATATAGTAGTTTTTTTTGTACAAGAAGAATTTGGGCTAAGGGTTTGTGGCTTGGTGTAACCCAACCCATAATAGAAATTTGGGCTTGGAGTTTGTGGCTTAGTTTTTGTATGATCAAGGTTAAGAAAAAATAATAATAAATAAATAAAATAATATTTTCTCATTCTATTCTTTATTTGAGCCCAACACTATCTACCCAATAATCTCCACCTTAAATTTTCTCTAAAGTCCACAATATTTTCATACTAAGTAATAATAAGCAGAAAAGAATACCGAAAACCCTAGCCGTCATCTCCTTCACACCTCCTCTTCTTCGTGCATCAAACTTTTCTTGTGAACAACTTCGTGGGGGCTTAGAGCTTCGTACTAGAAAGAAAAGCGGTCAAGGTAAGGGCTTTTTCCCACACAAGTTATAGTTAGACCATTAGTTGGATGACATGGAACTAATAATTATAATTGCTTGCTTTTGAAAGAAATAAATGTAGACTAATAAAATAAAATAATGAAATCTGAAATCCTTTACGTTGAGTTCGATATGTAATGTATGTCTTTTTAAGAAGTAAAATATGAATTTTTATATTATACGTGATAACGTTTTAATTTTTATGATGGATATGAAGCAAAATATGATTTTTTTTAATGTTATATATATGATAAGGTTTTGATTTTGATGATGTATTATGAGTTGGATTTTGAAGTTTCTTGTTATATATAAAGTTTTAATCTTTATGGTGTAAATGAAGTCAAGTCCCGATTTTGATGCGTACGTGGTGAAAATTATTATTTAATGATTATTTGTCTATGAATATATGATTCTCATGATAAGGATGTGTGATAAGTGATCTTTATGATGTGTGAATAAGATGATGGTTTTAAAAAGGTGATTGTTTAAATGCATATGACATGATTCTTAGTGGGCAGTGTGCGAGTATAGTTTTGATAATATATGGTCATGTCATGGCATATGCATCTTCGTGAGAGTTGCCTTAGTGGCAGGTTTATTTTCCCCATTGGTATCAGTGATTTTTCTATGTGGAAGTTGCCTTAGTGGCAGGTTTATATTCGAATCATATAGTTTCAGGAGCATGCATTATACATCTTTTTTTTAATATACGATTTACTGTTTACGCATTTTTTCTTTTAAATTGGAAGTTTTTACTTTTATATGTTTTGTGTTATTCTTATATATGTTTAGCTTTGGTTTGATGTGGACGATGGCAAAAAACTGACCCTTACAACATTTTAGGTACTAGTTCGAGGAGATTCAAGAGTAGTTGTAAGTATTAACGTGTGGCGAATGTGGGGTAAAAATAGGGTTTTCAAGATAATTTTGTAATAATAAGATTGCCGCAACATTTTCTATGTCTATTTTTAAATCCCTGTCACCAAACTTTAATAAGCTTTTTTTTTGTTTTAGTTTTTTGAATGAACATTTTTTTATAATATTAAATAAACGTGCTTGTTACTAATTATTTAAAAGCATAAATGTTAGATATTCTTACCAAAAAAAGATTGTCATAAATTTTTCTAAAAGTATTTTTTTTAAGTTTTAGATCAAAAAATCTGGGGCATTACATAGATAAATCTTGATCAAATCTTCTTCAAATTTTGATCAAATCAATTTAAAATTTTGATCAAATCTTCTTCAAATTTTAATCAAATCTTTTTCAAATCTTCTTCAATTTTTTATCAAATCTTCTTCAAATCTTGTACAAATCTTGACCATATCTTCTTTCATACTCTTTGAAGTCAAATATATTTTACTAATAAAATACTTTTGTTAACATCAAAACTTTTGGTTCCAACACATAGTTGAAGATATTTATGAAATTGACTATATGTTCCTAGATTATTTGAAAACATTGGTGTTGTTTTACTGTAAGTAGTTTGTTCATCCAGTAGAGGAACTAACATCAATTTAATATCCAACACTATAGACATTCGTTTGAGCAAAAAATATCCAATAGGTTGAATTGTGTTTGCCAAAGTTGAAAACTTTTTGCTGATTTGATGAAGGATGGTTGGTTTTTATGAATTACTTGGATAAGAAGCAATTGAATTCAGAGGCGGCAAATAATGAAAGCATAAATATTTGGATAGATAGATTTATCCTGGTTCACCACTAACTTGGCTACATCTAGTTGTTGGAACCAAGTTGGTTCTTGCAATTAAAGTTTTGATGTTAACAAATGTATTTTATGAAAATCGTATTTTGACTTCGAAGGAAAAATTAGAGGATGACATCACCAGAAGATAAAAAATGCCACCAGAAAGTTCGCCCAGAGGATACATCCAGAGGATACCAAAGGAAACATCCAGAGGATACCAGAGGATGTCATCAGAGGGTACCAGAAGAGACCTCTAGAGGATACCAGAAGATGTCATCAAAGGCAAACATCAGAGGATAGCATTCTTTGCCCAGATCAAAAGGAACCAGAGTCCAGACCAGAAGGAAACATAAGTAAGACTTGGTCTAGACTTAATCCTGACCAGAAGATAGCATAAGTAAGACTTGGTCGAGACTTGGTCGAGACTAGAAGGAAACATAAGTAAGACTTGGTCTAGACTTAATCCTGACCAGAAGATAGCATAGTCATGAATAAAAGACTCATTCCAGACTTAATCCAGACTTGGTCTAGAACAAATGACTTGGTCCAGAATTGGTCCATACCAGAAGATAGCATGGTCCAGAACATAAAACATAGTCCAAATCAGAAGATATAATTGTCTAGAACCTAAGAGTTAGTCCAGATCTAATTCAGACTCAATCCAGACTTAGTCCAGACTTGGTCTAGATCAGAGGATAAATGTCCAAATTAAAAGATCAATGGTATAGACTAGAAGATAAATGGTCCAGTTGAAAAGATCAATGGTTAAGATAAAATATCAATGGTCTAGATTAAAAGATCAATGGTCTAGATCACATAATGGTACAGATCAGATCACATGGTCCACAATTGGCCGAGATCAGAGGACCACAAAGTGGTACAGATCAGATCACATGGTCAAGAATTGGTCGAGATTAGAGGATCATAGAAATGGTACAGATCAAATTACATGGTCTAGAGTTGGTCGAGATCGGAAGATCATACGGTCCAGAATTTAAAACATGATGCAAATCAGTGAAGACTTGATTAAAATTCGAAGAAGACTTGATTAAATTTTGATAGAAATTTGATCAAAGTATTAAGGGGATTTGATTCAAAAAATCACTGAAGACTTGAAGAAATTCGAATGCAATCTGAAGCTAAAAAAAGATATGGTTTGAAATTAAAAGAAACAAGATTGGTCAACAGAATTATCAAATGCAATCTGAAGCTAAAAAGATACGATTTTAATTTAAGAGAAACACGATTGGCTAATAGAATTTTCAAAGGAAATCTGAGCAAGATCTATTTCGAATTTAAGTTTGGACAAAGCCCTATTTGCAGCAATATAAGGAAGCTTCAGGCAGCAACATCAAGCATCGAAAATACAAGAACTCAAGCTTCATATTCAACACAATCCGAGAGTTCAAAAGAGAGAATCACTTGAGTGGAAACGCAAAATTTTCTAATTGTTTTTGAGAGAGAAATTCAGTGCAACAATCAGCTTTCCAGAAGCAACTTGGCAGAGTTCCAAACCCTTGTAATCAAACCCGATAGTGGTGTAGATTTCTTCTTCAATATGGGGTTGTCAGATTGGTAGGAGAAGACTTGACTTGTAGAGTCAAGATGTTGTTTTCGTTCTTCCTTTTTGAGAAGACTTGCTTGAAGGGTCAGGTGATGTAATTCAAAGATTTTGAATTAGTAGATTAAAGCCTTCTGGATGAAGGGACTAGATGTAACCAATTTAATGGTGAACCAGGATAAATTGATGTGTTCTTAAGTTGTTATTATCCGCTGCTAAGACTGATCAATTATTCATCCAATAATTTGCATCGACATTCAACAAAACAACAAAAGAATTCAAGTTTGACAAACACAATTCAATCCCCCTTCTTGTGTTTGCACCATCACTAGTCCCCTCATTCAGAAGGCTTTCACCCACTAATTCAAACACCTTAAATTACCAAACAACTAACCCTCTAAGCCAGTCTTCCCAAACAGCGTGACAACCCCAGACTTTTGAGGAACAAACCACCTTGACCCTATAAGTCAAGTATTTTGCTAACAACCTGACAACCCCAAATTGAAGAAGGAACTAAACCACTATCAGGTTGGATACAAAAGATTGGAACTCGAGTAGTTGCTTCTAACAAAGCTGATAATAATAACAACTCTCACACTCTAAGAAAAGAACACTCAAAAAATATTTCTCCTTCAAACAAGTGTTTCTCTCTTTGAACTCTAAGCTGAATTTGGAATTTGAGCCTGAGTTCTTCTAATCTCTTTTGATTTTTGATGCACTTCTTCTTCAGCTCTGAGTATTTATTTATAGTTAAAATTTGGGCTTCAATTTAGTCATTGTTTAATTCTGAATTGTATCTTCTTTAGATTGAGTTTTTAAATTCTTTAGATTGATTATGTTTGTATTTTATTCAGACTGAGTTTGTAAATTCTTCAAATTGATTTTGTTCATATTTTGTTGTAGATAAATCTTGATCAAATCGTCAACAAATTTTCTTCGAATCTTGATCAAATCGTTTTCAAATTTTGATCAAATCTTCTTCAAATCATAATTAAATCTTCTTCAAAACTAGATCAAATCTTCTTCAAATATTGATCAAATGTTCTACAAATCTTTGTTAAATCTGCTTTAAATCTTCTTCAAATCTTGATCAAATCTTCTTCAAATCTTAATTAAATCTTCTTCAAATCTTGACCATATTTTCTTTTCAACTAGGTCAAATATTTTCTTTCATTATAAATTTGAATAAAATCTTATTTTAGATTTTCATCAATTATAATTTTGAATCAATCTTATTTGAGATTTTCTCCAATTATAAATTTGAATCAAATCTTATTTTAGATTTTCTTCAAAAACATGAATCTTCTTTCATACTCTTTAAAGTCAAATATATTGTTCTCATAAAATACTATTGTTAACATCAAAACTCTAACTGTAAAACCAACATGGTTCCAACAAGTGTTTGATAGTGGAGTATCAAAAGACTTATACAACATAGTTGAACATATTTATGAAATTGACTATACATTCCTAGATTATGTGAAAACATTGGTGTTGTTTTACTGTAAGTGGTTTGATCTGTCTAGCAGAGGAACTAATATAAATTTGATATCCAACACTGTAGACATTCATTTGAGCAAAAAAATATATCCACTAGGTTGAATTGTGTTTGCCAAAGTTGAAAACTTTTTGCTGATTTGATGAAGGATGGTTGGTTTTTATGAATTACTTAGATAAGAAGCAATTGAATTCAAAGGCGGAAAATAATGAAAGCATAAAAATTTGGACAAATAGATTTATCCTAGTTCACTGCTAACTTGGCTACATCCAGTCCTCTCGTTCAGAAGGCTTTCATCCACTAATTCAAATACCTTGAATTACAAAACACCTGACCCTCCAAGACAACTTTCCCAAACAGCCTGACAACCCCAGACTTTTGAGGAACAAACCACCTTGACCCTATAAGCCAAGTCTTCTCCTAACGACCTAACAACCCCAGATTGAAGAAGGAACTAAACCACTATCGAGTTGGATACAAAAGATTGGAACTTGAGTAGTTGATGTTGGAACCAAGTTGGTTCTTACACTTCATGTTTTGATGTTAATAAAATTATTTTATGAAAATAACATATTTGACTTCGAAGAAGAATGCAAAAATCAGAGGATGACGTCACCAGAGGATGACGTCACCAAAGGATATCACAAGAAGATACAGCCAAAAAATGTCACCAGAAGATATCACCAGAGAATACCTCCAGAGGATACCAGAAGATATCACCAAAGGATACCTCCAGAGGATACCAGTAGATATCACCAGTAGATACCCCCAAAGGATACTAGAAGATATCACCAGAGGATATCACCAGAGGATACCTCCAGAGGACATAACCAGAAGATATCACTAGAGGATCCCATGAGAATCAAGAATCAGATGATGTCATTAAAGGCAAAAATCATAGGATATCATCAAAAGCAAAAATCAGAGGATATCATCATAGGCAAGAATCAGATGACATCATTAGAGGATATCATTCATGGTCCGGATCAGAAGGAAACATGGTCTTGAAGAAGACATGGTCCATATCAGAAGCAAACATGGTCCAGAAGAAGACATGGTCCAAATCAGAAGGAAACATGGTCCAGAAGAAGACATGGTCCAGATAAAAAGCAAACATGATCCAGAAGAATACATGGTCCTGATCTGAAGGAAACATGGTCCAGATCAGAAGATCACATGGTCCAGATCAAAAGACATGGTCCAGACTTGGTCCAGATCAGAAGAACACACGATCCAGATTTAAAACGTGATTCAGATTCGTAGAAGACTTGATTCAAATTCAAAGAAAACGTGATTGAAATTTGAAAGAGATTTGATCAAAGTTTTAAGAAGATTTGATTCAAAAATCAAAGAAGACATGATGGAAAATTGAAGGAGATCTGATCAAATGTTAAAGATGATTTGGTTCGAAATTAAAAAAAACAGAATCGGGCTGAAGAGTTTTCAAAAGAAATCTGAGCAAGATACAATTCGAAATTAAGCTTGGACAAAGCCCATATCTCATCTATAAAATGAGGCTTCAGGCAGTAGAAGACATTATCGAAAAACACAAGAACTCAAGCTTAAAGTTCAAAGTCATCCGAGAGTTCAAAAGCGAAAAACACTTGTGTGAAAGAGAAATATTGTCTAAGTGTTTTTTCGAGTGTGAGAGTCATCGTTATAATCAGCTTTCCAGAAGCAACTACTAAATTGAATCATTGTAATAATCAGCTTTCCAGAAGCAACTACTCAAAGCTCCAAACCCTTGTATTAAACCTGATAGTGGTGTAAGTTCCTTCTTCAATCTGGGGTTGTCAGATTGGTAGGAGAAGACTTGGCTTGTAGGGTCAAGGTGGTGTAAGTTCCTTCTTCAATCTGGGGTTGCAGATTGGTATGAGAAAACTTGGCTTGTAGGGTCAAGGTGCTGTTGTTCCTCAAAAGTCTGGGCTGTCAAGATGTTTGGGAAGACTGGCTTGGAGGGTTAGGTGTTGTGTAATTCAAAGTATTTGAATTAGTGGATTAAAAGCCTTCTGAATGAAGGGACTGGATGTAGCCAAGTTAATGGTGAACCAGGATAAACTTTGTGTTCAAATACTTATGCTGTTATTATTCGCTGCTGCTGAGTCTAATTGTTTCTTCCCCGAATAATTTATATCAACTTTCAACAGCAAAAAGAATTCAACTTTGACAAACACAATTCAACCCCCCTTCTCATGTTTGCACCTTCAGTTGCTTCTAACAAAGCTGATAATAATAATAGCTCTCACACTCTAAGAAAATAACAGTCAAAAAATATTTCTGCTTCGAACAAGTATTTCTCTCTTTGAACTCTAAGATGAATTTGGAATTTGAGCTTGAGTTCTTCTACTCTCTTTTGATTTTCAATGCATTTCTTCTTCAGCCCTGAGTATCTATTTATAGTTAAAATTTGGGCTTCAATTTAGTCATTGTTTAATTCTGAATTGTATCTTCTTTAGATTGAGTTTTTAAATTCTTCAAATTGATTCTGTTTGTATTTTGTTCAGATTGAGTTTGTAAATTGTTCAGATTGATTCTGTTCATATTTTGTTGTAGATAAATCTTGATCAAATCATAAACAAATCTTCTTCGAATATTGATCAAATCTTCTTCAAATCTTAATTAAATATTCTTCAAAACTTGATCAAATCTTCATCAAATCTTGATAAAATGTTCTGCAAATCTTAATTAATTCTTCTTCAAATCTTCTTCAAATCATAATTAAATCTTCTTCAAATCTTAATTAAATCTTCTGCAAATCTTGACCATATTTTCTTTTCAACTTGGTCAAATATTTTCTTCAATTATAAATTTGAATAAAATCTTATTTTAGATTTTCATCAATTATAATTTTGAATCAATCTTATTTGAGATTTTCTTCAATTATAAATTTGAATCAAATCTTATTTTAGATTTTCTTCAAAAACATGAATCTTCTTTCTTACTCTTTGAAGTCAAATATATTGTTCTCATAAAATACTTATGTTAACATCAAAATTCTAAATGTAAAACCAACTTGGTTCCAACATGTGTCTGATAGTGGTGTAACAAAAGATTTCTACGACATAGTTGAACATATTTATTAAATTGACTATACATTCCTAGATTATGTGAAAACATTGGTGTTGTTTTACTATAAGTGGTTTGGTCCATCTAGCAGAGGAACTAACATCAATTTGAGCAAAAAATATCCACTGTTTGATCCATTTGCCATGGCCCATAATGTAAGACAAGTGTATTATGTTCCTTATCCATCAACAATGAAAAACAAACAAGGTTGGTGTGCTGCAATCAAAACAAAACCAACGAGTGGAATCGAAGAAGATTAAGCAGATCAAAATGAAGAAGTTGCATATCTAATGAATGAAATGTCAAATTTGGGTCATGTGATTGGAGATGAAACTATTAGTCAACTTTGTCATGAGTCAAACATTGGAGAAGAAGTTGATGAACAAGAAATAGAAGAATTAGAGAATGATGAAGGTGGTGACTTAATTCACTCATCAAATGACGACGACGATGACAATTAATTAATTACGTGAAATGTGTGTGTGTGTATATATATATATATATATACACACACACACACACATATGACCTTTGTGTCGGGAGTAGGAGGATCAAGAGGAATGGGAACGGCTGGGATACGAGGAATATCCAAGACTCACTTGGTAAGAAAAAAGTTGTTAAACCACGTGTTGTTAACGACCCATCTCTCATGCCTATGCCGACGACTGGTACTAGCGGCGAAGCTATTCCCATACATCGTGGGGTCCCTATAGAGCGTTATACCATAGAAGAAATAATGGAACCCGGATGTGTTGATTGCTACAAGCACATAGTCATTATTCCAGAAGGAGATAAGTATGTAAACTATTTTAAATTATGCTTATTAATTATTTCATTATTGTTAATTATTTCATTTTACATTATTTTATTAATTAATTTTTATAATTAATTTGCATGTAAACTTTGAAGGTATCTTCCTTTTAAATCATCTGCAAAGGCAATTGCTGAAGTCATACAAGAGAAATATAAAAAATCATGATTGTCTTGGGGTGAGATAAAAGAGGATAAGACACCACAATTTAGTGAAGTTGACCAATGTTTGCATTGTTTTAAAGTATGTGATTAAATTAATTTATTCAATTACTAATTATACATTTTCATGCTTAATTGAATTATATTTTTAATATTTTTTAAATTTAAACAAATAACAGACAAAATGTACTTGGAAAAGAGAGCATAATGTGTTGGAACCAAGTTGGTTCTAAGTACTTAGGATTTTGATGTTTACAAAAGCACTCCATGTAATCTTATGTTGAACCTTGAATTATTAAATCAAATGCCACCAGAAGCAGAAGATCAAAGGGTTCTAGAGATTGAATCCTTAAGGTACCAGAAGATACTCCAGGATGTCAAAACATCACCAGAAGATATCTTTGCTGGCCCAGATCAGAAGAAAGCAAAGTCAGAAATAGACCTGGACCAGACCAGAAGGAAGCCTGCCAGAGGGAGACTTGATCCAGACCAGAAGGAATCATTTGTCAGACTTATTCCAGAAGTTATTCTGACCAGAAGATGGCCTGGTAGTGAAATAATAAACAGCCCAGACTTGATCCAGACGTAATCAGAGGATAAGTTAATGGGTCCAGAACAAAAGAATCAATCCATATTTTACCCAGACCAGAAGATAGCATGATTTAGGGTATGAAACTAAGTCCAGACCAGAAGAAATGATCTCCAGATTTGATCCAGAACTGATCCAAAACAGAAGGTAAAATGTCCAGACTGAAATATTATTTGTCCATATTTAATTTCAGTTTAATCCAGGCCAAGTCCAGAATTGGTCCAGATTAGAGGGAAGATATTCAGATCAATGGTTCAGATTTAAGTCTTTGGCCCAGTGATGGCCGAGATTAGAAGATCATACCATGGCTCAGTGTTGGCCGAAATCAGAAGGTCAGAATGTGTGGTCCAGCAGTGGCCGAGATCAGAGGATCACAGCAGATTAGTTTGCTAGACCAGGATGGCCGATATCAGAAGATCAGAGGATTAGAAAGTTTGGTCCAGGGTTGGCCGAAATCAGAGGATCACAGCAGATCACTTAGTATGGTCCAAATGTGGACTAGCGCAGAAGATCAAACGGTCCAGATTTAATCATGAGGATTAACGGTGGAGATTTAATTTAATTTGATCAAAGTATTAAAAGGATTTGTTACAAAAATAGAGTGAAGTCGTATAGGAGTTCATAAGCTGTTGGCGGGAAGAAACTAAAGACATGATTGGCCAGTGTTTTGAAAGCAAATCTGAAGCTTAAAAAGATATGTTTTTTATTTAAGTGAAGCCCGATTGGTCAAGATATTTTTGCAAGAGAATCTAGCAAGATACAGCTCGAAATGAAGCTTGGAAGAGACCCTAATTCGCATCTATAAAAGGAGGCTGAAGGCAGAATACTTAGCATCGAAAATCACAAAAGAGTCATACACTTCCAAAGCAAACACTCATGTTTTCAGTGAGGTTAATTGTGAGTTCTAGCTTTCCAGAAGCAAGCACTCGTGTTTTTCTTTCCCTTGTGTGAGATCTAAGTTATTGAAGTAGAGTCTACATTCTGACGGAGTCAGAAGGGGTAGCAGATTACTTGGCAATTAGATTCAAGGCATTGTAATTCCTTCTACAATTTGGGGATGTCAGATTGGAAGGAGAAGACTTGACTTAATAAGTCAAGGTGCTGTATTCCTCAAGAGTCTAGGATTGTTAGACTGTTTGAGAAGACTAACTTGGAGGGTTAGTGGAACGGTTTTAATTCAAGGTTTGAATTAATGAAATCCTTCAAGGTGAAGGGACTGGACGTAGCCTCGTTAACGGTGAACCAGTATAAAATTATGTGTTTGTATCTTTACTTTATATCCGCTGCTAACTTTGTTTTATTCATACATCAAGTTTTGCTTTAAAACTGCAAAAATAGAAAAAGTATTCAAGTTAGTCAAACACAATTCAACCCCTTCTTCTCGTGTTTGCACCTTCAATTGGCATCAGAGCTTGGTCTCAAGGCTGAGCAATTAACAATGTTTGAGGAAAGGTCTAAGGGGTTCAACATGGCAGAATCCAGAGATAAACTGGGAGGAAAATCAACAAACCACCACTATTTGATGGAGAAAGGTTTGAGTATTGGAAGGACAGAATGAGAAGTTTCTTCATATCTCAAGATCCTGAATTATGGAAGATGGTAGTCAAATGACACACTGCACCTACTGATCTAGAAGATCCAACTAAAAGAACTAGACATGGATGATATGAAACCAGATCAGAGCAGATTATACAAACTTCATTACAAGTCCAGAAACATCATGATCAGTGCCATCACATTCAAGGAATTTGACAGATGCACAGATAAAGAAACAGCAAAGAGCATATTCGACATTCTGGTTCTGACCTATGAAGGAAGCCAGCAGGTTCAAGAAGCAAGGGCTAACATACTGGTCAAACAGTATGAGATGTTCAAGATGGAAGATGATGAAAACATTGATGGAATGTTCTACAAATTCCAAACTCTGATATCTGGACTGAAGGTCTTGAAGAAAAGCTACACAACAGCAGATCATGTCAAGAAGATTCTAAGAAGCTTACCAACCAAGTGGAGACCAATGGTTACTGTAGTTCAGCAAGCCAAAGATCTGAACAACTTAAAACATGAAGATCTGATCAGCTCACTCAGGTCTTATGAAATAGAACTAGAAGCAAATGAACCAAAGAAGAAGAAGAATCAGAATTAGAGGATAGTGACAGTGACTGTGATGATATGGCTTACTTAACCAAAAAGATGGTTAAGATCTGGGAAAACAGGAAGAGAAGAAGCTTCAAGAAGAAACATAACAACAAAGGAAAGGAAGAATCTGACAAGAAGAGTATTGTTTGTTATGGATGCAATCAACCTGGACATATCAAGTCAGAATGTCCAAATCTGGAAAAAGGCAAACAGCACAAGAAGGGTTCCAGATTTAGAAAGAAGGGTCTGATGGCAGCCTGGGATATATCAAAATCAGAGGAAGAATCGTCTGATGAAGAAGAGGCAGAAACAACAAAGATGGCACACATCAGGTCTGCCTCTAGACTTCATAAAGGCAAGAATTCAGGAAGGAAAGCAGTCATTCAAGCAAGTCTGGAAGCACATCAGAGGGAGCAATTCTAGCTCTGATGGCTCATACAAACTCAAGTTCTGAATATAGCTCAGGCTCTAGAATAGATTCAGAAGATGAAGACGATAAGGTATTTTCTGATCTCTCTAAATTTGAGTTAATTGATACTTTAAAAGATTTTTTAAATGCAAATAATAAGATGGCTTTAAAACTGAAAACTCTTAGGGAAGATAAGAAAAATCTGACCAAAGAAGTCCAAGTTTTAAAGAATCAAAATTCTGAGTATGCAACTGAAAACAAGGATTTTAAAACTGAAGTTGCAAGACTCAAATCTAAAAACCAAACTCTCAAAAGCAATGTTTGTTCCACTTCCAAAACTTTTTGTGAATCTGATATGCATGAACAATTTTTTCAAAACTTTATTTCTAATGGAATGGAAAGAAGTAAATATGCATCTATGATTTATGGAAATAGTAACATTGGAAAGAGAGGTCTTGGTTTTACAGAAACGATTACTGAAAGTAAAGCTGTTCATTCTGATGTTTTATGCATTGTTTGTGCTAAGAAAGGTCATATGAATTATCTTGTCCAATGGTAATATCTGAACAAGATCAGAGAGTTGTTAAAACTAACAAACTTGGACCGAATCAGTTATGGGTACCAAAAGATCAAATTATCTATGTTGCAGATATTCTGAGCAACCAGAAGGAGACACCAACAATGGTGCATGGACAATGGATGTTGGCACTGCACAAGCAGAAGAAGGTTTATGTTCCTGTTACAACAAGACAAAGGCAATCTGAGTCTGATGGAAGAAGTTCTGGTCAACTCAACCAGAACCAGAACCAAAATCAGAACCAAAATTGGAACCAGAATCAAAACTGGAACCAGAATCAAAACAGGAACTAGAACCAGAACCAGAACTGGAACCAGTATCAGAAGCATAGAAATTGGAACCAGAACTGGAATCAGTATCAGAAGCACAGGAACTAGAACTAGAATCAACTCTGGAACCAGAATCAAAATCAGTACTGGAACCAGAATCAGCACTGGAACTACAACCAGAATCAGATCAGGAATTACCAGAATTACCAAATTCATCAAAACCACCAGATTCACCCAAATCACCAAAATCATCAAGCTTATCAGAATCACTGGATTCACCAAAATTACAAGAATCAAAACATGTTCCAGAATCATCAGAGGAACATGGTTTATCAACCAAAGCAGAATCAAGGAAACTGCTTAAACAGGCTAGAAGAAGAACTGGCTCTAATGGCTCGAACAGAAGCTAAGTCTGAATCTGAGTCTGACTTTGACTCTGATTCTGATAGAGAAAAGGCAAGGTCTGATCAGCAACACAAAACTTGGTATCTTGACAGTGGCTGCTCCAAGCACATGACAGGAGACAAATCTATGTTTCTGGATCTGACTATGAAGAATGGAGGCAAAGTTTCTTTTGGAGGAAACCAGAAAAGGTCAGATTATTGGTACAGGAACTGTTGGTAACACTTCTTCTCCCTTGTCTATTAAAAATGTTCTGTTAGTTAAAGGGCTAAAACATAATCTTCTTAGCATAAGTCAATTAAGTGATTGCAATTATGATGTTATCTTTAATCAAAAAACTTGCAAAGCTGTTAGTCAACTTGATGGGTCGGTTTTATTTACTGGCACTAGGAAGGATAATGTTTATAAAATTGATCTGTTCAGTCTTGCTAAGCAATAGGTTAAATGCTTATTGTCTGTGAGTGAGCATAATCTGATTTGGCACAAAAGGTTAGGGCATGCAAACCCTAGGCTTATATCTGAATTGAGCAAACTCCAGTTAGTAAGAGGGCTTCCCAAGGTAAGTTCCAAAACTGAGATTCTGTGTGAAGTATGTCAAAGAGGTAAACAAACTAAAAGCTCTTTTAAAACTAAAAAATGTGTCTCTACCTCTCAACCACTTGAACTGCTTCACTTAGATCTGTTTGGTCCTGCTCAAACAGCTTCTCTCAGTGGTAAGAAATATGGTTTTGTAATTGTTGATGATTACTTAAGGTGGACTTGGGTAAAACTTTTAAAGAACAAAAATGAATCTCACAGAGTATTTATTTCTTTTTGTAAGCAAGTTATGAATGAACAGGGTATTAAGATCATAACCATCAGAAGTGATCATGGAGGTGAATTCGAGAACAAGTATTTTGAAGAATTCTGTTATGAGAATGGCATCTCTCACAACTTCTCATCCCCCAGAACACCTCAACAGAATGGAGTGGTAGAAAGGAAGAACAGATCACTGCAGGAGATGGCCAAAACCATGCTGAATGATATGAAGGTTGCCACCTACCTTTGGGCAGAAGCTGTCAACACAGCCTGCTACATTCAGAATAGAGTCTACATCAGGTCCATCTTAAATAAAACTCCCTATGAACTGTGGAAAGGTAAGAAACCCAATATTTCCTACTTTAAGCAATTTGGCTGCATCTGTTTTATGTTAAACACTAAAGATAACCTAGCTAAGTTTGTTTCTAGATCTCAAAAGTGTATCTTTATTGGCTACTCTGAGAGATCAAAAGCTTATAGAGTGTTTAACAAAGAAACTAACATTGTGGAAGAATCAATCCACATTAAGTTTGATGATAAACAGCTTGACTTTGAAAAGTCAAAGCAAGATGAGGAAATTGCAGGTGAACCAGAGGCACAGGAACCAGAAGCTGGACCAGCAGCAGAATCTGAGAAAGATCAAGATGAAGAAGAACATGCTGACTCTGAAGACAAGTCAGAGGGAAAGAATGGATGGAAGTACAAGTCTTCACATCCAGAATCTCTCATTATTGGCAGTGCAGCAGAACCTTTAAAAACTAGATCATCAAGTAGAGAAACCAGTTTGTTTGGTTTACTCTCAACAATTGAACCAAGCAATGTTGATGAGGCTTTGGCAGAGGAAGGTTGGATACTTGCAATGCAAGAAGAGCTGAATGAATTCCAAAGGAATGATGTTTGGGATCTGGTACCCAGACCAAACAAAAACATTATTGGAACCAAGTGGGTGTTAAGGAATAAACATAATGAAAAAGGAGAAATGGTAAGGAACAAAGCCAGACTTGTAGCTCAAGGATACAGTCAACAGAAGGTATAGACTACACTGAGACTTTTGCTCTAGTGGCCAGGTTAGAAGCAATTAAAATTCTTTTATCATTTGTTGCTAATCATGATATAATGCTGTATCAAATGGATGTTAAAAGTGCATTCTTAAATGGCTATATAAGTGAGGAAGTCTATGTTAAACAGCCCCTTGGATTTGAAAATTCTGATTTTCCAGACCATGTTTTCAAACTTTAAAAATCTTTATATGGTTTAAAACAAGCACCAAGGGCATGGTATGACAGACTTAGTAACTTTCTGCTTAAGAATGAATTTGATAGAAGTCAGATTGATAATACTCTATTTAGGAAATCCATTAAAAATGATATTTTGATTATTCAAGTTTATGTTGATGATATCATATTTGGATCGACTAATGGCACTTTGTGCAAAGAGTTTTCTGACCTAATGCAGAAAGAGTTCCAAATGAGCATGATGGGAGAACTCAAGTTCTTCCTGGGAATTCAGATTCACCAAGGTAAATCAGGTATACTCATTTACCAATCTAAATATACTAAAGAACTTCTTAAAAAGTTCAAAATGAGTGAATGTAAGCCTATGGCCACCCCCATGCACCCAACCTGCTCACTTGAGAAAGATGAAACCAGCCAAAAGGTAGACCAGAAAACATACAGAGGTATGATTGGATCCCTTCTTTATTTAACTGCTTCTAGACCTGACATCTTGTTTAGTGTTTGTGTCTGTGCCCGTTTTCAAGCTGACCCTAGGGAATCCCATTTAACTGCTGTCAAACGAAATTTGAGATAGCTTAAAGGAACCACCAACCTTACTTTTTTATACAAGAAAACCCCCACCTACAAACTCAGAGGTTTTTGTGATTCCGAGTATGCTGGAGACAAGCTGGAAAGGAAAAGTACAAGTGGCAACTGCACTTTCTTAGGTGATAATTTGATCTCTTGGTCAAGCAAAAGACAAAGCATCATTGCCATGTCAACAGCTGAAGCTGAGTATATATCAGCAGCAGGATGTAGTTCACAGTTACTCTGGATGAAACATCAACTTGAAGATTACAACATCTTTGAAACCAATATCCCTTTGTTCTGTGATAACACTTCAGCCATAAACCTAACCAAGAACTCTATCTTACACTCTAGAGCCAAAAGCATTGAAATAAAACACCATTTCATTAGGGACCATGTTCAAAAAGGGACTTTAAGCATCCAGTTTGTGGACACTGATCATCAATGGGCTGATATCTTCACCAAAGCATTACCAGAAGATAGGTTCGAGTTCATCAAGAAGCATCTCAACATTGTCTCCATATCTAACTAGCTCAAGTAGTCTTCTTAGGAGTTTTTTTTTTAATTTTCTTGTAATTTTATTTTATACTTTTTAATTTTCTTTTTTTACTTTCTATAATTTGTAAAGAGAAAAACAAAAAATCACAAAAATAGTAGGACCTCTTTTTGGCTGATGACAAAAAGGGGGAGAGAGATAAAAAAAGGAGAAATAAGTAGAAAAGGAGAGATAAAAAGAAAGGAGGAGCGAAAAAGAAAGAGATGAAAAGAGAAGGAGTTGAAAAGGATAAGAATCAGGGAGAGAGAAAAAGAAAGAGTGAAAAAGAGAAGAAGTTGAAAAGGAGAGGAAACAGGGAGAGAGAAAAATAAAGAGAGAAAAAGAAAGAGTGAAAAAAGAAGGAATTGAAAAGGAGAGGCTATGTGAAGGGAGAAAAGAAAGAGAGCATAAAGAAGGAGTTGAAAAGAAGAGGAGAAGAAAAGAAAAGAAAGAGTGAAAAGAGAATGAGTTGAAAAGGAGAAGAAAAAGTCAGTATCAGACTTAGGGGGAGAGATTGGTCTGAGGGGGAGTAATTCAAGTCTTCAAGTTATAAACTAGCAAAATAAGTTAAGGTTTTGTCATCATAAAAAAGGGGGAGATTGTTGGAACCAAGTTGGTTCTAAGTACTTAGGATTTTGATGTTTACAAAAGCACTCCATGTAATCTTATTTTGAACCTTGAATTATTAAATCAAATGCCACTAGAAGCTGAAGTAATTAGAAGCAGAAGATCAAAGTGTTCCAGAGATTGAATGCTGAAGGTACCAGAAGATACTTTAAGATGTCAAAACATCACCAAAAGGTATCTTTGCTGGCCCAGATCAGAAGGAAGCAAAGTCAGAAAGAGACCTAGACCAGACTAGAAGGAAGCCTGCCAGAGGGAGACTTGATCCAGACCAGAAGGAATCATTTGTCAAACTTATTCCAGAAGTTATTCTGACCAGAAGACGGTCTGGCAGTGAAATAATAAACAGGCCAGACTTGATCCAGACTTAATCAGTGGATAAGTTAATGGGTCAAGAACAAGAGAATCAATCTAGATTTGACCCAGACCAGAAGATAGCATGATTGAGGGTATGAAACTAAGTCCAGACCAGAAGAAATGATCTCCAGATTTGATCCAGAACTGATCCAAAACAGAAGGTAAAATGTCCATACTGAAATATTATTTGTCCAGATTTAATTTCAGTTTAATCCAGACCAAGTCCAGAATTGGTCCAGATCAGAGGGAAGATATTCAGATCAATGGTTCAGATTTAAGTATTTGGCCCAGTGTTGGCCGAGATCAGAGGATCACAGCAGATCAGTTTGCTAGACCAGGATGGCCGAGATCAGAAGACCAGAGGATTAGAAAGTGTGGTCCAGGGTAGGCCGAAATCAGAGGATCACATCAGATCACTTAGTATGGTCCAGATGTGGACTAGCGCAAAAGATCAAACGGTCCAGATTTAATCATGAGGATTAACGGTAGAGATTTAATTTAATTTGATCAAAGTATTAAAAGGATTTGTTACAAAAATAAAGTGAAGTCGTATGGGAGTTCAGAAGCTGTTGGCGGGAAGAAACTAAAGACATGATTGGCCAGTTATTTTTGAAAGCAAATCTGAAGCTTAAAAAGATATTTTTTTTATTTAAGTGAAGCCCGATTGGTCAAGATATTTTTGCAAGAGAATCCAGCAAGATACAACTCGAAATTAAGCTTGGAAGAGACCCTAATTCGCATCTATAAAAGGAGGCTGAAGGCAGAATACTTAGCATCGAAAATCACAAAAGAGTCATACACTTCCAAAGCAAACACTCAAGTTTTTAGTGAGGTTAATTGTGAGTTCCAGCTTTCCAGAAGCAAGCACTCATGTTTTTCTTTCCCTTGTGTGAGATCTAAGTTGTTGAAGTAGAGTCTACAATCTGAGGGAGTCAGAAGGGGTAGCAGATTACTTGGCAATTAGATTCAAGGCGTTGTAATTCCTTCTACAATCTGGGGTTGTCAGATTGGTAGAAGAAGACTTAACTTAAGAAGTCAAGGTGCTGTATTCCTCAAGAGTCTAGGATTGTTAGACTGTTTGAGAAGACTGACTTGGAGGGTTAGTGGAACGGTTGTAATTCAAGGTTTGAATTAGTGAAATCCTTCAAGGTGAAGGGACTGGACGTAGCCTCGTTAATGGTGAACCAGTATAAAATTCTGTGTTTTTATCTTTACTTTATATCCGCTGCTAACTCTGTTTTATTCATACATCAAGTTTTGTTTTAAAACTACAAAAACAGAAAAAGTATTCAAGTTAGTCAAACATAATTCAACCCCCCTTCTCGCGTTTGCACCTTCATAATGCTGTAATTTTGTCTTCTTTTGACCATCGTTTCTCCAAGCGTTTGTCATCTATGTTGGCGTACTCACGTAACAAGGGCGAGGAAAAACGAACAAATTGGATTGGTGAAAATGTTTGGAGTGCTTTTGTGAAGGAAATGGAACACAGATGCTTACAAGTAGAAAAGAAAAAAAGCAAAGATTAATAGAGCATCTGAGAGGGGTACCAGTACTCACAAGGGAGGTTTCATGTCTACTGGAGAAATTAAATATTATATGGTAATTACTATTAATATATATCTATTAATTTATATTCAATTAATTATTAGATTTCACCAATTTAACTTGATATTTAATATTTTAGGAAAAACAACTTGGAAGAGAGGAGGTCACTAAGGCTGAGATACATCGCTATATTCATGTTAATCCTGAAACAAATGAATATACTGATGGATTATCACAAATGATTCATGTAAATATATATATATATATATATATATATTTAACTAGTATTTAAATTGATATATATTTCTTTAACTATATACATACTAATTATAATGAAATAGCTCTCTAAATTATTATATATTGATTAACTATTTTAATTTTTTTTATATAGGAAAAATTTCAACAAAATATCTCAAACTAAATGACAACAACCCTTAATTTATTTTTATAATTTAATTAATAATATATATAATTAATTAATTCATATAGTTTTACATTTTTCCATCATTAAAAATATCTTAAACTTTTTTTAAAAATTGAATGAGATATAAAACTCTTAGTTTTTAAAATAAAAAGATTAATTTTATGAATTAGTAAAACTATAGAGATAAAAATTATAATTAAAAATCTTATTCAAACCTTAGAAAAATTACTTCCTAACCTATTTAAATATGTGTTCGATTTTTTTTCACTAAAAATTGATTTTTGACGTAATGCATATTATATCAGAAATTACTTTTATATTAATATATAGAGTTTAATTTCAGTTAATTTAAAAAAAAAATTTCAGTTATTTTGATTGTAATAATAACTTTTTTGAGTTATATATATATATATATATATATATTTTAATAAACAAATAATTTTTAAATTTGTATCATTTAAGTTTATAGACTTAAATAGAAAAGGAAAAAAAATGGGTTTTTGGAGCCCAATGCCTCCTTTAACTTAGGGATAGAGATTTTGCAGATCAGGAAATAACGCAGGGGCGGCTGCCAAAAATTTAGGGACTCCAAAATCATCGCGATGGTCATTGGTGAAAGGGGCAAGGGATAAATCACATTGATTTGCTATGGAATCAGTTCCGGTCAGAAGCATGAGATAGAAAATGTTCAACTACATGAGTGATTATTTATGGAGTCCAAATTTCTGAAATCCTTTTCCTCTCTAGTGCCTTCAACTAACCCTAATCCCCAAATTCATCTCTATCGTTTCAGTTTGTGATTTCAATCTCATCTCTCTCGTTTCAGTTCTCGATATCAATCTCATCTCTCTCGTTTCAGTTTGCGATTTCAAAGAACCCTAAATTTCAGCTGGCAATTTATAGAAGGTGAAGATCAAGTAGCGATTCAGTCGGTTCGTTCAACTCATTTTTTCTCGCATTTGCATTAGCAACTGAGTTCCATTCTCTTTCCAAATCATTTCGGTTTGCGATTTCAGTTTTTATTTTTGTAATCTTGTTTGTTAAGTGTCATTTTTTCGAGATTTGTTCTTGCTTGCTTAATGGGGTTGTGGGTTTGCGATTTCAGTTCTTAATATGCTTCAATGCTGGTCAATAGTCATAAACTCATAATCTGTAGACGAAGTATGGAATGGATGTCTTTGAAGTTCAGGCGTTAGAATATGCTTTCAGTTTTTGTGCTGTTACTTTTCTGTTACTTCAAATTGTTTTAGTGTTCCTGAATTTAGAGATGTTCTTGTTCATCGATTTTGGACACTTGTTCTCTTGTTTATTTACCATAAAGTATTCAAGTTCAACCATGGTATCTTTGTAATGGGAATTTCATTATCATTAAAAAAGGACGAGGGGGTGCGTGAAGAAAAACATAGGGCGCATGTAGAAGTACTAAAAATTCTGGGCTTAACGGCGGAAAGATAAAAACCTGAATCTGAAGCCCAGTTATGTTGATATGATGAGACAGTAGTAGACAGAGGTGTTAGGGTTTGGCTCCATTTTTATAACCTACCTGCGCCATTCCTCAATTCCTTCCCCATTGTAAATCGGGGTTTACTTTCAGAACCTCAGGTTCAATATTCCTAATTCGTTTCATTCTTGTTAGGTATAATTTTGATTTGATGAATGTAATTTTCAATTTCTATTTAATTTAATTTAAACTTAGCTTTGGTGTATTGCAGAATGGGAAAGGGTGTGATATGGGCAACAGCAGAAGACCTGCGAAACAACAGGGGTCGAGTTCTGTCGTTATACCGTCAGATACTACGAAGCCTAAATTCTCCTTCGCTACCGCTGAACTTTGCTGCGAGACTGGCGAAGAAAGCAGAAGTGCGTGCAATGTTCTGGGTGGGTTCTGATGAGCGGTCATTGCATAACATTGCTGACCTAATTGATGCTGCTGAATACTCTCTCTCCTTTCTCAGAAAAGGCCAATTTCCCCCTCGTCATATCACCTGAACAACACCTTCCATTTCCCTCATTGCAATTTGGTATGAACTTGATGTAATCATGATATTATGTGGTTGTTGAGTATATGTATTAGACGTGATTTCTATTTTCACTATTTTGTATTGGGACAATTTTCGAAATTGAACACATTTAGATCAATCTTAGAGTATGTCATGTCAAACCTAAATTCTACCTTATTGTATTATGTTTATAATAACAGTGGCTCCTATTTTAGTATGAACGAATGCTTGTTACAATGAATGCATGGTGTTACAAAGTTCACAAGTAACATTTTCATTAGAAGTTCAAGGGCAGAGGATAAGACCCGAAAAGGAGTCAGTCTGTGCAGCAATCCCACAGCGGACTTGGAGGTCATATGATTAAGCAAGCTTATAGAAGCTTGAAGGGTTATTTACTTTATTGTTTGTGTTATTATGTGGAAAGATTTATGATGTTGATACGATTGAATGTGTTGCCTGAACCAAACTTTCCTGTAACAATCATTGCTGATTTTTCTACACTCAATGCAAAAAAAAAAGGGGTGAAACTTAAAAACGTAGAGAGATAATCTGGCATTGAGGATATGACAATTAGTGGGCTTGGTTGTTCATTTCATATTCTAGGTTATTGAGAAATTTGGGCATTTGGATTCAAACTTGGCTTTACCTGAGACTGAGAGAGATAGGAAAGGGGGAATTCTATTATAAAGAATGGAGAGCCATATGTTGGCCATTGGAGTTCTTTGATTTTGTTAAAGAACTGATATTTTTATTTTCTACCATTAGACAGCAGGTTATTGATAAGTAGATTTTCTTAAACAATGGACCACATCACTTTTTACCTCATTTAGTTAGTTTGTATCAACTAAAATACAAACCTTTTTCAAATGGGTATTTTAACTTTTATCAATTAAGTCATGGATCAATATAAGGAGGTTGTTATGACTTTATAGTTTATACGGTCAAAATAAATATATATATATGATTTTATAGTAGTTATGGTTAAATTCAAAAGTTTTATGGTGTAATGCACATGCAAAACTATATGTATCTATGTTATAAAATATAATATAAAGAAAAATAATTTGCAAGTGTTTGAGTAATGAAAAAGATGTATCTTATATATAATTAAATCGATTGTGATTTATATCAAATTTTGATTATGAATTACTTGATTTTATAAAACTAAATACTACACCATGATTGAAATACATTATTAACAAAGATGATCATGAGTAACACAAATTTATATAGTTGAAGTTGAATGTTTGGGTTGATGTGGAAGAGATTTGACATCTTCCTTGACAAAAAAATATAGACGCATAAATATTTGATCTATTATTATCTCAATTAGTACTCTACACAGAAGATACAAAAAGAAAAATGTATTCGCACGGGTCCGTTAGCATAGGTTGTCTGAATAGTTTGCCAGTTTAAATTCAAAATTATGTAGTTGATAATTACAAATTGTGACGTCATTTAATGTTAAATGTATTTGATAAATCATGCCGTTAAAAAGTATTATTAAGAATTGAGTTCAAAATCATCCAACAACAAAAAAAAAACTTTAAAAAATATATTGTTATCAAAATTAGTTGTTATTTATTGAATGTTACGACCACTATTATTACATATGTTTTCTGTTTATATTTTAAACAAAAAATTTTAATTTTATCATTAATAGTTCATTTTATTACGTGTATAGATTGTCCACAAAATTGTAATTAATATATTATAATAGTTTTAGGAGGACTTCGAACGAAAGGAAAAAAATTATGACTTTTGTTCGAAAGTTTTGAAATTTCAAGATTTATCCTATTTCGAAAATTTCAGATTGTTCGAAAGATTCGAAAATCTTAGAAATTTTTCATTTCTAAAGTATCAACTCCTTCGAAAATTTCGAAAATTTTTAAAAATTGCGTTTCGGAAGTTTGAAAGATTCAAAATTACTGGGATTTAGAATATCACTAGAAGGGGGGTTGAATAGAGATATTTATTGTTTTAAAATTTCTTTTAAGTTTTAAAGCTTTATCCTCTTCGAGAGGATGAAAATCAGAGCTTGGAAATTTAAAACTATGAGTATGAACAGATTACTAAGAGATAGAGAGAGAGAGGTTATAAAGTGACACACACAACTTTATATTGGTTCACTCAATAAGGGCTACGTCCAGTCCTCACTCACTTGTGAGATTTCACTATGAAAAACGATCAACCTCTCATAGAGGTTAGTTACAACTTGTGTGTTCTAGAGCCTCACCAAGCTTACAATATCTTCTCACGGATTTCAACTATTTCCAAGTGTAACTCACTTAGAAATTACAATATTGTTTGATGATGTTTGTGATGTATCTCGTTACTAACACTTTCTAAAAAGATATTTCAAAGATCTAGTGTAGGACAATAGAAAGTATAAAGAGAGGATGAGAAGGCACTTGATAGCTCTTAGACTATTTCTTTGTATGCTTTGTAGTTGTGTGTTCAATGAAGAAGAGCACCCTTCCTTTTATAGAGTTGTAAGATGGTTTATCCATGTGTTTAGAAGTTTTATGACCGTTGGGCACTTTAATCAAAAGTCCAAAGCTAGTAAGTCTTTAATTACAGAAATGCCATCCAGCTGTCTTGAGTCTTGTTTGAGCGCAGGAGGATGGGAATACATTCTATCCTCGTATAGGAGGTTCAAACCTCCTTGAAATTTGGGCCTTAGCTGTCTTTTGCTTTTGCATTCTCCAAGACATGTCAGATTACATTTTGGTCTTGTTAAGTACAACCTTTATGTACTTTGAAAAGGTAGAACCATTTTCATCATGAGAGGATGAAGAGAGCTGGAGGTCCATCCTCTTACACTTCATTCTTCTATGTTCATCCTCTGCCTTTGTTTTCTTCATTTGACTTTATATTTTCTCTAAACTTTAACACTAATTTAACTTCTCTTTTGACAAGAAATCAATGTTATCGTGATTCTAAATATTTTGCATAATCGTTGGTTCATCCTCTTTGAGGGTTCATCCTCTAGTCCATCCTCCAGTTTGAAAAACTTGTTCGATTGACTTAGATTTTATCTCTTTTTAAGAGCAACCTGTTTTCTAATAATAATACACTCAAGAGCACATATTAGTCTTAACAAGAATCATAATCATTAATTTTGTTATCATTAAAACCATTTGAAAGATATTTTGTCTCAACAATCTCCCCCTTTTTGATGATGACAAAATTCTTTTAGATTATGATAGAGTTTAATGGACCCGATTTTAAGCTCCCCCTTAATTTTATAAGTAATGATTTAAACAATTTCTTTTCAAGCATTTCTTTTTTGTAAAAATGATTTTGGGATATGCAAATTTTGGTAATGAGCTAACTTTCATTTAGTTGAATAATAATCAGATGGCATGATTCAAAAAGTCATAACATACATGGGTCAAAGTCATTACAGACATGGGTCAAAATATTTTTAACAAAACAATAGCGATTGCTATTTAAAAACTCTAAAATCTTCAGAATCTTGCTCCCCCTGAATTTGGACAGCAACAAAAAGAGAAGTGTAGAATGCTGGAGGATGATTAGTTGGATGGTGATGAGTCATCTGAGGAGGAGGACGTGGAGCAGCATTTGGAGGAAGCTGGGCTTGTAGAACAGGAGGATGGTCTCCTGGTGCAATGGTGGGAACAAGATGTTTGGTGACCCATTCAAGGATGAGGCCAAACTGAGTCATCTGGTGTTGAAAATTGGTGAAGCTTATAAACAGCTTCTTTTGATCTTTGCGAATCTTTTTCAACAGCCTGATTTCCTTTTGAACTCGGCGTTCTTCCGTCTCTTGCTTGAGCGATCTTCTTTGGGACCATCGTCGACACTCGCACTTTTATTTTGTGAGCTGCCATCTTTGTCCGAAGATACGCGCTCACTGGTCATGGCCAAGAAGGAGTTGATTGAGCTGAATTGACCAGGAACCTCGGGAAGAGGTTGAAAGGACTCACCAACAGGAAGAGTAGTGTCAAGTAGAGCAATAGTGGTGGAAGGCAGGACAGAAGGAGTACCAGTGTTCATGCTTTTATGAGGCGGCTTTGAGGGACTTAGTGTAGGATATGGGGTTATTAAGAAGGTATCAACTAAGTTCATAGAGGTGTCAATAGGCTCTTCTTCAATAGGGATCCGTGGAGAGAATGTGTGGTGATGCAAGTTTAGATCATAATAGAGCTTTTCACCATCCTTCATGAGTTGAAGGGGAGCATCCTTTGGTGGCTCGTTGGTATTAGTGACAATGTCATAAGTGGGTGGAATGATGGACAGTGGTGAGGAATGTGTGGGACATGGAATATCAATCTCACAAGGGGGGAGAGGGAGTTAGATCAGTACTGATAATAGGTTCCAGATTAGTAAGGGTGATGGTATCTCAATAGGAGGTTGGATTTTTTCTTTTTGAAGTGATGGAGGAGTGTGTAAGACCCTTAAATTTAAAATAAATTATGGATTAATATCAAGTGTAATTTTGGAATATTTGTAAAATATTTAATATATGTATATATGTATATTTTATATATATATATATATATATAAATATTTATTTTTGAGGTTGGATTAAAATTATTGGACGAAGGATAAATTAATTTAATTACGAGTAATTAAATATCGGGCATTTAATTAAGATGTTATCTGTTAATTACGACGGGAGTAGTTAATTACTTGATGGTCAAGTAATATTATAATATTAATATGTGTACATAGTAAGTGAGGGTCAGGAGTATGCCTATATATATGAATCTCAAGGCAAGGAAAATCAGAAAACATAGGCAGAAAACAGTTTCCCTGTTCGCGTCAGTTTCTTCTTTTTTTCTTCTTCTCGTTCTGCTTGTGTTGGAGGAAAAGGGGGATGCTCAAAACTCAAATTACTTGGAAATCCAAGCGTCGAAACAGAAAGTGTCAAGAAGGAAAGTTGTGTTGGAACCAAGTTGGTTCTTGCAATTAAAGTTTTGATGTTAACAAATGTATTTTATGAAAATAACATATTTGACTAAGAAGAAGAATGAAAAATGTCATCAGAAGAATAGATCAGAAGATGACGTCACCAGAAGCAGAAATCAGAGGATGACGTCACCAGATGATGTCATCAGAAGCAGAAATCAGAGGATGATGTCACCAGAGGATATCGTCAGATAAATCTGTCAGAGAAAAATGTTCAAAACAGAATCTGAGAAAAATGCTCAAAACAGAATCTGAGAAAAATGCTCAAAACAGAATTGGAGACAAAGGCTCAAAACAAAATCTGAGAAAAATGCTCAAAACAGAAGCGGAGCAAAATGTTCAAAACAGATCAGTGAGAAAAAGGCTCAAAACAGAATCTGAGCAAACTACTCCAGAATATTCTCAAAACAGATTAATCGAAATACTCTTGAAGTAAAGCATCGGTGAAGCCCTAGAGTTCAACTATAAATAGAGGCTTAATGCTGAAGAATAAAGAATTGAAAAACACAAGAACTCAAGCTTCAATTCAAAGTTATCTGAGAGTTCAAAAGAGAGAAAAACAAATGAGCAAGAGCAATATTTTCTAAGTGTTTTCGAGAGAGAAATACAGTGCAACAATCAGCTTTCCAGAAGCAACAAAAGAGTGCAAAAATAAGTGCAGCAAACAGCTTTCCAGAAGCAACGTTGCAAAGTTCCAAACCATTATTATAGTGGTGTAGATTCCTTCTTCAACCTGGGGTTGTCAGATTGGTAGGAGAAGACTTGGCTGGTTTAGTCAAGGTGTTGTTATTCCTCAAAAGTCTGGGGTTGTTAGGCTGTTTGAGAAGACTTAGCTGGTTTAGTTAAGGTGTTGTTGTTCCTCAAAAGTCTGGGGTTGTCAGGCTGTTTGGGAAGACTAACTTGAAGGGTCAGTGGTGTTGTAATTCAAAGGAGTTTGAATTAGTGAAAAGGCCTTTTGGAGGAAGGGACTGGACGTAGCCTAGTTAACGGTGAACCAGTATAAATTGATGTGTTATTATGTTATTATTATCCGCTGCTGAATCTGATTAGTTATTTATCGAATAATTCAAATCAATATTTAACAAAACAACAAAAGTAATTAAGTTTGACAAACTCAATTCAACCCCCCTTCTCGTGTTTGCACCTTCAATTGGCATCAGAGCTCGGTCTCAAGGCTGAGCACTTTACAGTGTATGAGGAAAGATCCAAGGGATCAACATGTCCGGATTCAATGAAGAAGCTATTGGAGGAAACATCAACAGACCACCTCTGTTTGATGGAGAACGATTTGAATACTGGAAGGACAGGCTGAGAAGTTTTTTTATTTCACAAGATCATGAACTTTGGGACTTGGTGGAAGATGGTTATACTGCTCTAGAAGATGCTGATGGTATTAAAATTTCTAGAAGAGATATGGATGCTGATCAGAAGAAGATGTTCAAGTTGCATCACAAATCCAGAACGTTCATGATCAATGAAATCACGTTCAAAGAGTTCGACAAATGTACTAACAGAGAAACAGCAAAGAGAATCTATGATAGTCTGATTCTGACTGACGAAGGCAGTAAGCAAGTCCAAGAAGCAAAGGCTAACATTCTAGTCAAGAAGTACGAGTTATTCAAGATGGAAGAAGATGAAGACATTGAAACTATGTTTTCCAGATTCCAGACTCTAGTATCAGGATTAAGGGTACTAAAAAAGAGCTACACTACTGCTGATCATGTAAAGAAAATACTTAGAAGTCTGACAATCAAGTGGAGACCAAAGATTACTGTTATTCAGGAAGCTAAAGATATGAATACTCTAAAGCTGGAAGAATTAATCAGCTCTCTCAGATCACATGAAATAGAGTTGGAAGAAGATGAACCCAAGAAGAAGAACAAAACTCTAGCACTGAAATCCAAGCAGAAGAAGGCTATGAAAGCAACATCAGAAGATAGTGATTCAGAAGATCAAAGTCTGAATTCAGAGGAAGAAGATATTGCTTTCTTATCCAGAAATTTCAGAAAGATGTGGCACAACAAAAGAAAGAAATTTTCCCAAAGATATTCCAAGCAGTACAACAAAGAAAGTGATGATACACATGACAAGAAAGATATCATCTGCTACGGATGCAATGAATCTGGACATATCAAGTCAGAATGTCCAAATATGGAGAAAGGGAAGTACCAGAGGAAAGATTTCAGAACTAAGAAGAAAAGCATGATGGCTACATGGGATGATTCTGATGAATCTTCTGAAGATGAACAAGCAGATTTGGCTATGATGGCTCACACCAACTCTGTATCCAACACAGATTCTGATTCTGGAAGAGAATCAGAAGATGATGAAATTAAGGTATATTCTGAATTCACTCTATCTGATTTAATTACTGCTCTGAATGATTTTTTAAACAGTAATTACAAATTATCTTTAAAACTGAAAACTCTTAAGAAAGAAAATACAAATCTAACTGAAGAAGTTAATGTTTTAAAGAATCAGATTGCAGAATTTAAAACAGAAAGTGTCATTCTTGAAACTGATATTGTAGAATTGAAAACAGAGAATGTATGCTTGAAAAACAATTTTGCTGAACTGAAAGATGAAAGTTTAAATCTGAAAAATAATCATAATTCAACAGCAATTGAAAATACCACAAGTAATTATGATATGCATGAACAAGTTCTTTAAGAATTTCTTGATAGTGGTATGGAAAGAAGCAAATATGCTTATATGATTTATGGAGTCAGTAGGAATGGAAATAGAGGTATAGAATTTGAAGAAACTATAACTGAACCTAAACCTGTGCTTAAACATGTTCCCTCTGATATTGTGTGTGCTGTTTGTTACAAGAAAGGTCGTTCCAAAGTGTCTTGTCCTATGCTAAATACAAGGAAAAACAAGAAACTTTTCAAGACTAACAAACCTGGACCCAACTAGATTTGGGTACCAAAAGATAAAATTGTCTATGTTGCAGATGTTCTAAGCAACCAAATTGAAACACCAGTCGTGGTGCCTGGTCAATGGATGCCTACAATATATGAAGGGAAAAAGGTTTATGTTCCAACATCTACCAAGCAGAAGCAAAGTAACTCTGGTGGAATAAGAACTGGTAAATACAATGCCTATCAGAATCAAAACCATAGGAGGAACAGGAAATACCAAAACAGACAGAGAAATCACACATATCAACAAAACTGGAACTACCAGAGGAATCAGAATTATCATCAGTTCCAGAACTATCAGAGGAACCTGATATATCAGCAGAAAGAGAAGTGTCAATATCTGGAGAGTTCTTCAAACACTCCAGTAAAATTCATCAAGATTACAAACCAGGAAAGGAATTCAAATTCCTTCATTCAAACCATCTAATCACAGAACAAATAGATTCAGAATCTGAAAATCAGAAACAAGAGTATTTTCAGAGTAAAACTGAAACTGTTGACATAGAGGTTACATCTTGCTGTAAATACTATTATTGTTTGATATTTATGTTTACTGTGATAACAAGAAGCTTGATCTTAAAAATAAAAGCTAGATAAGTATTCTGCAGGTTTTCAAACTATTAGAGGAACCAAGTGATTCACGTGATGTGAACACTTCAACAGAAACAATATTTCAGTGGTTTCAAAAACAAGCAGAAACCAGTAGAAGCAGAATTAATGGTTTGGCTGTATTGAGTTTATTTTTAAATTAATTGATTTGTATTATGTTATATGACAAATAGCTTGACCTGAAAAGTCAAAGCAAGATGAAGCTGATGCAGGTGAACCAGAACCAGAAGAAACCGAAGCTGGTTCACCAGAACCAGAGGAAACTGATGCAGGTTTACTAGAACCAGAAGCTGATACAGATCTACCAGAAGCTGATTTACTAGACCCAGAAGCTGATGCGACAAAAGAACTTGAAAAAGTAGAAGATACTAGCAAGCATACGACAAGTCTTCAGAGGATAAATCTGAAGATAAGTTAGAAGAAAGAATAGATCACTTCAAGACATGGCTAGAACTATGTTAAATGATTTAAATGTTGCAAAACAATTTTCGGCTGAATCAATGAACACTGTATGTTACATTCAGAATAGAGTCTATATTAGATTTACAAGAACCAGAGAAAGTAGAAGCAGATAAACCAGCAGAACATGGAGATGTGGAGAATACAAGCAAGTCAGAAGCATGTGACACATCTTCAAAGGATGAATCTGATCAAATCAGAACCAGTCATGAGAAGTCAGAAGAGAAATCTGGATGGAAATACCAGTCATCTCATCCAGAAAATCTGATCATTGGAAGTGGAAGTGATTCTTTAAGAACCAGATCATCATTAAAAGATATCAATCTGTTTGGTTTAATCTCATCGATTGAGCCTAGATCTGTTAGTGAAACATTGGCAGATGATGGATGGATTATTGCAATGCAGGAAGAGTTAAATGAATTTAAGAGGAATGATGTTTGGGATCTAGTTCCAAGACCAGAGAAGAACATTGTGGGAACCAAGTGGGTCTTCAGAAATAAGCTAAATGAAAAGGGTGAAGTAGTCAGAAACAAGGCAAGGCTTGTGGCACAAGGTTACAGTCAACAAGAGGGCATTGATTACACTGAGACGTTTGCTCCAGTGGTCAGGTTAGAAGCTATTCGTATCTTATTGTCCTTTGCTGCAAATAAAAATATCAAATTATTTCAAATGGATGTTAAAAGTGCTTTTCTCAATGGTTATTTGAGTGAAAAGGTATATGTTAAACAACCTCCAGGTTTTGAAAATTCTGAATTTCCAAACCATGTCTTTAAACTTAGAAAATCCTTGTATGGGTTAAAACAAGCACTTAGAGCATGGTATGATAGACTCAGTAATTTCTTACTTAAAAATAACTTTGAAAGAGGACAAATAGACAATACTTTGTTTAGCAGATCAATAGAAAATGATATTTTGATCATTCAAATTTATGTTGATGATATTATTTTTGGATCTACTAATGGCATTCTTTGTCAAGAATTTTCTGAATTAATGCAGCATGAATTTCAAATGAGTATGATGGGAGAACTTAAGTTCTTTCTAGGAATACAAATTCAACAAAGTTCAGAAGGTATTTACATTCACCAAACTAAATATACAAAGGAACTTCTCAAGAAGTTTAAGATGAGTGATTGCAAACCTATGACTACACCAATGCATCCTACTTGTTCACTTGATAAAGATGAATCAGGAACAAAAATTGACCAGAAAATCTACAGAGGAATGATAGGATCATTACTCTACCTTACTACTTCTAGACCTGATTTCATATTTAGTGTGTGTGTATGTGCTTGATTTCAATCTGATCCTAGAGAATATCATCTAACTGCTGTTAAGAGAATCCTTAGATACCTAAAAGGCACTACCAACCTCACCTTGTTTTACAAGAAAACTCCTACATACAAACTGAGTGGATACTGTGATTCTGACTATGCTGGAGATAAACTTGAAAGAAAAAGCACCAGTGACTATTGTACCTTTTTAGGAGACAATTTAATTTCGTTGTTCAGTAAGAGACAACACACCATTGCCATGTCAACAGCAGAGGCTGAATACATTTCGGCAGCTGGCTGCAGCTCTCAACTACTCTGGATGAAGCATCAACTTGAAGACTACAAAATATTAGAATCCAACATACCCATCTATTGTGATAACACCTCTGCAATTTGCCTAACCAAAAACCCTATCCTACATTCTTGAGCCAAACACATAGAGATCAAACACCACTTCATCAGAGATTATGTTCAAAAAGGGGTTCTTAACACTCAATTTGTAGACACTGATCATCAATGGGCTGACATATTCACTAAATCACTACCTGAAGATAGGTTTGAATTCATCAAGAAAAACCTTAATCTTATCTTCATCCCTAACCTAATAGCTTAGTTTAATTTTTATGTATTTTATTTTTCATGTACTTTTATAAAAAATAAAAAAAAGAGTCGAAAAAAAAAACAGAGGATCTCTTTTCTTCATTCAATCCTTTTTGTCTGATGACAAAGGAGGAGAAGATGTAGTATTTATTAAAATATCTGAGGGAGAAGATGATGTATTTGAAAGGAGGAGAAGATGATGTATGATATATTTGATATCTGGGCATTAGACTTAGGGGGAGAAAATATAAAATGAAGCTTAGTCTTAGGGGGAGTCAAAGTCAAAAGAAAGAAAAAGTATTATCAAAAATACATTGTTTGTCATCATCAAAAAGGGGGAGATTGTTGGAACCAAGTTGGTTCTTGCAATTAAAGTTTTGATGTTAACAAATGTATTTTATGAAAATAACATATTTGACTTAGAAGAAGAATGAAAAATGTCATCAGAAGAATAGATCAGAAGATGACGTCACCAGAAGCAGAAATCAGAGGATGACGTCACCAGATGATGTCATCAGAAGATGACGTCACCAGAAGTAGAAATCAGAGGATGACGTCATCAGAGGATATCGTCAGATGAGTCTGTCAGAGAAAAATGTTCAAAACAGAATCTGAGAAAAATGCTCAAAACAGAATCTGAGAAAAATGCTCAAAACAGAATTGGAGAAAAAGGCTCAAAACAGAATCTGAGAAAAATGCTCAAAACAAAAGCAGAGCAAAATGTTCAAAACAGATCAGTGAGCAAAAGGCTCAAAACAGAATATGAGCAAACTACTCCAGAATATTCTCAAAATAGATTAATCGAAATACACTCCTGAAGTAAAGCATCACTGAAGCCCTAGAGTTCAACTATAAATAGAGGCTTAATGTTGACGAATAAAGAATCGAAAAACACAAGAACTCAAGCTTCAATTCAAAGTTATCTGAGAGTTCAAAAGAGAGAAAAACAAATGAGCAAGAGCAATATTTTCTAAGTGTTTTCGAGAGAGAAATACAGTGCAACAATCAGCTTTCTAGAAGGAACGTTGCAAAGTTCCAAACCTTTATTATAGTGGTGTAGATTCCTTCTTCAATCTGGGGTTGTCAGATTGGTAGGAGAAGACTTAGCTGGTTTTGTTAAGGTGTTGTTGTTCCTCAAAAGTTTGGGGTTGTCAGGCTGTTTGGGAAGACTGACTTGAAGGGTCAATGGTGTTGTAATTCAAAGGAGTTTGAATTAGTGAAAAGGCCTTATGGAGGAAGGGACTGGACGTAGCCTAGTTAACGGTGAATCATTATAAATTGATGTGTTATTATGTTATTATTATCCGCTGCTGAATTTGATTAGTTATTTATCAAATAATTCAAATCAACATTTAACAAAACAGCAAAAGTAATTAAGTTTGAAAAACACAATTCAACCCCCCCTTCTCGTGTTTGCACCTTCAAGTTGTTCCTCTCATCTTCACGGTGCTAAAGAACTAACTTTGGTAGCGACGACGCGAGCGGGAGTGTTGTGGCTTTTGTCGCGGTAACGTAAACAAGCAAGAAAACCTAACTAAGGTAAAAGGCACCTTCCAACTTTCTAGATTGCATATAGGGCTGTAAATGCATGTTTGATGGATGATTGTTATGAGTTATGTGTGTTAAGAATGGTGTTGTTGTTTTGATATTGAAACTGCCTTTCATGTGGTTGATGATGATGAAAATGCATGTTGTTGAGCTGTTGTTGCTGTTCTGTGTTGTTGCTGCCTTGGTTGATGCATTGATGATGTTTTTGTTGTTGTGTTGATGAGTAGAATCCTTTATATGTGTTAAGGATGTTCTGGGTTTTGTGGTTAAAGAAGCTGTGATTATGTTTTGGTGTTTGTGTTGGTTTTCAAAGAAAAGAGTTGGAAAATGTGTTGAAGTTTTTTGGAAGTTCTTACTGTGTTCGAAGATGTATTCTGTAACACCCCGAGTTTTTAAACAGCGCGAGTGTATTTTTTTTTAACCAAAATAAATAAATAAAAGAATTTTCGAATTAATTCAAGATAATTAAAATGAACTTAAAAATTTAGTCGATTCATAAAATAATACCTCTTAAATTCCATTGACAAGAATAATTAAATAATTACATCATAAATATAACTAAGTAGTTTAATTTTGGGAATTAATACATTCAATATAATAAAAGGTAATGCATCACAAAAGTCGGTGTCATAACATCTCCAAAAACATCCGGCCTGTGGCCCACTAAAAAAGTATCAGAGTGCGGAAAAGATTAGCGGAAAAGATATACAATAATTCCAAAATAAATAATTACATCCCCCGAGCTCAAGACCCTATACAACAAGTCTATACTGATCATGCACTAAAGCTACAGTAGCAAGGGTCCCCTCCGCATCCCATACAAGTCTCGTTTGACTCTGCAGCTCGCCTCGATGTGATGTCCTCCTCCTCGTCATACAGGGAAGGATCAGT
This sequence comes from Cicer cuneatum, assembly GCA_037974295.1. Classification (NCBI taxonomy): domain Eukaryota; kingdom Viridiplantae; phylum Streptophyta; class Magnoliopsida; order Fabales; family Fabaceae; genus Cicer; species Cicer cuneatum. The sequence continues at coordinate 48,524,261 of JBBPBO010001985.1, read as the reverse complement.
CTCCTCCGAAGTCAGATCTACCCATGATCTAAGTCGCTTTGGCGGTGCCGGAATGTCAAAACAATCATCTGCTGTCCTAGATGGACCCGGAATATCAACTGCTGCTAGCGTCGGTCCTTTATTCTTCTCTCCCACCTCGGATTCACGCACAGCCCCTCCAGCTACCGGGTTAGGAGTCACCACACCTACCGTGGCCTCCGTCTCACCCCCTTCAGTCGGACCCTTCGCGTCCGCAAAAACTCCGTACTCCTCCAATATCAATTTGGAAGGTACCGGAAAATCAATCCTCGCGTGATTGTGCTCTACGTAAGCCACTGCCCCGTCGATCCTGCAAGTCCTCACCAATCTCCCCGTGTAAGTCGCCCTGCTTGAGACGGGGTCATATACCCAAGCTGTAGGCAAATGACGGTCAAGGAAATCTAGCGACGTTTCCGTCGTCTGGGTACCCACCGGTGATACGGGTTTGGGGGTCATACATATGAGGGAAAAACCCAATTTTCCACAGTAATTGTAAAGGGTCACCGACCGAAAATAACAATTACCACATAACAATTATTTCTAAGCTAACAATGTACATACATGGCATGCTCAAATGATATAACAACAGTAATGATGAAGTATGCTTACTTATGAAACATATACATTAACATCTTCGCGAAATAGCCAATTTACATATTAATTATATTGCAAGTACAATAAAATCAGCAATCACAAACACCCATTCGGCACTCAAATTTCAATGGATACTTGACTCATAGTCAACCAAACTGATGCACTATGTAGATGCCAATGTACACAACTCTTGGAATTTCCAAGGTGCAGTCTCTCACGGACCAGCACGATTTTACAAATGGAATGGACCGTCAAATACACGCGGAACCATTCCGTAGCCCGGATAGAATAGACCGTCTAATACACGCGGAACTACTCTAAACCCGGATAGAATAGACCATCTAATACACGCGGAACTATTCTACAACCCTTCTCGCTTACTACATTGACGTGTATTAGCCTCTCACAGGCCAAATACACATAAGTTAAATCCTCGCACGGATAGAATAGACCGTCTAATACACACGGAACCACTCCGTAGTCCGAGTAGAATAGACAGTCTAATACACGCGGAACTACTCTGACCCCGGATAGAATAGACCGTCTAATACACGCGGAACTATTCTATTACCCATGGTTACTACTTAACTTTGCGGCCCATCACGGTTACCACATCAGCTCTATGGTCCATCGCGGTCACCACCTGACTATGCAATGCATGAACATGCGATGTTTTCTCTTCACTGAAAATAGTATGCAAATACCAGCTAAAAATCCAGCCACTCCATTACCACCTCAAACCATCTCAAACCATTTCAACAACTTCATTATCACCACATCAACAAAAAAAATCTCAAGAACCTCATCATCACCACCTCAAACCATCTCAAAAATTCCATTTAATTCATCACAAGCCTTCCCAATGTTTCCCTAGCTCTTTAAGTGCATAAACCAATGTTTAAAACTGGAATTTTTGAAAAAACACCAATCTGTATTCGAATACAACTTCCTTGTATTCGAATACAGATGCTAAAACAGTGAAAAAAAATCAGCATTCTGTATGCGAATACGAGGTTGTCGTAGCCGAATACAGATGCAAAGTCAGTGGCAAAACTAGCAAATCTATATTCGAATACGACAGGGTCGTAGTCGGATACAGATGCGAACACAGTGGCAAAAATTGCAATCCTGTATCCGAATACAGATGCTAAGTTAGAAGCAAAAATCACTTATCTGTATTCGAATACGGAGTGTCGTATTCGAATACAAGTTCAACATTTGAATAAAACAGGAAGTTTTGCAGGAATGTATTCGAATACACCAGTGCCGTATTCGAATACACCTTCGAAAATAGTAAAATTTCCAGAAGACCTCCACCCATTTTTAAAATTATTTTCTTTTGAAAACCACCATCAACACCAAAACAAAATCACAGCTTCTTTAACCACCAACACCAGAATGTTAACAACACTACAGAATCGATTTCCTGCACCACAATAAAACCATAAAAGCATCCTCCACTTAACAACAAATCAACAACAACAGCAAAAAAAAAACAATCTTACCCTCCTAAAACCGTCACAAGACAGTACAGCCATATCCCAACACATGCATTTTGATCATCCCCAAAAAGACATGCAAGACACTTTCCAGTATCCACACACAACCAAAACATCATTGATGTATCAACCAAAACAGCAACAACACAGATCATAAAAAAAAAAATTAGCAGCATGCATTTTCATCATCCATAACAACATGCACAACAGTTTCATTTTCAAACCAGAAAAATCAAATATAATCACACATCAACATGCATTTACAGCCCTAAATGCAATCTAGAAAGTTGGAAGGTGCCCCTTACCTTAGTTACGTTTTCTTCGCTCGTTCACGTTACCGTGACAAAAGTCGGCGAAACTCCTGTTCGCGTTGTCGCTACCAAAGTTAGTTCTTTAGCTCCGTAACGATGAGAGGTACAACATTCGTTCTTGAAACTTTCTGGTTCGGCCCTTGGATTTCCAAGTAATTTGACTTTTGAGGATGCTCTTTTGTTACCACCAACACAAAAACAAAATGAGAAAAGGAAGAAGGAAACTGGCGCAGCAGTGAGGAAGGAAATGTTTCTGATTTATTTTCTTGCTTCTTACTTACATATATATAGGCATATATGTGCCACCTCACCCAACACAGTAATATTATAATATTGCTTGACCATCAAGTACATAACCACTCTCGTCGTAATTAACAAATAACATCTTAATTAACTGTCCGATATTTAATTACTCGTAATTAAATTAATTTATCCTTCATCCAATAATTTTAATCCAACCTCCAAAATAAATATTTATATATATATATATATAAATATACATATATTAAATATTTTACAAATATTCCCAAAATACACTTAATATTAAATCCATAATTTAATTTTACATTTAAGGGTCTTACATATTCGGATACGGCACTGGAGTATTCGAATACACTTATGTTCAATTTCAGTTTTTATTCAAATTTTGAACATCGTATTCGGATACGACACTCCGTATTCGAATACAAATACGTGAATTTTGCTTCTAACTTCGCATCTGTATTCGGCTACGACCCTGTCGTATTCGAATACAGAATTGCAATTTTTGCTATTGATTTTGCATTTGTATTCGGCTACGATCCTGTCGTTTTCGAATACAGAAATGTTGTTTTTGCCACTGGATTCGCATCTGTATTCGGCTACGACAACCTCATATTCGAATACAGAAAGTACTGATTTTTGCCACTGTTTTGGCATCTGTATTCGAATACAAGGAAGCTATATTCGTATACAGATTGATTTTTTCTCAAAAATTCTATTTTTAAATATTGGTTTATGCACTTAATGAATTGGGAAACATTTGGAAGACATGTGATGAATTAAATGAAGTTCTTGAAACTATTTGAGGTGTATTTGGAAAACATTTGTAAGGTATGTGATGAATTAAATAAAATTCTTGAGATTGTTTGAGGTGGTGATGAAGTGTTGGGATACATATTACATTTGCTTATTGGTTTCAATGAAGAGAAACATAGCATGCCCATGCATTGCACAGTCAGGTGGTGACCGCGATGGGCCACAGAGTTGATGCGGTGACTGTGATGGGCCGCAAAGTTAAGTAGTAACCGTGATGGGTTATAGAGTAGTTCCGCGTGTATTAGACGGTCTATTCTATCCGGGTTCAGAGTACTTCTGTGAGTATTAGACAATCTATTCTATCAGGGCTACGGAGTGGTTCCGCGTGTATTAGACGGTCCATTCTATCTGTGCGAGGATTTAACTTCTGTTTTTGGCCTGTGAGAGGCTAATACATGTAAATGTAGTAACCTTGAGGGGTTGTAGAGTAGTTCCGCGTGTATTAGACGGTCTATTCTATCCGGGTTCAGAGTATTTCCGCGTGTATAAGACGGTCTATTCTATCCGGGCTACGGAATGGCCGCGTGTTTGTGGTGGTCCATTCTATATGTAAATCGTGCTGGTCCGTGAGAGACTGCACCTTGGTAATTCCAAGAGTTTTGTACATTGGCATATACATATTGCATTGGGATGGTTGACCTGTGAGTAATGATTGGATATGAGTGGATGAGTGGAAATCGATGTGTGCAAGTATCTTATGAATTCTATGTGCCAAATGAGTTGTTGTGATTGTTGATTGTATTTGTACTTACAACATGATTTAAATGTTAAACTGGCTGTTTTGCAAAGATGTAGATGTTATACATTTTAATAAGTGAGCATACTTATTCATTCTTGTTGTCATAAGCATTAGAACATGCCATGAATATACTTGTTATTTGTGACGTAAATGCTATGTGGTGATTTTTAATTTCGGTCGGTGACCCTTTACAATTATTGTGGAAATTTGGACTTTGCCCTCAAATGATACCCAAACCCATACCGCTGATGGTTACACTAACGACAGAAACGTCGTTAGTTTTCCTTGATCTTCACGTATGAAGTATTTGTGGACGACGCAGAGTAACCGACAGCTGGGGTGAAGACGAGACTTGTAGAGGATGGGGTGGAAACCGTGCTACTGTAGCTTTAGTGCATGATCAGTCTAGACTTTTTGTATAGGGCCTAGTGTTGAGGGCTGTATTTATTTGTTTTGGGATAATTGTATATCTTTTCCGCACTTTGATAATGTTTTGGTGGGTCCAAGATACAGTTTTTTGATGTATTTTTATTTTGGTATATTTTGAAGATCAATTTCCCTAAACTATCTTGGTTATAACCATGATGTAATTATTTAATTACTTTTGTATTTTGGATTACGATGTCAAACGATTTTAATTTGAATTGATTTTAATCTTTTCTGAATTAATTGGAAAATTCTTTTATTTATTTTGGTTGAAAAAAAGAAAAAAAAATACACTCGGGGTGTTACAGTGTGGTATCAGAGCTTTTGGTTAAAAATTTTGATTAGAGCTTTTGGTTAAAACTTTGGTTAAACTTGTGGGTAGAGCTCTGGTTAGATTGGTGATTGGGAGTCGTTATCTGATCATGCATAGAAGCGAGTAGTTAGAGTGTCAAGTCTTGTATAGTTGTGGTGCGCTGAAGTGATGATGCTGTTAAAGTTTTATTTTGGGATTATTCTAAGTGGTGTTTGATTTCTACTTGATGATGGTTTTGAAGGGAAAGATGCCTCCAAGAAGATATGACACTGCAAGAGCCAACGTCAGCCGGGAGGATCGAATGGCTGAAGCAATGAATAACATGGTTGCGTCTGTTGCTACATAGACTGCTGCAAAGACTCAACGGGATCTAGAGAAAAGAGAAAGAGAGATTCGTGCTGCTGAATCAAGAGGACTAGAGGATTTTTGTTGTCATAATCCTCCAAGGTTCAAGGGTGATGAGGGTCTAGAAAGAGCGGACCAATGGATTCATGAAATGGAAAAGATTTTTTAAATGATTAATTGCCAGGCGGCGGTGAAGGTCAACTATGCTACATATCTGCTACTAGGGGATGCAGAATATTGGTGGAGAAGTACAAGGCTTCTAATGGGATAAGCTCACGAGGAGGTGAACTGGGAGTCGTTTAAAAGGAAATTTTTGGACAAATACTTCCCGATGAGCACTAGAACTAAGTTGGGTGATGATTTTCTGAAATTACACCAGGGAAATATGACGGTGGGCGAGTATGCTGCTAAGTTTGAGTCTTTGTCCAGACATTTCAGATTTTTCCGTGAAGAAGTGGATGAACATTTTATGTGTCATCGTTTCCAAAATGGACTGAAGTATGAGATTCAAGACTCGGTTTTACCCTTGGGAATACAAAGTTTCCAAGCATTAGTGGAGAAATGTAGAGAGGTGGAGGATATGAAGAACAGGAGGGTCAATCGACGGGGGAACTTTAATTCAGGAGGGCCGAGCCGGATGAATTATCAGAATAATAAAGGGAAGCAGGTTATCATTTGGGTGCTGAAGCTGGACATCAACGCCACAATTTGATCTAGCGAGATTGCGAGATTGCAGGTAACACACTAACTGCACTTTTTGATTTGGGGGCAACCCATTCCTTCATTGCTATGGACTGTATGAATTATTTGAAGCTATCTATGTCTTCCTTGCCTTTTGATTTGGTTGTTTCCACACCTGCTAAGACTTTGACCGTAAATACGGCATGTTTACGCTGTCTCGTAACTATTCATAATAGAGATTTCTTGGTTAATTTAATATGTTTACCCCTACAATCACTCCAGATCATTCTCGGCATGGATTGGATGTCGTATAATTATGTAATCTTGGATTGTGCTCGCAAATTAGTTCTTTTCCTCGAACCTGGAGTCGTTCGGTATTTGGCTGCTAATAAACTCTAAGTGTCGTTGAGAGAAGGAACTCAAGAGTTTCTATCATTGGCTAACGTGGAGACAAAGATAGATGTGAGCATAGAAGACGTGGTACTTGTCAAGAAGTACCTAGACGTAGTTCCAACAGAAATTCTAGGATTACCCACAGTAAGAGAGGTAGAGTTCTTTATTGATCTACACCCAGGAACCAGACGTATTTCAATTGCGTCGTATCGGATGTCGCCATTGGAATTAAGTGAGCTTAAGGGCCAAATTGAAGGTTTACCGGGGAAAGGATTTATCAGACTCCGTGTGTCGCCATGGGGAGCTCCGGTATTGTTGGTTAAGAAAAAAGATGGAAGCTCACGCTTATGTGTGGATTATAGGCAACTTAACAAGGTAACTATTAAGAATCGTTATACTTTACCACATATCGATGATTTGATGGACCAATTAAGAGGAGCCGCGGTGTTTACAAAGATTGATTTGAAGTCAGGTTACCATCAGAACCCGTTACGAACATTATGAATATCTTGTTATGCCATTTGGAGTTACGAATGCACCAGCGATTTTTATGGATTATATGAATAGAATCTTTAGCCCATTTCTGGATAAATTCGTTGTGGTATTCATCGATGACATATTAATTTATTCAAGGAATGAGGAAGAACATGGAGAGCATTTACGTCAAGTTCTTGAAGTTTTACGCGAGAAGCAATTGTATGCCAATCTGTCGAAATGCGAGTTTTGGCTAGAAAAAGTGAATTTCTTGGGACATGTGATAACGAAAGAAGGAATCGCTGTGGATCCGGCAAAGATTGAGACAATCCTTGCTTGGAAACAGCCTCAGACTATCACAGACATACGAAGTTTTGTCGGACTAGCGGGATACTGAAGGAGATTTATCGAAGGATTTGCTAAGATTGTGGCTCCATTGACACAACTCACTAGAAAGAATCAGCCAGTTGCATGGACAGAGAAGTGTGAGGAAAATTATCAGTTGCTTAAGGAAAAGGTGACAACCTCACCAGTATTGGTCTTACCACATTCAGAGGAACCATATGAGGTTTACTGTGATGCATCTCACCAAGGTTTGGGATGTGTTTTAATGCAACACAAGAGAGCTGTAGCCTACGCCTCAAGGCAATTGAAAACTCATGAACGAAACTATCCTACTCATGACTTAGAGCTTGCTGCGGTAGTTTTTGCATTAAAGATCTGGAGGCACTACTTATATGGATGCACGTTCACAGTGTTCAGTGACCATAAGAATTTGAAATATCTGTTTAATCAGAAAGAATTGAACATGCGCCAGAGGAGATGGATTGAGACTCTCAAGGATTTCAATTTTTCATTGCAGTACCATCCTGGGAAAGCCAATGTGGTGGCTGATGCATTAAGTAGAGGAAGTGTGTACAATGGCTAGACAACAAGAATTGTGGGAAGCATTTAGAGATCTACACTTGGACGTAGAGTTTGCACCTGGAATTTTAAAGTGTGGAATGATAAAATTTTTGAGTGGTCTACTTGAGGAGATTGCAAACTTGCAAGATGACGCATTAATCCAAGAAAAGAGGAATCTAATAGTGCAACGAAAGACAATTGAGTTCAGGATTGGACCAGATAATATTTTGAGATGTAATAGGAGGATTTGTGTTCCTGCAGTTGCAAATCTGAGGAGAACAATTTTGGAAGAGGCTCATAAGAGTAAATTGAGTATTCATCCTGGAGCGACAAAGATGTACCAAGACTTATGACAGAATTTTTGGTGGCCAGGAATGAAGAGGCATGTAGCGGAATATGTATCAACTTGTTTAACTTGCCAGAAGGCGAAAGTGGTACATCAGCGACCTGCTGGAATGTTACAACCTTTGGATATACCGGAATGGAAGTGGGATAGCATTTCCATGGATATTATAACTGGATTGCCCAAGACAAGGAGAAAGAATGATCTGGACCAAGTCATTTGTTCTGGACCAGTTATCTTCTGCTCTTGACCAAGTCTGGATTAAGTCTAGACTGATTCTTATATTCACGACCAAGCTATCTTTTGGTCAGGATTGAGTCTGGACCAAGTCTGACTTATGTTTTTTTCTGGTCTGGAACAAGTCTCCCTCTAACAGGCTTCCTTCTGGTCTGGACCAAGTCTCCTTCTGGACTCTGGTTCTTTCTGATCTGGGACAAGAAAGATATCCTCTGATGATGTTATTTGACCTTTGATGACATCCTCTAATATCCTCTGGAGGTGTATCCTCTGGTGTCTTCAGGATGCATCCTCTGGTACCCTCTGGATGTTTCCTCTAGCCGAACCTTCTAGTGATATTTCTATCCTCTGGTTGCTTCCTCTGGATGTATCCTCTGGTGGGGTCATCCTCTGATTTTGCACAGCTTATGATTTGTTCTTCTAAGTCAAAATACTATTTACATAAAATACTTTTGTTAACATCAAAAATTTGATTGATCGAACCAACTTGGTTCCAACAATGTACTCCCTTGAGAACAATACTGAAGCCATTATCTCCCTTGGACCCAGTTGCAGCAACATAGAATGCTCGCACAAGGCGAGGATATTGGGGTTCGTTCACTCTCAAAATTGAGGTCCATCCAATTTGATCAAAAACTTCCTCTTGAAGCCTCATTTCTTTAGGTCAGCAAGATCAATAAACTTGCCATTGACCACAGATTTTTCGTGCCATTTGGAGAAATAGATTTTCTCCAAAGCTAGAGTTTCAAAAAGAGAGCCTATGGATGCAATATGTTGTTGTTTAGATGCGGGTTTGGAACAAGGTTTTTTGATGGAATTGGTTTTAGGTTAAGGAGAATTTTTTGGAGAGGTGTGTTGGAACCAAGTTGGTTCTTGCAATTAAAGTTTTGATGTTAACAAATTTATTTTATGAAAATAATATATTCGACTTAGAAGAAGAATGAAAAATGTCACCAGAAGAATAGATCAGAGGATGACGTTATCAGAAGCAGAAATCAGAGGATGACGTCACCAGAGGATGTCACTAGAAGATGACGTCAACAGAAGCAGAAATCAGAGGATGATGTCTCTAGAGGATATCATTAGAGGAATCTGTCAGAGAAATATGCTCAAAACAGAACCTGAGAAAAATGCTTAAAACAGAATTTGAGAAAAATGCTCAAAACATAATTGGAGCAAAAGACTCGAGAAACAGAATCTAGCTAAAAGCATGCTCAAAACAGATTAATTGAAATACACTATAGAAGTAAAGCATCAGTGAGCAAAAGACTTAAAACAGATTAATCGAAATACACTCTAGAAGTAAAGCATCAGTAAAGTCCTAATTTCAACTATAAATAGAGGCTTAATGCTAGAGAATAAAGCATCAAAAAACACAAGAACTTAAGCTTCAATTCAAAGTTATCCGGGTGTTCAAAAGAGAGACACACAAATGTGCAAGAGCAATATTTTGTAAGTGTTGTCGAGAGAGAAATTCAGTGCAATAATCAGCTTTCCAGAAGCAACAAAAGAGTGCAAGAATTAGTGCATCAATCAGCTTTCCAGAAGCAACAAAAGAGTGCAAGAATCAGTGCAGCAAACAACTTTCCAGAAGCAACGTTGCAAAGTTCCAAATCTTTATTATATAACCTGATATTCCTTTTTCAATCTGGGGATGTCAGATTGGTAGGAGAAGACTTGACTTGTAGGGTCAAGGTGTTGTTATCGTTCCTCAGAAGTCTGGGGTTGTCAGGTTGTTTGAGAAGACTTGGCGGGTTTAGTCAAGGTGTTGTTGTTCCTCAAAAGTCTGGGGTTGTTAGGCTGTTTGGGAAGACTGGCTTGAAGGGTCAGTGGTGTTGTAATTCAAAGGAGTTTGAATTATTGAAAAGGCCTTATGGAGGAATGGACTGGACGCAGCCTAGTTAACGGTGAACCAGTATAAATTGCTGTGTTATTATGTTATTATTATCCGCTGCTGAATCTGATTAGTTATTTATCGAATAATTCAAATCAACATTTAACAAAACAGCAAAAGTAATTAAGTTTGACAAACACAATTTCCCCCCTTCTCGTGTTTGCACCTTCAATTGGCATCAGAGCTCGGTCACAAGGCTGAGCACTTTACAGTGTTTGAGGAAAGATGCAAGGGATCAACATGTCCGGATTCAATGAAGAAGCTACTGGAGGAAACATCAACAGACCACCTCTGTTTGATGGAGAACGATTTGAATACTGGAAGGACATGCTGAGATGTTTTTTTATTTCACAATATCTTGAACTTTGGGACTTGCTGGAAGATGGTTATACTGCTCCAGAAGATGCTGATGGTGTTAAAATTTCCAGAAGAGATATGGATGCTGATCAGAAGAAGAAGTTCAAGTTGCATCACAAATCTAGAACGTTCATGATCAATGCAATCACGTTCAAGGAGTTCGACAAATGCACTAACAGAGAAACAGCGAAGAGCATCTATGATAGTCTGATTTTGACTTACGAAAGCAGTAAGCAAGTCCAAGAAGCAAAGGCTAACATTCTAGTCAAGAAGTACGAGTTATTGAAGATGGAAGAAGATGAAGACATTGAAACTATGTTTTCCAGATTCCAGACTCTAATATCAGGATTAAGGGTACTAGAAAAGAGCTACACTACTGCTGATCATGTAAGGAAAATACTTAGAAGTCTGACGATCAAGTGGAGACCAAAGATCACTGCTATTCAGGAAGCTAAAGATCTGAATACTCTAAAGCTAGAAGAATTAATGAGCTCTCTCAGATCACATGAAATTGAGTTGGAAGAAGATGAACCCAAGAAGAAGAACAAAACTCTAGCTCTAAAATCCAAGCAGAAGAAGGCTCTGAAAGCAACATCAGTATCAGAAGATAGTGATTCAGACAATCAAAGACTGAACTCAGAGGAACAAGAGATTGCTTTCTTATCCAGAAAGTTCAGAAAGATGTGGGACAACAAAAGGAATAAATTTTCCCAAAGATATTCCAAGCAGTCCAACAAAGGAAGTGATGATGCACATGACAAGAAAGATATTATCTGCTACAGATGTAATGAATCTGGACATATTAAGTCAGAATGTCCAAATATAGAGAAAGGGAAGTACCAGAGGAAAGATTTCAGAACCAAGAAGAAAAGCATGATGGCTACATGGGATGATTCTGATGAATCTTCTGAAGATGAACAAGCAGATTTGGCTATGATGGCTCACACCAACTCTGTCTCTGGATCCAACACAAAATCTGATTTTGGAAGAGAATCAGAAGATGATGAAACTGAGGTATATTCTGAATTCACTCGATCTGATTTGATTACCGCTCTGAATGACTTTTTAAACAGAAATTACAAATTGTCTTCAAAACTGAAAACTCTTAAGAAAGAAAATATAAATTTAACAAAAGAAGTTAATGTTTTAAAAAATCAAATTGCAGAATTTAAAACTGAAAGTGCCATTCTTGAAATTGATATTGCAGAATTGAAAACAGAGAATATATATTTGAAAAACAGTTTTGCTGAACTTCAAGTTGAAATTCTAACTCTGAAAAATGACCATAATTCAACATCAATTGAAAATACCACAAGTAATTCTGATATATATGAACAAGTTCTTCAAGAATTTCTTGCTAATGGTATGAAAAGAAGCAAATATGCTTATATGATTTATGGAGTCAGTAGAAACGGAAATAGAGGTATAGGATTTGAAGAAACTATAACTGAACCAAAACCTGTGCTTAAATCTGTTCCCTCTCATATTGTGTGTGCTGTTTGTTACAAGAAAGGTCATTTCAAAGTGTCTTGTCCTATGCTAAATACAAGGAAAAACAAGAAACTTTTCAAGACTAACAAACCTGGACCCAACCAGATTTGGGTACCAAAAGATAAAAATGTTTATGTTGCAAATGTTCTGACCAACCAAAGTGAAACACTATTCATGGTGCCTAGTCAATGGATGCTGGCAATATATGAAGGGAAAAAGTTCTATCTTCCAACATCTACCAAACAGAAGCCAATTGACTCTGGTAGAAGAAGAACTGGTCAACACAATACCTATCATAACTAGAACCAAAATCATAGGAGGAACAGGAAATATCAAAGAAATCACACATATCACACAAATCAGAAGAGACAGAGAAATCACTCATATCAACAAACCTGGAACTACTAGAAGAATAAGAATTACCATCAGTTCTAGAACCAGAAGAATCAGAATTATCATCAGTTCAAGAATTATCAGAGGAACCTGATATATCAGCAGAAAGAGAAGAATCAGAATCAGGAGAGTTCTTCAAACACTCCAGTAAAATTCATCAAGACTACAAACCAAATAGGGAATTCAAATCCCTTCATCCAAACCATCTAATCACAGAACATATAGATTCAGAATCTGAAAATCAGAAACAAGAGGATTTTCAGAGTAAAACTGAAAATGTTGACATAGAGGTTACATCTTGCTATAAATACTATTATTGTTTGATATTTATGTTTAATGTGATAACAAGAAGCTTGATCTTAAAAATCAATGCTAGATAAGTATTCTGCAGGTTTTCAAACTGTCAGAGGAACCAAGTGATTCACGTGATGTGAACACTTCAACAGAAACAGTGTTTTAGTGGTTTCAAAAACACACAGAAACCATCAGAAGCAGAATTAATGGTTTGGTTGTATTGAGTTCATTTTTAAATTATTTGATTTGTATTATGTTATATGAAAAATAGCTTGACCTAAAAAGTCAAAGCACGATGAAGCTGATGCAGGTTAATCAGAACCAGCGGAAACCGAAGCTGGTGTACCAGAACCAGAGGAAATCGAAGCTGGTTTACAAGAACTAGAGGAAGTTGATGCAAATCTACTAGAACCAAAAGCTGATACACATTGACAAGAACTAGAAGGTGATGCAGGCAAAAGAACTTATAAAAGCAGAATTATCAGCAAGCATACGACAAATCTGAAGATAAGTCAGAAGAAAGATGGATGGAAGTACAAATCTTCACATCCCGAAATGCTAATCATTGGGAGTGCAAGTCATCTCTTAAGGATCAAATCATCACTTAAAGAAATCAGTTTGTTTGGCTTACTCTCATCTATTGAGTCTATTTTTGTTGATGAAGCACTAAGGGAAGATGGATAGATTCTTGCCATGTAAGAGGAGTTAAATGAATTTGAAAGGAATGATGTTTGGGATCTAGTTCCAAGACCAGAAAAGACTATTATTGGAACCAAGTGGTTTTCAGAAACAAGCTGAATGAAAAAGGAGAAGTTGTCAGAAACAAGGCACGACATGTTGCACAAGCCTACAGTCAGCAAGAAGATGTTGACTACACTGAGACTTTTGCCCCAGTGGCCAGAATTTTCTAAATTGATGCAGCAGGAATTTCAAATGAGCATGATGGGAGAACTTAAGTTCTTCCTAAGAGTACAAATTCAGCAAAGTCAAAAAGGTATATACATTCATCAATCAAAATATACAAAAGAGCTTCTCAAGAAGTTTAAGATGAGTGAACGCAAATCTATGGCTACTCCAATGCATCCTACCTGCTCACTTGAAAAGGATGACTCAGGACAAAAAGTTGATCAAAAATCCTATAGAGGAATGATAAGATCTATGAATGTGCAAACACGAGAAGGGGGGTTGAATTTTGTTTGACTAACTTGAATACTTTTTCTGTTTTTGCAGTTTTAAAACAAAACTTGATGTATGAATAAAACAGAGTTAGCAGCGGATGTAAAGTAAAAATAAAATACAGAATTTTATACTGGTTCACCGTTAACGAGGCTACGTCCAGTCCCTTCACCTTGAAGGATTTCACTCATTCAAAACCTTGAATTACAACAGTTCCACTGACCCTCCAAGTCAGTCTTCTCAAACAGTCTAACAATCCTAGACTTTTGACGAATGCAGCACCTTGACTTCTCAAGTCAAGTCTTCTCCTACAAATCTGACAACCCCAGATTGTAGAAGGAATTACAACGCCTTGAATCGAATTGCCAAGTAATCTGCTACCCCTTCTGACTCCCTCAGATTGTAGACTCTACTTCAACAACTTAGATCTAACAGAAGGGAAAGAAAATAACACGGTTGCTTGCTTCTGGAAGGTTGGAACTCACAATTAACCTCACTGAAAACTCGAGTGTTTGCTTTTGGAAGTGTTTGACTCTTTTGTGATTTTCGATACTAAGTCTTCAGTCTTTAGCCTCCTTTTATAGATGCAAATTAGGGTCTCTTCCAAGCTTAAATTCGAGCTGTATCTTGCTGGATTCTCTTGCAAAAATAACTTGTCCAATCGGGCTTCACTTAAATAAAAAACATATCTTTTTAGCTCCAGATTTGCTTTCAAAAATAACTCTGGCCAATCCTGTCTTTAATTAATTCTGGAACAAATCTTTCTTCCTGCCAATAGCTTCTGAATTCCACAAGACTTCAATTTATTTTTGAATCATATCCTTTTTAATACTTTGATCAAATTTAATCAAATCTCCACCGATTATCATCATGATTAAATATGAACCCTTTTATCTTCTGCTCTCGTCCACATCTGGACCATACTAAGTGATCTGCTGTGATCCTCTAATTTCGGCCAGCCCTGGATCACACTTTCTGATCTTCTGATCTCGACCAACCTGGACTTGCAAACCGATCTGCCGTGATCCTCTGATCTCGGCCAATGCTGGACCACACATTCTGACCTTTTCATTTCGGCCAATACTGGGCCATGGTTTGATCTTCTAATATCGGCCAACACTAGGCCATATACTTAAATCTTGACCATTGATCTGAACCTTTTCCCTCTTGACCAATTCAGAACTGGGTCTAAATTGAACTGAAATTAAATTTGGACAAATAATATTTCAGTCTTAGAGTAATTCTGATGATCATACCTGAACCTTTGATAGTGATACCTGTTTTGGTTCTGGTTCTAGTACTGATTCTGATTCTGGTTCCAGTTCCTATACCTCTGATACTGGTTCTAGTTCATGTTCTGATTCGTGTGATATCTTTGATATTTCCTGTTCCTGCTATGATTCTGGTTCTGGTTCTGATATGTATTGTGTTGACCAGTTCTTCTTCTACCAGAGTCACTTGGCTTCTGTATGGTAGACGTTGGAACATAAACCTTCTTCTGTTTGTGCATTGCCAACATCCATTTGAATATGCAAACACGAGAAGAAGGGTTGAATTGTGTTTGTCAAACTTGATTACTTTTGTTGTTTTGTTGAATGTTAATGTGGATTATTCGATATATAACTAATCAGATTCAGCAGCAGATAATAATAACATAATAATACAACAATTTATACTGGTTCACCGTTAACTAGGCTACGTCCAGTCCCTTCCTCCAGAAGGCCTTTTCACTAATTCAAACTCTTTTGAATTACAACACCACTGACCCTACAAGCCAGTCTTCCCAAATAGCCTGACAACCCCAGACTTTTGAGGAATAACAACACCTTGATTATACCAGCCAAGTCTTCTCAAACAACCTGACAACCCCAGACTTTTGAGGAACAACAACACCTTAACTAAACCAGCTAAGTCTTCTCAAACAGCCTGACAACCCCAGACTTTTGAGGAACAACAACACCTTGACTATACCAGCCAAGTATTCTCAAACAGTCTGACAATTCCAGACTTTTGAGGAACTTCACAACCTTAAACCTACAAGCTAAGTCTTTTTCTAACAACCTGACAACCCCAGATTTTAGAAGAAACTTCAACACTATAGGATTTAATATAAGGGATCGAAATTAGAACTGAGTAATTACTTCTGGAAAGTTGATACTCACAATATGCTTAAAGTGAACTAGAGTGTTTGCTTCTGAATAATTTATGATGACGATCAGCTTCACACTATAAGAAAAGAATACTTAGAAAATATTTATCTTTTAAGCATGTGTTTCTCTCCTTTGAACTCTCTGAATACTTATGAATTTTTTCTTGAGTTCTTCTATTTTTTGATGCTTTATTCTTCAGCATTAAGCCTCTATTTATAGTTGAACTTTAGGGCTTCACTGATGCTTTACTTCAGGAGTGTATTTCGATTAATCTGTTTTGAGAATATTCTGGAGTAGTTTGCTTAGATTCTATTTTGAGTCTTTTGCTCACTGATCTGTTTTGAGCATGCTTTTAGCTAGATTCTGTTTCTTGAGTCTTTTGCTCCAATTTTGTTTTGAGCATTTTTCTCAGATTCTGTTTTGAGCATATTTTTAGTTAGATTCTGTTTCTCGAGTCTTTTGCTCCAATTCTGTTTTGAGCATTTTTCTCTAACATATTCCTCTGACAGATTCCTCTGGTGATCATCCTCTGGTGACGTCATCATCTAATTTCTGCTTCTGGTGACGTCATCTTTTGATGACATCATCCTCTGATTTCTGCTTTTGGTGATGTCATCTTCTGGTGACATCCTCTGGTGACGTCATCCTCTCATCTATTCTTCTGGTGACATTTTTCATTCTTCTTCTAAGTCAAATATGTTATTTTCATAAAATATATTTTTTAACATCAAAACTTTAATTGCAAGAACCAACTTGGTTCCAACAATCTCCCCCTTTTTGATGATGACAAACAATGTATTTTTGATAATACTTTTTCTTTCTTTTGACTTTGACTCCCCCTAAGACTAACTTCATTTATATTTCCCCCCCTAAGTCTAATGCCCAGATATCATATCAAATACATCATGCATCATCTCCTCCTCCTTTGAAATACATCATCTTTTCCCTCGAATATTTTATCAAATATTACATATTCTCCCCCTTTGTCATCAGACAAAAAGGATTGAATGAAGAAAAGAGATCCTTTGTTTTTTTTTCTCTGACTCTTTTTTTTTTAAATATAAAAGTACACGAAAAATAAAATAACATACAGAAAATTAAACTAAGCTATTAGGTTAGGAATGAAGATAAGATTAAGGTTTTTCTTGATGAATTCAAATCTATCTTCAGGTAGTGGTTTAGAGAATATATCAGCCCATTGATGTTCAGTGTCTACAAACTGAATGTTGAGTACTCCTTTCTGAACATAATCTTTGATAAAATGATGTTTGATCTCTATGTGTTTGGCTCTTGAGTGTAGGATCGACGTTTTGGTTAGACAAATTGCAGAGGTGTTATCACAATAGATGGGTATGTTGGATTCTAATATTTTTTAGTCTTCAAGTTGATGCTTCATCCATAGTAGTTGATAGCTGCAGCCAGCTGCTGAAATGTATTCAGCCTCTGCTGTTGACATGGCAATGGTATGTTGTCTCTTACTGGACCACGAAATTAAATTGTCTCCTAAAAAGGTACAGTAGCCACTGGTGCTTTTTCTTTCTAGTTTATCTCCAGCATAGTCAGAATCACAGTATCCACTCAGTTTGTATGTAGGAGTTTTTTTGTAAAACAAGATGAGGTTGGTAGTGCCTTTTAGGTATCTAAGGATTCTCTTAACGTCTGTTAAATGGGATTTCCTAGGGTTAGACTGAAACCTAACACATACGCATACACTAAATATGATATTAGGTCTCAAAGCAGTGAGATAGAGTAAAGATCCTATCATTCCTCTGTATGATTTTTGATCAACTTTTTGTCCTAAGTCATCCTTTTCAAGTGAGCAGGTAGATTGCATTGGAGTAGCCATAGGTTTGCAATCACTCATCATAAACATCTTGAGAAGCTCTTTTGTATATTTTGATTGATGAATGTATATACATTTTTGACTTTGCTGAATTTGTATTCCTAGGAAGAACTTCAGTTCTTCCATCATACTCATTTGAAATTCATGCTGCATTAATTCAGAAAATTCTGGCCACTGGAGCAAATGTCTCAGTGTAATCAATGCTCTCTTGTTGACTGTAACCTTGTGCCACAAGCCTTGCCTTGTTTCTAACTACTTCACCCTTTTCATTTAGCTTATTTCTGAAGACCTACTTGGTTCCCACAATGTTCTTCTCTAATCTTGGAACTAGATCCCAAACATCATTCCTCTTAAATTCATTTAACTCTTCCTGCATTGCAATAATCCATCCATCATCTGCCAATGCTTCACTAACAGATGTAGGCTCAACCGATGAGATTAAACCAAACAGATTTATATCTTTTAATGATGATCTGGCTCTTAAAGAATTACTTCCACTTCCAATGATCAGATTTTCAGGATGAGATGACTGATATTTCCATCCAGATTTCTCTTCTGACTTCTCATAACTAATTCTGATTTGATCGGATTCGTCCTTTGATGATGTGTTACATGCTTCTGATTTATTTGTATCTAGAACATGAGTTGGTATGAGCCATCAGAGCCATAATTTCTTCCTCTGATGTGCTTCTAGACTTGCTTGAATGACGACTTTGATCATTCTTCCTTCTGCCTGCTTTCTTTCGAAGTCCAGAGGCAGACCTGATGTGTGCCATCATTGTTGTTTCTACCTCTTCTTCATCAAAAGATGCTTCTTCTGATTCTGATATATTCCAGGCTGCCATCAGACCCTTCTTTTTGAATCTGGAACTCTTCTTGTGCTGTTTTCCTTTTTCCAGATTTGGACATTCTGACTTGATATGTCCAGGTTCATTGCAACCATAACAGATGATGCTCTTCTTATCAGATTCTTCCTTTCCTTTGCTGTTACGTTTCTTCCTAGAGCCTCTCCTCTTTCTGTTTTCCCAGATCTTAACCATCTGTTTGGTCAACTAAGCCATATCATCACAGTCACTGTCACTATCCTCTGATTCTGATGCTGCCTTTGCAGCTTTCTTCTGTTTCGACTTTAGGGCCAGATTCTTCTTCTTCTCTGGTACTTCTGCTTCTAGTTCTATTTCATTAGACCTGATTGAGCTGATCAGATCTTCAAGTTTTAAGTTATTCAGATCTTTGGCTTGCTGAACTGCAGTAACCATTGGTCTCCACTTGGTTGGTAAGCTTCTTAGGATCTTCTTGACATAATCTGTTGTTGTGTAGCTTTTCTTCAAGACCTTTAGTCCAGATATCAGAGTCTGGAATCTGCAGAACATTCCATCAATGTTTTCATCATCTTCCATCTTGAACATCTCATATTGTTTGACCAGTATGTTAGCCCTTGCTTCTTGAACCTGCTGGTTTCCTTCATAGGTCAGAACCAGACTGTCGAATATGCTCTTTGTTGTTTCTTTATCTATGCATCTGTCAAATTCCTTGAATGTGATGGCACTGATCATGATGTTTCTGGACTTGTTATGAAGTTTGTATAATCGGCTTTGGTCTGGTTTCATATCTTCCATGCCCAGTTCTCTAGTTGGATCTCCTGGAACAGTAGGTGCAGTGTATCCTTTGACTACCAACTTCCATAATTCAGGATCTTGAGATATGAAGAAACTTCTCATTCTGTCCTTCCAATACTCAAACCTGTCTCCATTAAACAGTGGTGGTCTGTTGATGTTGCCTCCGAATTCTTCTGACATGTTGAACCCCTTTGGACCTTTCCTAGAACACTGTTAAGTGCTCAACCTTGACACCGAGCTCTGATGCCAATTGAAGGTGCAAACACGAGAAGGGGGTTGAATTATGTTTGACTAACTTGAATACTTTTTCTGTTTTTGCAGTTTTATAATAAAACTTGATGTATGAATAAAACAGAGTTAGCAGCGGATGTAAAGTAAAAATAAAATCACAGAATTTTATACTGATTCACCGTTAACGAGGCTACGTCCAGTCCCTTCACCTTGAAGGATTTCGCTCATTCAAAACCTTGAATTACAACAGTTCCACTAACCCTCCAAGTCAGTTTTCTCAAACAGTCTAACAATCCTAGACTTTTGAGGAATGTAGCACCTTGATTCTCAAGTCAAGTATTCTCCTACCAATCTGACAACCCCAGATTGTAGAAGGAATTACAACGCCTTGAATCTAACTGCCAAGTAATCTGCTACCCCTTCTGACTCCCTCAGATTGTAGACTCTACTTCAACAACTTAGATCTAACACAAGGGAAAGAAAATAACACGATTGCTTGCTTCTGGAAAGCTGGAACTCACAATTAAACTCACTAAAAACTCGAGTGTTTGCTTTTGGAAGTCTATGACTCTTTTGTGATTTTCGATACTAAGTCTGCAGTCTTGAGACTCCTTTTATAGATGCAGATTAGGGTCTCTTCCAAGCTTAAATTCGAGTTGTATCTTGCTGGATTCTCTTGCAAAAATAACTTGTCCAATCGGGCTTCACTTAAATAAAAAACATATCTTTTTAGCTCCAAATTTGCTTTCAAAAATAACTCTGGCCAATCCTATCTTTAATTAATTCTGGAACAAATCTTTCTTCTCGCCAATAGCATTTGAATTCCATCAGACTTCAATTTATTTTTGAATCAAATCCTTTTTAATACTTTGATCAAATTTACTCAAATCTCCACCGATTATCATTATGATTAAATCTAAACCCTTTGATCTTCTGCTCTCGTCCACATCTGGACCATACTAAGTGATCTGTTGTGATCCTCTAATTTCGGCTAGCCCTGGACTACACTTTCTGATCTTCTGATCTTTTGATCTTGGCCAACCTGGACTTGCAAACTGATATGCTGTGATCCTCTGATCTCAGTCATTGCTGGACCACATATTCTAACCTTATGATTTTGGCCAATACTGAGCCATGGTCTGATCTTATGATCTCGGCCAACACTGGGCCATATACTTAATTCTTGACCATTGATCTGAACCTTTTCCCTCTAATCTAGACCAATTCAGAACTGGGTCTGGATTGAACTGAAATTAAATCTGGACAAATAATATTTCAGTCTGGACATTTTACCTTCTGATTTGGATCAAATCTGGACATGATTTCTTTTGGTCTGGACTTAGTTTCATACCCTGAACCATGCTATCTTTTGGTCTGGGTCAAATCTGGATGGAATCTCTTGTTCTGGACCCATTAATTTATCCTCTGATTAAGTCTGGATCAAGTCTGGGCTGTTTATCATTTCAATGCCAGGCCATCTTCTGGTCAGAATAACTTCTGAACTAAGTCTGATCAAGAAGGGGGGGTTGAATTGTGTTTGACTAACTTGAATACTTTTTCTGTTTTTGCAGTTTTATAACAAAACTTGATGTATGAATAAAACAGAGTTAGCAGCGGATATAAAGTAAAATAAAAACACATAATTTTATACTGGTTCACCATTAACGAGGCTACGTCCAGTCCCTTCACCTTGAAGGATTTCACTAATTCAAACCTTGACTTACAAGAATACCACTGAACCTCGAAGTCAGTCTTCTCAAACAGTCTAACAATCCTAGACATTTGAGGAATGCAACACCTTGACTTCTTAAGTCAAGTCTTCTCCTACCAATCTGACAACCCCAGATTTTAGAAGGAATTACAACGCCTTGAATCTAATTGCCAAGTAATCTGCTACCCCTTCTGACTCCCTCAGATTGTAGACTCTACTTCAACAACATAGATCTAACACAAGGGAAATAAAATAACACGAGTGCTTGCTTCTAGAAAGCTGGAACTCACAATTAACCTCACTGAAAACTTGAGTGTTTGCTTTTGGAAGTGTCTGACTCTTTTGTGATTTTCGATACTAAGTATTCTGCCTTGAGCCTCCTTTTATAGATGTAGATTAGGGCCTCTTCCAAGCTTAATTTCGAGCTGTATCTTGCTGGATTCTCTTGCAAAAATATCTTTACCAATCGGGCTTCACTTAAATAAAAAACATATCTTTTTTAAGCTTCAGATTTGCTTTCAAAAATAATTGGCCAATCATGTCTTTAGTTTCTTCCCGCCAATAGCTTCTGAACTCCCATACGACTTCACTTTATTTTTGTAACAAATCCTTTTAATACTTTGATCAAAATAAATGAAAATCTCCACCGTTAATCCTCATGATTAAATCTGGACCATTTGATCTTCTGCACTAGTCCACATCTGGACCATACTAAGTGATCTGCTGTGATCCTCTGATTTCGGCCAGCCCTGGACCACACTTTCTAACCTTCTGATCTTCTGATCTCGGCCATCCTGGTCTAGCAAACTGATCTGCTGTGATCCTCTGATCTCGGCCACTGCTGGACCACACATCCTGACCTTATGATTTCGGCCAACACTGGGCTATGGTCTGATCTTCTGATCTCGGCCAACACTGGGCCATATACTCAAATCTCAACCATTGATCTGAAAATCTTCCGTCTGATCTGGACCAATTCTGGACTTGGTCTGGATTAAACTGAAATTATATCTGGACAAATAATATTTCAGTCTGGACATTTTACCTTCTGTTTTGGATCAGTTCTGGATCAATTCTGGAGATCATTTCTTCTGGTCTGAACTTAGTTTCATACCCTGAACCATGCTATCTTCTGGTCTGGGTCAAATATGGATTTATTCTCTTGTTCTGGACCCATTAACTTATCCTCTGATTAAGTCTGGATCATGTCTGGGCTGTTTATTATTTCACTGCCAGGCCATCTTCTTGTCAGAATAACTTATGGAATAAATCTGACATTTGACATCTTCTGGTCTGGAACAACTCTCCCTCTGCCAGGCTTCCCTCTGGTCTGGTCCAGGTCTCCTTCTGACTTTGCTTCCTTCTGATCTGGGCCATCAAAGATATCCTCTGGTAGTGTTCTGACATCCTAGTGTATCCTCTAGTAATTCTAGGATGCATTTTGGATGCATTTTCTGCCTCTGCAAACTTCGTTTTCTGGTGGTATTTAATGTAATAATTCAAGGTACAAAATAAGATTACATGGAGAGCTTTTGTAAACATCAAAATCCTAAGTACTTGGAACCAACTTGGTTCCAACAGAAACTAGTGCACCAATTAGACGAACTACATTGACTGAGAATTAAAATGGAGTACATATTGTTACAAAATACCATAGTTACCTAATATTTAAATCCATTAAGACTTATGTACTAATTGGACGGACAACATTAAGTAAGAATCGAAATGGATTATAACAAACCAATTAATGACCTAAATTCTTAATTCATTGAGAGTTATGCAGTTACAATACTAACTAAATTGCTAAAGAATCAAATTGGATTACAATATAAATATTAAAGACCAAAATTGTCTAATATCTTAATCTATTGAAACTAGTGCACTTATTAGACGAACTACATTGATTGAAAATCAAAATGGATCAGAATAAAATTAGCAAAGACCATAATAAACTAAAATCGTAATCCGTTGTGAATAGTGTACTTATTTGAAGAACTACACTGCCTAACAAAATGAATTAGAATAAACATATTAAAGACCAAAATGACCTAATATCCTAATCCATTGAAACCAGTGCACTTATTAGACGAACTACATTGATTGAGAACCAAAATGGATTAGAATTGTCCTAGAAAATACCAAAATGATCTAAAATTATAATCCATTGAGACTATCACACTAATTGGACGAACTACATTTATTGAGAATCAAAATGGATTAGAATAAACCAATTAAAGATCATAATGATCTAAATTCTTAATCCATTTATACTTATGCACTTATCGGAAGAAGATCATTGCATAACAACTAAATTGGATTATAATAAACCTTTTAAAGACAAAAATGACTTAAATTCTTAATCCATTGAGACTAATGTACTTATTGGAGCAACTACATTGCCTAAGAAACCAAGTGGATTAAAATAAACCTATTTACGACCAAAATGACCTAATATTATAATCCTTTGAAATTAGTGCACTTATTAGAGGAACTACATTGATTGAGAATCAAAATGGATCAGACTAAACTTAGAAAATACCATAATGAACTAAAGTTATAATCCATTGCGACTTATGCACTAATTGGATGAATTGCATTGATTAAGAATCAAAATGGATTAGAATAAATCAATTAAAAAACATAATGATCTAAATTCTAAATCCATTGAGATTTATGTACATATGGGACAAACTACTATGCGTAAGAAATAAAATTGATTATAATAAACCTATTAAAGAAAAAATTGACTTAAATTCTTTATCCATTAAGACTTAGTACTTATTGGATGGACTACATCGCCTAAAAAACTAAATGGATTAGAATAAACCTATCAAAGACTAAAATGACTTAATATCTTAATCCATTGAAACTAGTGCACTTATTAAATGAACTACATTGACTTCGAATCAAAATGGATCAGAATAAACTTTGAAAATACCATAATGAACTAAAATCTTAATCCGTTGTGACTGATGTACTTATTGGTCGAACTACATTGCCTAAGAAAAAAATGGATTAGAATAAACCTAACAAAGACCAAAATGACCTAATATCATAATCCATTGAAACTAGTGCACTTATTAGACGAACTACATTGATTGAGAATCAAAATGGATTAGAATAGACTTAGAAAATACAAAAATGTCCTAAAATTATAATTCATTGCGACTTACGCACTAATTGGAAGAACTACATTGATTAAGAATAAAAATGGATTAGAATAAACTAGTTAAAGAACAAAATGATCTAATTTATAAATCCATTGAGATTTATGCACATATGGGACAAACTACATTGCTTAAGAAATAAAATGGATTATAATAAACCTATTAAAGACAAAAATGACTAAAATTCTAAATCTATTGAGACTTATGTACTTATTGGACGAACTACATTGCCTTTGAAACAAAATTGATTAGAATAAACCTATTAAAAACCAAATTGACCTAATATCTTAATCCACTTAAATTAGTACACTTATTAGACGAACTACATTGAATGGGTATCAAAATGGATCAGAATAACCTAAGAAAAGACCATAATGAACTAATATCTTAATTCGTTGTGACTAATGTCCTTATTGGATGAACTACATTGTCTAAGAAACAAAATGGGTTAGAATAAACCTATCAAAGACCCAAATAACCTAATATCTTAATCCGTTGAAACTAGTGCACTTATTAGATGAACTACATTGATTGAAAACCCAAAGGGAGTAGAATAGACATAGAAAATACAAAAACGACCTAAAATTATGATCCATTGAGACTTATTTACTTATTACTTAGGAATCAAAATGGGACAAACTACAATGCGTTAGAACTAAAATAGATTATAATAAACCTATTAATGAAAAAAATGACTTAAATTCTTAATACATTGAGACTAATGTACTTATTGGACGAACAACGTTGCCTAAGAAACAAACTGGATTAAGAAAACCTATTATAGACCAAAATGACCTAATATCTTAATTCATTTAAACCAGTGCACTTATTTGACGAACTACATTGATTCAGAATCAAAATGTATCATTATAAACTTTGAAATGACCATAATGACATATAATCTTAATCCATTGAGACTAATGTAATTATTGGATGAACTACATTGCCTAAGAAACAAAATGGATTAGAATAAACCTATTAAACACCAAAATTCCCTAATATCTTAATCCATTGAAATCAGTGCACTTATTAGAGGAAATAAATTGACTGAGAACCAAAATGGATTCGAATAAACCGAGAAAATACCAAAATGACTTAAAATTATAATCCATTGAGAGTTACATACTAATTGTACGAATTACATTGATTGATAGTCAAATTGGATAAGAATAAACCAATACAAGACCAAACTGATCTAAATTCGAAATCCAATGAGGCTTATGCACTTTTGGGAAGAACAACATTACGTAAGAACGAAAATGGATTATAATAAACCATTTAAAGACAAAAATTACTTAAATTCTTAATCAATTGAGACTTATGTACTTATTGGAGCAACTACATTTCCTTAAATAAAATTGAATTGAACAAACCTATTAAACACCAAAATGACCTACTATCTTAATCCTTTGAAAGTAGTGCACTTATTAGACGAACTACAATGACTTATTATTAATATCGATAAGAATAAACTTGGATAAGATCATAATTACCTAATATTTTAATCCATTGAGACTTATGTACTAATTGGACCTTCTATAATGAGTTAGAATCAAAATGGATTAGAACATACCAATTAAATAATAAAATCATCTAAATTCTTGATCGATTGAAACATATGCACTTATGGGGCGAACTACATTGCGTTAGAACTAAAATGGGTTAGAATAAACCTATTAAAGACAAAAATGACTTCAATTATTAATCCATTGAGACTTATGTACTTATTGGACGAACTACATTGCCTAAGAAACAAAATGGATTAGAATAAACCTTTAAAAGACCAAAATGACCTAATATCTAAATCCATTGAAACTAGTGCACTTATTAGACGATCTACATTGATTGAGAATCAAAATGGATCAGAGTAAACTTAGAAAGGACCATAATGAACAAAAATCTTAATCCACTGTGACTAATGTACTTATTGAACGGACTACTTTGCCTATAAAACAAAATGGATTAGAATAAACATATTAAAGACCAAAATGACCTAATATCCTAATCCATTGAAACCAGTGCACTTATTAGACGAACTACATTGATTGAGAACCAAAATGGATTAGAATTGTCCTAGAATATACCAAATGGAGCTAAAATTAAAATCCAAAGAGACTTACGCACTAATTGGACGAACTACATTGATTAAGAATCAAAATTGTTTAGACTTAACCAATTAAAGAATAAAATGATCTAAATTCAAAATACATTGAGATTTATGCACATATGGGATAAACTACATTGCGTAAGTACTAAAATGGATGATAATAAACCTATTAAAGACAAAAATGACTTCAATTCTTAATCCATTGAGACTTATGTACTTATTGGACGAACTACATTGCCTATGAAACAAAATGGATTAGAATAAACCTATGAAAGATCAAAATGACCTAATATCTTAATCCATTGAAAGCAAGAATTATTATCCATAGAAACTTATGCATTATTTGGAGGAATTGCATTGATTAAGAATCAAAATGGATTAGATTAAACCAATTAAAGATTAAAATTACCTAATATCTTAATCCATTGAGATTTATGCACATATGGGATAAACTTCATTGATTGGGAACCAAAATGGATTAGAATAAACCTATTGAAGACAAAAATGAGTTCAATTTTTAATCCATTGAGACTTATTTTCTTATTGGACGAACTACATTACCTAAGAAACAAAATTGATTAGAATAAACCTATTAAAGACCAAAATTACCTTATATCTTAATCCATTGAAACTAGTGCACTTATTAGTTAAACTACATGTTTGAGAATCAAAATGGATCAGAATAAACTTAGAAAAGACCATTATGAACTATAATCTTAATCAATTGTGACTAAGTACTGATTGACGAACTTCATTGCCTAAGAAACCAAATGGATTAGAATACATCTATTAAAGACTACAATGACCTAATATCTTAATCCATTGAAACCAATGTAAATATGCAAGGATACTTATGTTTTGAATGAAGACAAAGGCCAAGCCAAGTGATCAAGATGAAGTCAACAATCAAGTCAACTATTGTGCATATGCTAGAAGACTTAGAGTTTAAGGTATATGAAGCAATCTAATATTGTTATATTTCAAATGCACATGAGAACCTTGTACTTTTACATATGCATCAAAAAAAATTTTCAAAATGCATGAACAAATATTTGGAAAATCAATTTTTAAACAAAGTCAAATGTGTATTCGACTATATATGTGTGTAGCCGAATACAGATAAAGTCAGTAGCAAAAAACTACACATCTGTATTCGACTACAACTTGTTGTAGCTGAATACGAACTTAAGTCAGTAGCAAAAACTTCTAATCCATATTCGGCTATGATGCATGGCTATAAGAATGAAATGTCTTATGGTAAGCGACAATAATGATGCATGGCTATGGCATAAAAGATTTGCACATATCTATATGGATCATTTAAACATGTTAGTCAAGCATGAACTTGTTGTAGGCTTACCAAAGATGAAATTTATTAAAGACAAATTATGTGATGCTTGTCAAAATGGTAAGCAAACTAAAGTTTCCTTCAAACCCAAAAATATTGTATCAACTTTAAGACCACTTCAATTGTTACATATGGACTTGTTTGGTCCATCAAGAACTAAAAGTCTTGGTGGAAATTCATATGGACTAGTAATTGTTGATGATTTCTCAAGGTTCACTTTGACCTTATTTTTGAAAAATAAAAATGAAGCTTTTAAATCATTTAAAAATTATGCCAAACTAGTCCAAAATGAACAAACAACCAAAATTTTATCAATAAGAAGTGATCATGGAGGAGAATTTCAAGATGCTTCTTTTGTAGAATTTAGTGAAGAAAATGGAATCTTCCATAACTTTTCTAGACCAAGAACACCTTAACAAAATGGAGTTGTTGAGAGAAAGAACAAATTAATGGTAGAATTTGCTCCGGTACCAAGGTTAGAAGCAATCCGTTTATTACTTGCTTATGCTTGTTCTATGAATTTTCAATTATTTCATATGGATGTCAAGAATGCCTTCCTAAATAGTTACATCAATGAGGAAGTCTATGTTAAACAGCCACACGACTTTGAAGACTTCAAGAATCCTTCACATGTATTCAAATTAAAGAAAGCCCTTTATGGTTTGAAACAAGCTCCAAGAGCTTGGTATGATAGGATAAGTAACTTTCTATGTGAAAGAGGATTTGAAAAGGGTAAAGTAGATACAACTTTGTCCATTAAAAGGATTAATGATCAAGGTTTACTTGTTCAAATCAACGTTGACGATATCATATTTGGATCAATCAATAACGGATTATGTGAGGAATTCTCATTGATGATGCAAAGAGAATTTGAAATGTCCATGATAGGTAAGTTAATTTATTTCCTTGGAGTTCAAATAAAGCAACTCAAGAATGGAATTTTCATCAATCAAACAAAGTACCATAAGGAACTGTTAAAAAGATTTGAGATGGAAAACAGTAAAGAAAGTGCAACTCCTATGGGATCCGAAACTTATGTAGATAAAGATGAATCTGGTAAATCAATAGACATATCAAAGTATCGAGGTATGATTGGTTCTCTTTTATATCTAACGGCCAGTCGGCCAGATATTATGTGCAAGGTTTCAGGCTGATCCTAAGGAATCACATCTTGCAGTAGTAAAGAGAACTTGGCATTCTAAATGAAAACGATCTCTAATACAAGGTATTAATGCTTTGTAAGTCATTCCATTAAAATGACTTAGACATGTTTCATTTTTAAACTATGCTTTTGACTTTATATTCATTACCTTGTGATATATTTTTGTTCCGTATATACTTTGTATGCTTGGAATGTTTGCTTGTTTTCTTCCTTTTTAATCATGTCAAAAGGGGAAGAAAATTGGTATGCTTGTACTGTTAAAAAATTTGTAGGTTTTCAAACTTTCAACACATGATGGCATGAACTCAAGTTCAAAGGGGGAGTAAGCATGCATTAAGGGGGAGAAAAATCAAAAAGATCGAATCTTTGAAGTTTCAACAACAACAAGGTTTTGTCATCATAAAAAAAGGGGGAGAATGTAAATATGCAAGAATACTTATGTTTTTGATGAAGACAAAGACCAAGCCAAGTGATCAAGATGAAGTCAACAATCAAGTCAACTATTGTCAATATGCTAGAAGACTTAGAGTTTAAGGTATATGATGCAATCTAATATTGATGTATTTCAAATGCACATGAGAACTTTATACTTTTACATATATATCAAAAAGGATTTTCAAGATACATGAACAAATGTTTGGAAAATCATTTTTTAAACAAAGTGAAGTATGAATTCAACTACATATATGTAGAGCCAAATACATATACAGTCAGTAGTAAAAAACTGCACATCTGTATTCGACTACAGCATGTTGTAGCCGAATACAAACTCAAGTCAATAGCAAAAACATCTGATCCGTATTCGACTATAGGATGTCGTAGCCAAATACATCGTATTTTCCTACAGGATGTCGTATCCGAATACAAAACCAAGTCAGTAGCTAAAACTGCATTTCTGTATTCGACTACAGGATGACGTAGTTGAATACAAAATCAAGTCAGCGGCAAAATTCAGTCATCTGTATTTGACTACAATGTTTCGTATTCGAATACATGTTGAAAATTGTTTGAAAAATTTGAACGTTACAGAGGTGTATTCGACTACACATTGGATGTAGTCGAATACAACTGTGAAACAATGTGATTTTTTAGTTCATATTGATTCTGGATCATTGCATATATTCATCAAACCTCTAGGAAAGATTGCCACCGATCTGAAGTGATGTCTTAGGACTATAAATACTTCCTAGGCTTAAGTTTAATCACAACACTTTCATAACAACTTAAGAACTTTCTTTGAAAATTTAAAGATCCATTAAAGATCAAACTTTCATATTTGAAGTGCATATTGCTACATTGTCATATCATTGCAAAAGGTTCTCTTGCAGCACTTGAAGTACAATAGTATTGGATTGTTATCATTGTACAAAGAAAGCATATCAACTATATATTTACGTAAGTTCAATCAAAATCATTCTAGTTATTATTAAAGAAAGCGGTGTACTATCTTCAAGTATAGTAAACTAAGATACTGGTATGCTATCTTAAGGAGAGTGTTAGAAGTTTGTAATAGAAGACTTAGGGTCAAACTTGTACTTATTAAAAAATTAGTGGAAAATACTTGTGGTGTACAAGAGGACTAGATGTACCCTTGGTTATAAGGGTAACCAGGATAAATTACTTCTGTTCTTTATTTTTCTGCCATTTACATTCTACTTCACTTAGCATAAATTAGAAAAATAATCCATTAAGTCCCTAAAAACAAAATAATTCCTAAACACTTCATTTTCCACCCCCTCTTAGGTGCGCCTTTAATCTTACAACAAGTGCACTTATTACACGAACTACATTTACTGAGAACCAAAATGGAATAGAATAGACCTAGAAAACACCCAAATGACCTAAAATTATAATCTATAAAGACTTACGCACTAATTGGACGAACTGCATTGATTAAGAATCAAAATGGATTAGAATACACCAATTAAAGAATAAAATGATCTAAATTCTAAATCCATTGAGATTTATGCACATATGGAACAAACTACAGTGCGTAAGAACTAAAATGGATTATAATAAACCTATTAAAGACAAAAATGACTTAAACTCTTAATCAATTGAGAGTTATGTACTTATTTGACAAACTACATTACCTAAGAAACAAAATGGATTAAAATAAACCTATTAAAGACCAAAATGACCTATTATCTTAATCCATTGAAACCAGTGCACTTATTAGACAAACTACATTGACTGAGAACAAAAATCGATTAGAATAAACCTCGAAAATGCCAAAATGACCTTTTATAATCCATTAAGACTAGCACACTAATTGGACAAACTGCATTGATTAAGAATCAAAATGAATTAGAATAACCTAATTACAGAATAAAATGATCTAAATTCTAAATCCATTAAGACTTATACACTTATGGGAAGAACAACATTGCGTAAGAACTAAAATGGATTATAATAAACCAATTAAAGACATAAATGACTTAAATTCTTATTCCATTGAGACTTATCTACTTATTTGACGAACTACATTGCCTATGAAACAAAATGGATTAGATTAAACCTTTTAAATACCAAAATGACCTAATATCTTAATCCATTGAAACCAATGCACTAATTAGACGAACTACATTGACTGAGAACCAAAATGGATTAGAATAGACCTTAAAAATACAAAAATGACCTAAAATTTTAATCCATTGAGACTTGCGCCCTAATTGGACAAACTGAATTGATTAAGAATCAAAATGGATTATAATAAACCAATTAAAGAATAAAATGATCTAAATTCTAAATTGATTGAAATTTGGGCACATATGGGACAAGCTACATTGCGTAAGTACTAAAATGGATTATAATAAACCTATTAAAAAAATGGCTTAAATTCTTAATCCATTGAGACTTATGTACTTATTGGATGAACTACATTGCCTAAGAAACAAATAGATTAGAATAAACCTATTAAAGACCAAAATGATCTAATATCTTAATCCATTGAAACTACTGCACTTATTAGACAAACTACATTGATTGATAATCAAAATGGATATGAATAAACTTATAAAAGACTATAATGAAAGAAAATCTTAATCCATTGCGACTAATGTACTTGTAGGACGAACTACATTGCCTAAGAAAAAAATGGATTAGAATAACCCGATTAAAGACCAAAATGACCTAACATCTTAATCCATTGAAACTTGTGCACTTATTAGATGAACTACATTGACTGAGAACCAAAATGGATTAGAGTAGACCTAGAAAATACCAAAATGATCTAAATTTATAATCCAATGAGACTTACACACTAAATGGACGAACTGCACTGATTAAAAATCAAAATGGATTAGAATAATCCTTTTAAAGACAAAAATGACTTAAATTCTCAATCCGTTGAGACTTGTGTACTTATTGGAGCAACTACATTTCCTACAAAACAAAATGGATTAGAAAAAAACTATTAAATGAAGGTGCAAACACATGAAGGGGGGGGGTTGAATTGTGTTTGTTAAACTTGATTTCTTTTGCTGTTTTGTTGAATGTTGATGCAAATTATTGGATGAATAATTGATCAGACTTAGCAGCGGATAATAACAACATAAGAACATATCAATTTATCATGGTTCACCATTAACTTGGCTACACCCAGTCCTTTCACTCCGAAGGCTTTAATCCAATAATTCAAAACAATTTGAATTACAACGCCTTGAAGGTGCAACACAAGAAGGGGGGTTGAATTGTGTTTGACAAACTTTAATTCTCTTTGCTAATTAGTTGAATAATGAGCAATCAGAGTAAATCAGCAGTTGATGATAAAAGTTAACACCTCGAATTTATACTGGTTCACGTTTAACTAGGCTACGTCTAGTCCCTTCCTTCAGAAGACCTTTTCACTAATTCAAACTCCTTTGAATTACAACACCACTGACCCTTCAAGCCAGTCTTCCCAAACAGTCTGACAACCCCAGACTTTTGAGGAACAACAACACCTTGACTATACCAGCCAAGTCTTCTCAAACAGTCTGTCAACCCCAAACTTTTGAGGAGCTTCACAACCTTAAACCTACAAGCCAAATCATTTTCTAACAACCTTACAACCCCATATTTTAGAAGGAACTTTAACACTATAGGATTTTAAACAAGGGATCAAAATTAAAATTGAGTAACTACTTCTGGAAAGTTGATACTCACAATAAGCTTAACTTGAACTTGAGTGTTTGCTTCTGTAAAATTTATGATGACAATCAGCCTCACACTCTAAGAAAAATATACTTAGAAAATATTTATCTTTTAAGCAAGTGTTTCTCTTCTTAGAACTCTTTGAATACTTAGGAATTTTTGCTTGAGTTCTTCTACTTTTCGATACATTATTCTTCAGCATTAAGCCTCTATTTATAGTTGAAATTAGAGCTTCACTTTGATCTGTTGCTTTACTTCTGGAGTGTATTTCGATTGATTATGTTTTGAGAATATTCTGGAGTTTTTTGCTCAAATCATGTTTTGAGCATACTTTCAGCTAGATTATGTTTCTGGAGTCTTTTGCTCCGATTCTGTTTTGAGCATTTTGCTCAGATTCTGTTTTGAGCATACTTTCAGCTAGATTATGTTTCTGGAGTCTTTTGCTCCGATTCTGTTTTGAGCTTTTTTCTTAAATTCTATTTTGAGCATACTTCAGCTTCTAATGATGTAGCTTCTGAATTTTGCCTCTAATGAGATCCTATGGAATTATCCTCAAACGGGATCCTCTGATTGTATCCTCTAATGGGAACTTATGCTTATATCCTCCGATTGGATCTTCTTATGATATCCCATGACAAGTTTCTCTGATGATATCCTCCGGTGACATCCTTTGGTAATATCCTATGATGATACCCTCTGGTGATATCCTGTGATCATATCCTCTGGTGATATCCTCAGGTGATATCCTCTAAAGATATCCTCTGATGATATCCTCTAGTGATATCCTCTGATGATATCCTCTGGTGACCATCGTCTGGTGATCATCTTGCTTCTGACTTGTATCTTCTGGTGATGTCATCTGTAACACCCCGAGTTTAAAACACAGCGCGAGTGTATTTTTTTTTTAAAATAAATAAATAAAGAATTTTCAGAATTAATTCAAGGGAATTAAAATAAGATTTTCATCAGTTCATTTCAAAAGAGAACACCCGGCCTGTGGCCACTAAACAGTATCAGAGTGCGGAAAATACAGCGGAGAAGTCATACATTAATTCCCAAAATAAATTACATTTCCCAAAACTCAAGACCCTATACAAAAGTCTAGTTTGATCATGCACTAAGCTACAGTAGCACGGTCTCCACCGTATCCTCTACAAGTCTCGTCTTCAACCAGCTGTCCGTCCCTCTGCTTTGTCCACGTAGGCTCCGTACGTAAAGATCAGGGGGAAACTAACGATGTTTCCGTCGTTAGTGTATCCGTCGGTAGTACGGTTTCGGGTAACATTTGAGGGCAAAGCCCAATTTCCACTATAATAGCAAGGGTCACCGACCGAAATTAACAAATAATCACATAGCATATATCTCACAGCAACAAATATATTCATGGCATAATATATGACAATGATGAAAATTAAGGATGCTCATTTGAATTTTCATGACATATAAGCTTTTTCAAACAGCAACCGTTTCATATGGAAATATGTAGTAAGTACAGTCAAAACTTCAATAAACACAATAATTAATCAGAAATTTAGATTCTGTCAAGTACTCACACACATCGATTTCCAAACATCATCATATAATCCAATCGTGACCCACCGGTCAATCCCTCGATGCAATATGTATATGCTCATGTATGCAATTTCTTGGAATCACCAAGGTGCAGTCACTCAACAGACCAACACAAGATGTTTGACTTTTACGGCCCTCAAGACCAAGGTACAATCGCTCAACAGATCAGTACCTAGTGCAATCGCTCAACAGACCAGCACTCGTGCAATCGCTCAATAGATTAGCACGTGGTTGCGCATTTCAGGCTACAGATGCTCAACAGTCCAGTACCAGTGCAGTCGCTCAACAGACCAACACCTATATACCAAGGTACAATCGCTCAACAGATCAGTACCTAGTGCAGTCGCTCAACAGACCAGCACTCGTGCAATTGCTCAACATATCAGTACGTGGTTGCGCATTTCAAGGTACAGACGCTCAACAGTCCAGTACCAGTGCAGTCGCTCAACAGACTAGCACCTATATACCAAGGTACAATCGCTCAACAGATCAATACCTAGTGCAGTCGCTCAACAGACCAGCACTCGTGCAATCGCTCAACAGATCAGCACGTGGTTGCGCATTACTCTGTGGCCCATCGCGGGTACCACTTGACTATGCAATGCATGAATATGCAATGTTTCTCTTTACTGGAAACAGAATGAAAAATCAGAAAGTTCATGCCTTTCCATCATTTTTCAAAACATCTCAGCACAATCAATATTATCATCATCACAATCATGACTAAACAGTCAAGTAATCATTAATATTTCGCAATGTTTTCCCAAACTCTTAAAATTCATAACACAGTGTTTAAAACTGGGATTTTGTGGAAAATACGAATATGTATTCGAATACAGCTTCTCTGTATTCGAATATAGAAGCCAAAAACAGTGCAGAATTACACTATGTATTCGAATACAGCCCTCTAGTATTCGAATACAGAGGCAGTCTCAGTGCACAAATCAATATTTTTCACTTTAACCCTTCTCAAAGTTTCCCAACACTTTAAAATTCACAAGACAATGTTTAAAAACTTAATTTTCTTGGAAACACGAATCTATATTCGAATACAGCTTCCTTGTATTCGAATACAGAAGCTAAAAACTGAGTTTTTGGAAAAACTCGAATCTGTATACGAATACAGATCCCTTGTATTCGAAGACAGAAGCTGAAACTGGCGAAAATCTACATTCTGTATTCGAATACAGCATGCCTGTAGTCGAATACAGATGCGAATACAGTGTTAAAATTTCACTTCTGTATTCGAATACGATATGGTCGTAGTCGAATACAGATGCTAAGTCAGAAGCAAAAATCCTTCCTCTGTATTCGAATACATGGGCTCGTATTCGAATACAAGTTTGAAAAACTTAAGTAAAACAGAAGCTTGACAGGTTGTATTCGAATACACTCATGTTGTATTCGAATACACCTTCAAAATCAGTGAAATTTTCCTGAGATTTTAACACATTTCAAACTGTTTCCTTTGGAAAGTCAGCCCAATCCCAAAACAGTTTTATCACTCCTTTTAAACCACAAAACTCAGACTTTTACATCAATACAAATTTCCTAGAAGAAACACTTTCATCATTTTAAAATTCCTTTTCTTTTTGAAAACATCAACAACACCAGAATCACTCAAATAGAAACAGAAGCACAATCATCAACACCAGATTCATTAGAAGCAGAAATAGAATGATCAACGTCAGAATCATCCAGAACCAGAAAATGCACCTCAAAACAACATGGATGGTATTCTCCAGTATGCTTACACAACCAACACATCATGCAAAGCATATTCCAGCTTTCTCACAAAAACAGAATCAATATGCAAAGCATTTCATCTTTCTCACACATCAGAACAACATGCAAAGCATTTCAGTTTTCTCAAACATCAGAACAACACGCAAAGCATTCAATTTTCTCAAACATCAGAACAACATGCAAAGCATTTAAGCTTTCTCACACAAACAGAATGAAATTAATACATTCAGTCAAACAGAATAATCTTATAGCAGCAAACACCAACAGAAAGTGTTTCCGCATTTTATAACAACATTCCAAACAGTTTATGAACATGTATTTTAATCATCTTTAAAATGACATGCAAAATATTTTTCAGGTTCCCACATAAACCAAACAACACTGGAATAACCATCCAAAACAGCATGCATTTTCTTTCATTTTTAAAACCACAACAGAATGCATTTTCTTTCATTTTTCAAAATGTAATGTAAAACAGTTTCTTTTTCAAAACAGAAACTTAAATATGATCGCACTTCAAACATACGTTTACAGTCCTAAAATGCAACTAGATAGTGGAAGGTGCCCTTACCCTTGTTGCGTATTCTGCTACTTCTGTCGTTCTCGTTTTCGCGCCAAAAACTGGTGAAACTGCAGCCTGCGTTTGCTGCTACGAAACTGGGTTCTTTAGCTCTGTAATGGTGTGGGGAATAACTTTTGTACCGGGGTTTTGGTGTTTCGGTGCTTGGATGTCCAAGTAATGGCACTTTTGAGGAACTCTCTTTTCCTATTTGAAATCGTGAACTGGAACAGAAAACAGAAACAGAATGGGAGGGAAAATGGGGTACTGTTACATGCAGTATGGGCAGTGAGGGAGGAGGAATGGTGTTCTGATTTCACCATCCTTCTGACTCCTATTTATAGGGTTTTGTGGTGCCACCTCACCCGACACTTGTCTGATTTTCAGCACTTTACCCGTCTCGTCGCAATTAGCCGCTAATCCCTTAATTAACTGTCCGTTAATTTAATTACTCGTAATTAAATTAATTTATTCTTAATCCAATAATTTTAATTCTTCTTCCAAAATATATATATATATTCACTCAAATATTTTACACATATCCCCAAAAATACAATTAAAATTAATTCCATAATTTTAATTAAAAATTAAGGGTCATACATTACTCCCCCCCTTAAATTAGTTTCGTCCTTGAAACTACATGTCCCTAAACAACTGAGGATATTGCTCCCTCATCTTACTCTCCAGTTCCCAAGTCGCGTCTCCCGTAGTCGGATTCCAAATCACTTTGACTAGTGGGACTTCCTTGTTCCTCAACTGTTTAATCTTCCTGTCTTCGATCCTTACAGGGAATACCTCTAATGACAGGTTATCCTTCAGCTGAATCGTATCTGGTGCGATCACATGTGACGGGTCTGCAATGTATTTCCTTAACTGCGACACATGAAATACGTCGTGAATATTGGACAGTATTGGAGGTAAAGCGATCCGATAAGCCAATGGTCCAATACGTGCAGTAATCTGGTATGGTCCAATAAATTTTGGAGTCAACTTTCTTGACTTAATAGCTCTGCCAACACCAGTTGTAGGCGTGACCCTCAGAAATACATGATCACCCTGCTCGAATTCCAAAGGTCTGCGACGCTTGTCCGCATAACTCTTCTGACGATCTTGCGAAGCCTTCATTTTCTTTTGTATCCTCTTGATTTTCTCTGTGGTTTGTTCCACCATCTTAGGTCCAACAATCATACTTTCTCCGTCCTTATACCAGCATAAAGGCGTCTGACACTTGCGTCTATATAAAGCCTCATAGGGTGCCATTCCAATACTTGCGTGAAAACTGTTGTTATAAGTGAACTCAATCAATGGCAGCACGTCATCTCAGTTTCCTCTATCATGCAACGCACATGCTCTTAATAGATCTTCCAAGGACTGATTTGTTCTATCAGTCTGTTCGTCTGTTTGTGGATGATAAGCGGAACTCAATTTCAGTTTCGTCCCCAAAGCTTCATGCAACGCTCCCCAAAAATGAGATCTGAACTTTGGATCACAGTTCGATATTATACTCGATGGAACGCCGTGTAACCTCACAATCTCAGTGATGTAGATTTCCGTCAGCTTATCTACCTTATAAGTGGTCCTTACCGGCAAGAAATGTGCGGACTTTGTCAAACGATCCACTATTACCCAAATTGAATCATTCTTTTTCCTTGTCTTGGGCAGTCCTGTTATGAAATCCATGGAAATGCTGTCCCACTTCCATTCAGGTATGTCCAAAGGTTGCAGCATTCCAGCAGGTCGTTGATGTTCCACTTTCGCTTTCTGACAAGTCAAACAAGCCGATACATACTCCGCTACGTCCCTCTTCATTCCTGGCCACCAGTAATTCTGTCTTAAGTCTTGGTACATCTTGGTCGCTCCAGGATAAATACTCAACTTACTCTTATGAGCTTCTTCCAAAATCATTCTTCTCATCTCTGCAACTTCCGGTACACAAGTTCTTCCATTACATCTCAGAATGTTATCTAGTCCGACCCTTAAGCTCGCTTAATTCCAATGGCGACATCCGGTACGGCGCAATTGAAATAGGTCCAGTTCCTGGGTGTAAATCAATGAAGATTTCCACCTCTCTTATCGGGGGTAATCCTGGAATTTCCGTTGGAAATACGTCCAGATACTCTTTGACTAACATCACATCTTCTATGTTCACATCCATCTTGGTCTCCACGTTAGCCAATGATAAAAATTCCTGAGTTCCTTCTCTTAGTGATACTCCGAGTTGATTAGCAGCCAAATACCGAACAACTCCAAGTTCGGGGAAAAGAACCAATTTTCGAGCGCAATCCAAAACTACGTAGTTATAGGTCATCCAATCCATGCCGAGAATGATCTCGAGTGATTGTAGGGGTAGACAGATTAAATTGACCAAGAAATCCCTATTCTGAATCATTATAGTACAGTGTAAACATGCAGAGTTTACAGTCAAAGTCTTAGCAGTTGTAGAAACAACCAAATCAAAAGGCAAAGCAGACACAGACAACTTCAAACGATGCACACAATCCATAGCAATGAAAGAATGGGTTGCCCCCGAATCAAAAAGTGCAGTTAGTGTGTTACCTGCAATCTCACAATCTTGTTGGATTAAATTTTGGGCTTGACTTCCAGCTTCAACGCTCATGTGATAGACGCAGCCTCTAGCAGTAGGACGAGTAGCCCTAGTCGCGTTCATAGTTGGCTCCACCTTCGGAACCCGGCAATCCCTCGCCACGTGTCCTATCTTCTGGCAGTTGAAGCACATCAAATCCCTTGCAGTACAAGCGGTCGCAACATGTCCTTCCTTCCCACATCGATAACACCGGACTCTTTGTCCTAATTGCTGTCCAAAATTCTGGTTTCCCGGCCGATTCTGGCCTCTCTTGTTGTTTGGTGGTCGGTCATACGGCTTGGCAACTCGCTTCCCTTTATTGTTCTGATTATGTATCCGACTAGGCCCCCAGAGTTAAAGTTCCCTCCTCTGTTGGCCCTCATGTTCTTCATCTCTTCAACCTCTCTACACTTTTCCACTAACACTTGGAAACGTTGAATTCCCAAGGGTACGACCGAATCTTGGATCTCATTCTTCAGTCCATTCTGAAAGCGATGACACATAAACTGTTCATCAACTTCTTCCCGGAAGAATCTGAAATGTCTGGACAGCGACTCAAACTTAGCTACGTATTCTCCCACTATCATATTCCCCTGGTACAATTTCAGAAAATCGTCACCCTACTTGGTCCTAGTGCTCATTAGGAAGTACTTGTCCAAAAACTTCTTTTTGAACGAATCCCAGTTCACTTACTCTTGAGCTGACCCCATCAATAATCTTGTACTTCTCCACCAATACTCTGCATCCCCTATCAGCAGGTATGTGGCATAATTGACTTTCAACGCTGCCCGACAATTAATCATCTCGAAGATTTTCTCCATCTCTTGGATCCACTAGTCCGCTCTTTCTGGACCCTCATCACCCTTGAACTTGGGAGGATTATGGCGACGAAAATCCTCTAGTCCTCTAGATTCAGCAGCGCGAATCTCTCTTTCTCTCTTCTCCAGATCGCGTTGAGTCTTTGCAGCCGTCTGTGCAGCAGCAGACGCAGCCATGTTGTTCATTGCTTCAGCCATCCTATCTTCCTGGCTGAGATTGGCTCTTGTGGTGTCTTCTCTTCCTGGAGGCATTGTTTCCCCATAAAACCATCATCACTTCAGTCACACCACAATTTACACAAGACTTGACACTTTAACTACTTGCTCTTATGCATGATCAGCTAATAACTCAAAACAAATACTTTAAATCAGAGCTTTATCCCAAAACTTTAACCAAATCTTCTGATACCACAATTGTAACACCCCGAGTTTAAAACACAGCGCAGGTGTATTTTTTTTTTTAAATAAATAAATAAAGAATTTTCAGAATTAATTCAAGGAAATTAAAATAAGATTTTCATCAGTTCTTTTCAAAATAGAATACCTGGCCTGTGGCCTCTAAACAGTATCAGAGTGCGGAAAATACAGCGGAGAAGTCATACATTAATTCACAAAATAAATTACATTTCTCAAAACTCAAGACCCTATAAAAAATTCTAGTCTGATCATGGACTAAGCTATAGTAGCACGGTCTCCACCGTATCCTCTACAAGTCTCGTCTTCAGCCAGCTATCCGTCCCTCTGCGTTGTCCACGTAGGCTCCGTATGTAAAGATCAGGGGGAAACTAACGACGTTTCCGTCGTTAGTGTATCCATCGGTAGGACGGTTTCGGGTAACATCTGAGAGCAAAGCCCAATTTCCACAATATAATAGCAAGGGTCACCGACTAAAATTAACAAATAACCACATAGCATATATCTCACAGCAACAAATATATTCATGGCATAATATATGACAATGATGAAAATTAAGGATGCTCATTCGAATTTTCATGACATATAAGCTTTTTCAAACAGCAACCGTTTCATATGGAAATATGTAGTAAGTACAGTCAACACTTCAATAAACACAATAATTAATCAGAAATTCAGATTCTGTCAAGTACTCACACACATCGATTTCCAAACATCAAATAAACCAATCGTGACCCACCGCTCAATCTCTCGATGAAATATGTATATGCTCTTGTATACAATATCTTGGAATCACCAAGTTGCAGTCGCTCAACAGACCAGCACAATATGTTTGACTTTTACGGCCCTCAAGACCAAGGTGCAATCGCTCAACAGCTGAGCACCTAGTGCAGTCGCTCAACAGACCAGCACTCGTGCAATCGCTCAATAGACCAGCACATTTGACATATACCAAGGTACAATCGCTCAACAGATCAGTACCTAGTGCAGTCGCTCAACAGACCAGCACTCGTGCAATCGCTCAACAGATCAGCACGTTGTTGCACATTTTAGGGTACAGACGCTCAACAGTCCAGTACCAGTGCAGTCGCTCAACAGACCAGCACCTATATACCAAGGTACAATCGCTCAACAGATCAGTACCTAGTGCAGTCGCTCAACAGACCAGCACTCGTGCAATCGCTTAACATATCAGCACGTGGTTGCGCATTTCAGGGTACATACTCTCAACAGTCCAGTACCAGTGCAGTCGCTCAACAGACCAGCACCTATATACCGAGGTACAATCGCTCAACAGATTAGTACCTAGTGCAGTCGCTCAACAGACCAGCACTCGTGCAATCGCTCAACAAATCAGCACGTGGTTGCGCATTACTCTGTGGCCCATCGTGGGTACCACTTGACTATGCAATGCATGAATATGCAGTGTTTCTCTTTACTGGAAACAGAATGCAAAATCAGAAAATTCATGCCTTTCCATCATTTTTCAAAACATCTCAGCACAATCAATATTATCATTATCACAATCATGACTAAACAGTCAAGTAATCATTAATATTTCGCAATGTTTTCCCAAACTCTTAAAATTCATAACACAATGTTTAAAACTGGGATTTTCTGGAAACTACGAATCTGTCTTCGAATACAGCTTCTTTGTTTTCGAATACAGAAGCTAAAAACAGTGCAGAATTACACTCTGTATTGGAATACAGCCCTCTGGTATTGGAATAAAGAGGCAGTCTAGATGCACAAATCAACATTTTTCACTTTAACAGTTCTCAAAGTTTCCCAACACTTTAAAATTCATAACACAGTGTTTAAAAACTTGATTTTCTGGAAAACACGAATCTGTATTCGAATACAGTTTCCTTGTATTCGAATACAGAAGCTAAAAACTGAGTTTCTGGAAAAACTCGAATCTGTATTCGAATACAGATCCCTTGTATTCGAATACAGAAGCTGAAACTGGCGAAAATCTACATTCTGTATTTGAATACAGCATGTCTATAGTCGAATACAGATGCGAATACAGTGTTAAAATTTCACTTATGTATTCGAATACGACATGGTGGTAGTCGAATACAGATGCTAAGTCAGAAGCAAAAATCCTTCCTATGTATTCGAATACATGGGCTCGTATTTGAATACAAGTTTGAAAAACTTAAGTAAAACAGAAGCTTGACAGGTGGTATTCAAATACACCTTCGAAATCAGTGAAATTTTCCTGAGATTTTAACACATTTCAAATTGTTTCCTTTGGAAAGTCAGCCCAACCCCAAAACAGTTTTATCACTCCTTTTAAACCACAAAACTCAGACTTTTACATTAATATAGATTTTCAAGAAGAAACACTTTCATCATTTTAAAATTCCTTTTCTTTTTGAAAACATCAACAACACCATAATCACTCAAATAGAAACAGAAGCAGAATCATCAACACCAGATTCCTCAGAAGCAGAAATAGAATGATCAACATCAGAATCATCCAGAACCAGAACATGCATCTCAAAACAACATGCATGGTATTCTCCAGTATGCTTACACAACCAACACAATATGCAAAGCATATTCCAGCTTTCTCACACAAACAGAATCAATATGCAAAGCATTTCAGCTTTCTCACACATCAGAACAACATGCAAAGCATTTCAGTTTTCTCAAACATCAGAACAACACGCAAAGCATTCAGTTTTCTCAAACATTAGAACAACATGCACATTTCAGCTTTCTCACACAAACAGAATGACATTAATCCATTCAGTCAAACAGAATCATCACAAAGCAGCAAACACCAACAGAAAGTGTTTCCGCATTTTATAACAACATTCCAAACAGTTTATGAACATGTATTTTAATCATCTTTAAAATGACATGCAAAACATTTTTCAGCTTCCCACATAAACAAAACAGCACTGGAATAACCACCCAAAACAGCATGTTGCAGATTTTTAAAACCACAACAGAATGCATTTTCTTTCATCTTTCAAAATGTCATGTAAAACAGTTTCTTTTTCAAAACAGAAACTTAAATATGATCGCACTTCAAACATACGTTTACAGTCCTAAAATGCAACTAGATAGTGGAAGGTGCCCTTACGCTTGTTGCGTGTTCTGCTACTTCTCTCGTTTCTTCTGTCGTTCTCGTATTTGCGCCAAAAACCGGTGAAACTGCAGCCTGCGTTTGCTGCTACGAAACTGGGTTCTTTAGCTCCGTAATGGTGTGGGGAATAACTTTTGTACTGGGGTTTTGGTGTTTCGGTGCTTGGATGTCCAAGTAATGGCACTTTTGAGGAACTCTCTTTTTCCTCTTTGAAATCGTGAACTGGAACAGAAAACAGAAACAGAATGGGAGGGAAAATGGGGTACTGTTACATGCAGTATGGGCAGTGAGGGAGGAGGAATGGTGTTCTGATTTCACCATCCTTCTCACTCCTATTTATAGGGTTTTGTGGTGTCACCTCACCCGACACTTGTCTGATTTTCAGCACTTTACCCGTCTCGTCGCAATTAGCCGCTAATCCCTTAATTA
Source organism: Cicer cuneatum (assembly GCA_037974295.1). Classification (NCBI taxonomy): domain Eukaryota; kingdom Viridiplantae; phylum Streptophyta; class Magnoliopsida; order Fabales; family Fabaceae; genus Cicer; species Cicer cuneatum. The sequence goes on along the minus strand of JBBPBO010001985.1, from coordinate 48,479,606 downwards.
ACTCTCCGTTAATTTAATTACTCGTAATTAAATTAATTTATTCTTAATCCAATAATTTTAATTCTTCTTCCAAAATAAATATTTATATATATATATATATATTCACTCAAACATACATGTATTAAATATTTTAGACATATCCCCAAAAATACAATTAAAATTAATTCCATAATTTTAATTAAAAATTAAGGGTCTTACATCATCTTTTGGTGGCATTTTTCATTCTTCTTCTAGGTCGAATATGTTATTTTCATAAAATACTTTTGTTAACATCAAAAATTTTAGTGAAAGAACCAACTTGGTTACAACAGTCCTGACCCTCCAAGTCAGTCTTCCCAAACAGCCTGACAACCCTAGACTTTTGAGGAACGAGAACAACTCCTTGACTCTACAATTCAAGTCTTCTCCTACCAATCTGACAACCCCAGAGTTTTGAAACTAATCTAAGGTTAGAATGACCTAATCTTTTATGCCAAATTAATTTCTCTTCATTTACTGACACTAAACACTTAACTTGTTTCTCTAGACTAAACAGATTTATCTTGTAAATATTGTTTTGCATATAACTTGTGAAGAGTACTGATCCATCCTTCTGACTAATAGCTCTGCATGTTTTTTGATTAAATATAATATCATAATTACTATCACTTAATTGACTAATACTTAATAAATTATGCCTAAGACCTTTAACTAGTAGTCATCTTTAATAGAGGAAGAAGTACCATTACCAACCGTGCCTCGACCAATGATTTGGCCTTTTTGCTTTCCTCCAAAAGCCACTGTCCCTCCTTTGTTCAAAGTTAGTTCTTGGAACATAGACTTTTCTCATGTCATATGTCGCGAGCATCGACTATCCAGGTACCAAGACTGGTGTTTCAACTTGATTGCTGAGGACATCTGCAACAAAGATAATATTGGTTTTAGGTACCCAAATCTGGTTGGGTCCAGGTTTGTTAGTCTTGAAAGTTTTCTTGTCTCTCCTTGATTTTATCATGGGACAAGACAATTTTGAGTGACCTTTCTTAGTACAAACAACACAAAAAACATAAGAGGATATAGGTTTAGTTACAGTTATAGTTGCAGTTTCATCAAATCCTATGCCTCTTTTACCATCGTTACTAACTCCATAGATCATAGAAGCATACTTGCTTTTTTCCATACCTTTAAGGATAAAATCTTGTAAAACTTGTTCATGCATATCAGAATTACATACAATATTATTATTTGATGTTGAACAAAGATTACTTTTTAAAGTTAGGTTTTGAAACTTAGGCTCAGCAATATCAGTTTTAAGAGTTGCATTTTTTGTTTTACATTCTGCATTTTGATTCTTTAAATCATCAATTTCTTTGGTTAGAGTTTTATTTTCTTCCCTAAGTGTTTTAAGTTTTAAAGACAGTTTGTTATTGATATTTAAAATATCATTCATTGCAGTAATTAAATCAGATCGAGTAAGTTCATAAAATACCTCTTTTTCATCTTCTGATGATTCACTTCCAGAATTAGATTCTGTATCGGATCCAGAGGCAGCGCTTGTGTGTGCCATCAGAGCCAGTTCTGTTTCTGATTCACTTCCAGAATCAGAGTCTGGGTTGGATCGAGAGGCAGAGCTGGTGTAAGCCATCAAAGCTAGTTCTGCTTCTTCATCTTCTGATTCTCTTCCAGATTCAGCATTAGTGTCATATCGAGAGGCAGAATGAATGTGTGCCATCAGAGACAATTCTGCTTCTTCTGATTTACTTCCAGAGTTGGATCCAGAGGCAGAATTTATGTGAGCCATCATGGCTAATTCTGCTTCTTCATCTTCAGAAGATTCATCAGAATCATCCTATGTAGCCATCAGTTTCTTCTTCTTGGGTATGCAGTCTTTCTTATGATTTTTCCCTTTCTCAAGACTTTTACATTCTGACATGATATGCCCAGGTTCATTACATCCAAAGCAGATGATGCTCTTGTTGTCTTGTTCATCCTTTCCTCTATTGGAGTGCTTGGAATACCTCTTGGAAAACTTCTTCCTTTTGTTTTGCCACATCTTCAGAACCTTTTTGGTTATGAAGGAAATGTCTTCTTCTTCTGGTTTCTAATTCTGGTCCTCAAAATCACTATCTTCTGCTTTTGCTTATGTTTTTAGAACTTTCTTCCGTTTGGATTTTAAAGCTAGGGTTTTGTTCTTCTTCTTTGGCTCATCTTCTGCCAACTCTATTTCATGTGAGTTGTGGGAGCTGATTAATTCTTCCAGCTTTAGAGTGTTCAAGTCTTTTGAAGGTGCAAACATGAGAAGGGGGGTTGAATTGTATTTGACTAACTTGAATACTTTTTTCTGTTTTTGCAGTTTTAAAACAAAACTTGATGTATGAATAAAATAGAGTTAGCAGCGGATATAAAGTAAAAATAAAAACACATAATTTTATACTGGTTCACCGTTAACGAGGCTACGTGCAGTCCCTTCATCTTGAAGAATTTCACTAATTCAAACCTTGAATTACAACAATACCACTAACCCTCCAAGTCAGTCTTCTCAAAGAGTCTAACAATCCTAGACTTTTTTGAGGAATGCAACACCTTGACTTCTTAAGTCAAGTCTTCTCCTACCAATATGACAACCCCAGATTGTAGAAGGAATTACAATGCCTTGAATTTTATTGCCAAGTAATCTGCTACCCCTTCTGACTCCCTCAGATTGTAGACTCTACTTCAACAACTTAGATCTCACATAAGGGAAAGAAAATAACACGAGTGCTTGCTTCTGGAAAGCTGGAACTCACAATATACCTCACTGAAAACTTGAGTGTTTGCTTTGGAAGTGTATGACTCTTTTGTGATTTTCGATACTAAGTATTCTGCCTTGAGCCTCCTTTTATAGATGTGAATTAGGGTCTCTTCCAAGCTTAATTTCGAGCTGTATCTTGCTGGATTTTCTTGCAAAAGTATCTTGACCAATCGGGCTTCACTTAAATAAAAAACATATCTTTTTAAGCTTCAGATTTGCTTTAAAAAATAACTGGCCAATCGTGTCTTTAGTTTCTTCCCGCCAACAGCTTCAGAACTCCCATACGACTTCAACTTATTTTTGTAACAAATCCTTTTAATACTTTGATCAAATTTAATTAAATCTCCACCGTTAATCCTCATGATTAAATTTGGACCGTTTGATCTTCTGCGCTAGTCCACATCTGGACCATACTAAGTGATTTGTTGTGATCCTCTGATTTCGGCCAACCCTGGACCACACTTTCTGATCTTCTGATCTTCTGATCTTGGCCAACACTGGTCTAGCAAACTGATCTGCTGTGATCCTCTGATCTCGGCAAATGCTGGACCACACATTTTGACCTTCTAATTTCGGCCAACACTAGGCCATGGTCTGATCTTATGATCTCAGCCAACACTGGGCCATATGCGTAAATCTGGACCATTGATATGAATATCTTCCCTCTGATATGGACCAATTATGGACTTGGTCTGGATTAAATTGAAATTAAATCTGGACAAATAATATTTCAGTCTGGACATTTTACCTTCTGATTTGGATCAGTTCTGGATCAAATCTGGAGATCATTTCTTCTGGTCTGGACTTAGGTTCATACCCTGAACCATGCTATCTTCTGGTCTGGGTCAAATCTGGACTGATTCTCTTGTTTTGGACCCATTAATTTATCCTATGATTAAGTCTGGATCAAGTCTGGACTGTTTATCATTTCATTGGTAGGCCATCTTCTAGTCAGAATAACTTCTGGACTAAATCTGAAGTATGATTCCTTCTGGTCTGGATCAAATCACCCTATGGCAGGCTTCCTTCTTGTCTGGTCCAGGTCTCCTTCTGACTTTGCTTCCTTCTGATCTGAGCCAGCAAAGATATCCTCTGGTAATTTCAAGATGCATCCTCTGGTACCTTCTGGATGCATTATCTGGTATCTTCATCTTCTACCTCTGGAAACTTCATTTTCTGGTGCCATTTAATGTAATAATTCAAGGTTCAAAATAAGATTACATGGAGTTCTTTTGTAAACATCAAAATCCTAAGTACTTAGAACCAACTTGGTTCCAACATCTTTTGCTTCCTGAATGGCAAAGACCTTTGGTCTCTACTTGGTTGGCAGACTTTTGAGAATCTTCTTCACATGGTCAGCAGTGGTATAGCTCTTCTTGAGAACACTTAATCCTGACACCAGAGTCTGAAATCTGGAAAACATTGCTTTAAAGTCTTCATCTTCTTCCATCTTGAACATTTTGTACTTCTTGACTAGAATGTTGGCCTTTGCTTCTTGAACTTGTTTGCTGCCTTCGTAAGTCAGAACCAGACTATCATAGATGCTCTTTGCTATTTCTTTGTTAGTGCACTTGTCGAATTCCTTGAATGTGATTGCATTGATCATGAACATTATAGATTTGTGATGCAACTTGAACATCTTCTTTTGGTTAGCGTCCAAATCATTCCTTGCAATTTTAACACCATCAGCATCGTCTAGAGCAGTATAGCCATCTTCAACCATGTCCCAATGTTCAGGATCATGTGAAAAAAAGAAACTCTTCAGCCTGTCCTTCTGGTACTCAAACCGTTCCCCATCAAACATAGGTGGTCTGTTGATGTTTCCTCTAACAGCTTCTTCATTGATTCTAGACATATTGAACACTTGGATCTTTCCTCAAACATTGTAAAGTGCTCAGCCTTGAGACCGAGTTCTCATGCCAATTGAAGATGCAAACACGAGAAGGGGGGTTGAATTGTGTTTGTTAAACTTGATTTCTTTTGCTGTTTTGTTGAATGTTGATGCGAATTATTGGATGAATAATTGATCAGACTTAGAAGCGAATAATAACAACATAAGAACAACTCCTGACCCTAATTCAAAACAAATTGAATTACAAGTCCTGACCCTCTAAGTCAGTCTTCCCAAATAGCCTGACAACCCCACACTTTTGAGGAACGAGAACAACTCCTTGACTCTACAATTCAAGTCTTCTCCTACCAATCTGACAACCTCATATTATAGAAGGAATCTACACCACTATCGGGTTTGATTACAAGGGTTTGGAACTTTGCAAATTTGCTTATGGAAAACTGATTGCTGCACTGATTCTTTCACACTTTTGTTGCTTCTGGAAAGCTGATTGTTGCACTTAATTTCTCTCTCGAAAACACTTCAAAAATATTGATTTTGCACTCAAGTGATTCTCTTTTTTGAACTCTCGGATTGTGTTGATTATGAAGCTTGAGTTTTGTGTTTTTCGATGCTTGATGCTGCTGCCTGAAGCCTCCTTTTATAGCTGCAGATAGGGCTTTGTCCAAGCTTAAATTCGAAATAAATCATGCTCATATTTCCTTCGAAAATTTTGTTGTCCAATCCTGTTTCACTTAAATTAAAACTGTATCTTTTTAGCTTCAGATTGCACTTGAAAATTTTGTTGACCAATCTTATTTCTTTTAATTTCAAACCACATCTTTTTAAGCTCCAGATTGCATTCGAATTTCTTCAAGTCTTCAGTGATTTTTGGAATCAAATCCCTTTAATACTTTGATCAAATTTCTATCAAAATTTAATCAAGTCTTGTTCGAATTTTAATCAAGTCTTCACTGATTTGCTTCATGATTTCAATTCTGGATCGTATGATCTTCTAATCTCGTCCAACTCTGGACCATGTAATCTGATTTGTACCATTATGTGATCCTCTGATCTGGACCATTGATCTTCTAATCTGGACCATTGATCTTCTGCTCTGGACCATGTAATCTGATTTGTACCATTATGTGATCCTCTGTCCTGGACCATTGATCTTCTAATCTGGACCATTGATCTTCTGCTCTGGACCAAGTCTAGACTAAGTCTGTATTAAGTATGGACCAAGTCTGGATTAAGTCGGGACTGAGTCTTATGTTCACGACCATGCTATCTTCTGGTCAGGACTAAGTCTGGACCAAGTCTAACTTATTTTTCAATCTGGTCTGGACCAAATCTCCTTCTGAACTCTGCTTCCTTTTGATCTGGGCCCAGAAAGATATCCTCTGATGATGTTATTGTTTCTTCCTTTTGATGATATCCTTTGATAACATCCTATGGCATCTTCTGGTAACCTCTGGCCGAAACTTTTGATCGCATTTTTTATCTTTTGGTGACATCATCCTCTAGTGTATCCTCTGATTTTACACAACCTCTGATTTTTACTTCTAAGTCAAAATACGATTTACATAAAATACTTTTGTTAACATCAAAACTTTATTTGAAAGAACCAACTTGGTTCCAATATTAAATACCAAAATGACCTCATATATTAATACATTGAAACAATTGCACTTATTAGACGAACTACATCGACATAGAATTAATATTGATAAGGATAATCTTAGAAAAGTCCATAGTTACCTAATATTTTAATCTATTTAGACTTATGTACCAGTTGGACGAACTACATTGAGTAAGAATCAAAATGTATTAGACCAAACCAATTAAAGACAAAAATGACATAAATTCTTAATCCATTGAGACTTATGTATTTATTGGACGAACTACATTGCCTGAGAAACAAAATGGATTAGAATAAACCTATTAAAGACCAAAATGAGCTAATATCTTAATCCATTGACACTAGTGCACTAAATATACGAACTACATTGACTGAGAACCAAAATGGATTAGAATAAACCTAGAAAATAGAAAAATGGCCTATAATTTTAAACCATTCAGACTTACGCTCTAATCGGACGAACTACATTGATAAAGAATCAAAATCGATTAGAAAAAACGAATTAAAGACCAAAACGATCTAAATTCTTAATCCACTTAGACATATGCACTTATGGGAGGAACTACAATGCATAACAACTAAAATGGATTGTAATAAACCTATTAGAGACAAAAATGACTTAAATTTTTAATCCATTGAGACTTATGTTCCAATTGGATGAACTACATTGCCTAAGAAAAAAAATTTATTAGAATAAACCTATTAAGGACCAAAATGACATAATATCTTAATCCATTGAAACTAGTGCACTTATTAGAAGAACTACATTGATTGAGAATTAAAATGGAATAGAAACAACTAAGAAAAGACCGTAATGACCTAAAATGGAATAGACTAATGTACTTATTAGACGAACTACATTGCCTAAGAAACAAAATCGATTGGAATATATCTATGTAAGACGAAATTGACCTAATATCTTTACCCATTGAAACCAGAGCACATATTAGAATAAACCTAGAAAATACCAAAATGACATAAAATTATAATCCATTAAGACTTACGCACTAATTGGACGAACTGCATTTATTAAGAATCAAAATGGATTAGAATAAAGCAATTAAAGACCAAAATGACCTATTATCTTAATCCATTGAAGCTAGTCCACTTATTAGACGAACTACATTGACTTAGAATTAAAATGGATAAGAATATTCCTATTAAAGAATAATCCTATTAAAGAACTACATTGAGTAAGAACTAAAATCGATTTGAATAAACCTTTTAAAGACCAAAATGACCTAATATCTTAAACCATTGAAACCAATGCACTTATTAGACGAATTACATTGACTGAGAACCAAAATGGATTAGAATAAACCTAGAAAATACAAAAATGACTTAAAATTATAATCCATTGAGACTAACGCACCAATTGGACAAACTATATTGATTAAGAATCAAAACAGATTAGAATAGACCAATTAAAGACACATATGATCTAAATTCTTAATCCATTTAGACTTATGCATTTATGGGAAAAACAACATTGCGGAACAACTAAAATGGATTATAATTAACCTATTAAAGACAAAAATGACTTAAATCTTAATCCAATGAAACTGATGTACTTATTGGACGAACTACACTGCATATGAAACAAAATGGATTAGAATAATCTTATTAAACACCAAAATGACCTGATAACTTAATCCTTTGAAACTAGTGCATTTATTAAACAAACTACATTGACATAGAATTAAAATGGATAAGAATAATCTTAGAAAAGAAAATATTTACTTAATATTTTAATCCATTAAGAGTTATGTACTAATTGGACGAACTACATTGAGTAAGAATCCAAATGGATTAGAACAAACCAATTGAAGACCAAAATTATCTATGTTGTTAATTCAACGAGACTTATGCATTTATGGGGACAAACAACGTTGCCTTAGAAACAAAATGGATTTGAATAAACGTATTAAAGACCAAAATGACCTAATATCTTAAACCATTGAAACCAGTGCATTTATTGGACGAACTAAATTGACTGTGAACCAAAATTGATTAGAATAAAATTAGAAAATACAAAAATGACCTAAAATGATAATCCATTGTGATTTACGAACTAATTTGACGAACTATATTGATTAAGAATGAAAATGGATTAGAATAATCTTATTAATGACCAAAATGACCTAATTCTTAATCCATTGAAACTAGTGAACTTATTAGACGACTACATTGATTAAGAATCAAAATAAATTGCAAAAAACATATAAAAGACCGTAATGATCGAAAATCTTAATCCCCTGAGTCTAATGTAGTTATTGGATGAACTACATTGCCTAAGAAACAAAATGGATTATAATAAACCTCTTTAATGTTGGAACCAAATTGGTTCTTTCAATTAAATTTTTTATGTTAACAAAAGTATTTTATGAAAAATCATATTTTGACTTAGAAGAAGAATGAAAAATCTGAGGATATGAAAAATCTGAGGATGTGAGAAATCTGAGGATGACGTCACCAAAGGATGTCAGCAGAGGATGATGTCAGCAAAAGATACCTCCTGAAGATACAAATCAGAAGTAGAAGATGTCATCAGAAGATAAAAATGCCACCAAAAGATACCGCCAAAAGATATCTCCAGAGGATACATCCAAAGGATACTAGAGGATGTCATCCAGAGGATGTCATCCAGAGGATGTCACCGGAGGATACCTCTAGAGGATACCAGAAGATACCTCCAGAGGATACCTCTAGAGGATACCAGAAGATACCTCCAGAGGATAACTCTAGAGGATACCAAAAGATACCTCAAGAGGATCTCATCAAAAGCAAGAATCAGAGGATGTCATCAAAGGCAAACATTAGCTAAGAGGGAAGAAACAATGACATCATCAGAGGATATTATTCTTGGCTCAGATCAGAAGGAAACATTGTCTAGAAGGAAACTTGGTCCATACTAGAAGGAAACATAAGTCAGACTTGGTCCAGACCAGAAGATAACATGGTCTAGAACAGAAGACTTGGTCCATACTTTGTCTAGACCTGAAGATAGCATGGTCCAGAACAGAAGACTTGGTCCAGACCAAAAGATAGCATGGTCCAAAACAGAAGGTCAATGGTCCAGATCAGAAGATCATACAGTCCAGATCATGAGACAGAATGGTACAGATCAGATCACATGGTCCAGACTTGGTCCAGATCAGCTGATCATACGGTCCAGAACTTAAATTATGATGTAGATCAATGAAGACTTGATTAAAATTCGAAGAAGACTTGATTGAATTTTGATAGAAATTTGATAAAAGTATTAAAGAGATTTGATTCAAAAATCACTAAAGACTTGAAGGAAATTCAAATGAAATCTGATGCTAAAAGATACGATTTGAAATTAAGAGAAATAGGATTGGTTAACAGAATTGTCAAATGAAATTTGAAACTAAAATATACGTTTTGAAATTAAGAGAAACAAAATTGGCCAACATAGTTTTCAAAGGATATCTGAACAGGATTTATCTTGAATTTAAGCTTGGACAAAGCCCATATTTCAACAATAAAATGAGGCTTTAGGCAACAGTAATAAGTATCTCGAAGTAGAGGAACTCAAGCATAAAATCTAGATTCATCTTAGAGTTCAAAGAGATAAAAAATACCAGAACTCCAACTTCATATTCAACAATATCCGAGAGTTCAAAAGAGAGAATCACTTGAGTGCAAAAGCAATATTTTCTTAGTGTTTTGGAGTGAGAAAAACAGTGCAGTAATCAACTTTCCAGAAGCAACTTTGCAAGGTTTCCAAACCCTTGTAATCAAATCCGTTAAAGGTGTAGATTCCTTCTTCAATCTGGGGTTGTCAGATTGGTAAGAGAAGACTTGACTTGTAGGGTCAAGGTGTTGTTATCATTCCTCAAAAGTCTGGGGTTGTCAGACTGTTTGGGATGACTGACTTGGAGGGTCAGGTGTTGTAATTCAAAGTGTTATGAATTAGTGGATGAAAGCCTTCAGAGTGATGAAAGCCAAGTTAATGGTGAACCAGGATAAATAGTTGTGTTCTTATGTTGTTATTATCCGCTACTAAGTCTGATTATTTATTCATCAAATAGTTCCCATCAACATTCAACAAAATAGCAAAAGAATTCAAATTTGACAAACACAATTCAACCCCCTATTCTCGTGTTTGCACCTTTATTTGGCATCAGAGCTCGGTCTCAAGATTGAGAACTTTACAGTGTTTGAGGAAAGATCCAAGGGTTCAACATGTCTGGATTCAATGAAGAAGCTGTTGGAGGAAACATCAACAGACCACCTCGGTTTGATGGGGAACGGTTTGAGTACTAGAAGGACAGGCTTAGGAGTTTCATATTTTCACAAGATTCCAAACTTTGGGACTTGGTGGAAGATGGCTACACTGCTCCTGAAGATGCTAATGGTGTTGAAATTCCCAGAAAAGATAAGGATGTTGACTAGAAGAAGATGTTCAAGATGCATCACAAATCAAGAACGTTCATGATCAACGCAATCAAATTCAAGGAATTCGACAAGTGCACCAACAAAGAAACAGCAAAGAGCATCTATGATAGTCTGACTCTGACTTATAAAGGCAACAAGCAAGTTCAGGAAACAAAGGCCAACATTCTAGTCAAGAAGTACGAGCTGTTCATGATAGAAGAAGGTGAAGACATTGAAGCAATGGTTTCCAGATTCCAGGATCCGATTTTGGGATTAAAGGTACTCAAGAAGAGCTATACCACTACTGACCTTGTGAAGAAAATTCTTAGAAGTCTGCCAACCAAGTGGAGACCAAAGGTCACTTCCATTTAGGAAGCAAAGGACTTGAACACTCTGAAGCTGGAAGAATTAATCAGCTCCCTCAAGTCACATGAAATAGAACAAGAAGAAGATGAGCCTAAGAAGAAGATCAAAACCCTAGCCTTAAAATCCAAACAGAAGAAAGTTCTAAAAGCAGAAGCAGAAGTAGAATAAAAAGATAGTGATTCTAAGGACCAGAATCAGAAACCAGAAGAAGAAGACATTGCCTTCATAACCAAAAAGGTTATGAAGATATGGCAAAATAAAAGGAAGAAGTTTCCCCAGAGGTATTCCAAGCATTCCAACAGAGGAAAGGATGAACAAGACAAGAAGAGTATCATCTGCTATGCATGCAATGAACCTGGGCACATCAAGTTAGAATGTAAAAATATCGAGAAAGGGAAAAATTAGAAGACTCCATACCCAAGAAGAAGAATCTGATGGCAACATGGGATGATTCTGATGAATCTTCTGAAGATGAAGAAGCAGAATTAGCCATGATGGCTCACATCAATTCTGCCTCTAGACCCAACATAAAATCTGATTTTGGAAGTGAATCAGAAGAAGTAGAATTGGCTCAGAAAGTTTGCACTCATTCTGCCTCTGGATCTAACTCTAGAAGAAAATCATAAGAAACAGAATTGGCTCAGACAGTTCGCACTCATTCTTCTTCTGGATCCAACTCTGGAAGTGAATCAGAAGAAGCAGAATTGGCTCATACAGTTCGCACTCATTCTGCCTATAGATCCAACTCTAGAATTGAAACAGAAACAGAACTGGCTCTGATGGCGCACACAAGCTCTGCCTCTGGATCTAATACATAATTTTAATCTGGAAGTGAATCATTAGGACATGAAAAATAGGTATATTCAGAACTTACCCGATCTGATTTAATCACTGCAATGAATGATATTTTAAATGTTAATAATAAACTGTCTTTAAAACTGAAAATACTTAGGAAAGAAAATACAATTCTAACTGAAGAATTAAATGTTTTAAAGAATCAAAATGCAGAAAGGAAAATAGAAAATACAGATCTTAAAACTGAAATTGCTGGGCGTAAATATGAAAATCTAACTCTAAAAAGTAATCTTTGTTCAACATCAAATACTGTATGTAATTATTATATTCATGAACAAGTGTTACAAGATTTTATTGCTAAAGGTATGGAAAGAAGCAAATATGCTTCTATGATCTATGGGGTTAGTAACAATGGTAAAAGAGGCTTAGGATTTGATGAATCTGTAATTGCAACTAAACCTATTCCCTCTAATATTTTGTGTGTTGTTTGTGCTAAGAAAGGTCACTCAAAATTGTCTTGTCCCATGATACAATCAAGGAAAGACAAGAAACCATTCAAGTCTAACAAACCTGGACCCAACCAGATTTGGGTACCAAAAGATAAAATTATTTATGTTGCAGATGTTCTGAGCAACCAAAGTGAAACACCAGTAATGGTGTCTTGTCAATGAATCCTGGCAATATATGAAGGGAAAAAGGTCTATGTTCCAGCACTTTCCAAGCAGAAGCAAAGTGACTCTCGTGCAAAAAGAACTGGTAAATACAATGCCTATCAAAACCAAAACTATATGAAGAACAGGAAATATCAAAATAGACAGAGGAATCACACATATCAACAAAACTGGAACTACAAGAAGAAACAAAATTATCATCAGTTCCAAAATTATCAGAGGAACCTGATATATCAGTAGAAAGAGAAGAATCAGAATCACAAGAGTTCTTCAAACACTCCAGTAAAAGTCATCAAGACTACAAACCAGATAGGGAATTCAAAGCCCTTCATCCAAACCATCTAATCACAGAACGTACAGATTCAGAATCTGAAAATCAGAAACAAGAGGATTTTCAGAGTAAAACTGAAACTGTTGACATAGAGGTTACATCTTGCTGTAAATACTACTATTGTTTGATATTTATGTTTACTGTGATAACAAGAAGCTTAATCATAAAAATCAAAGCTAGATAAGTATTCTGCAGGTTTTCAAACTGTCAGAGGAACCAAGTGATCAACGTGATGTGAACACTTCAACAGAAACTGTATTTCAGTGGTTTCAAAAACAAGCAGAAACCACCAGAAGCAGAATTAATGGTTTGGCTGGATTGAGTTCATTTTTAAATTATTTGATTTGTATTATGTTATATGACAAATAGGTTGACCTGAAAAATCAAAGCATGATGCAGGCTAGCTATGAAGGTACAAACACGAGAAGGAGGGGTTAAATTGTTGAATGTTGATACGAAATATTGGATGAATAATTTAGCAGTGGATAATAACAACATAAGAACACAACAATTTATCCTAGTTCACCATTAACTTGGCTACATCCAGTCCCTTCACTCTGAAGGCTTTAATTCACTAATTCAAAACAATTTGAATTATAACTTATGACCCTCCAAGTCAGTCTTCCCAAATAGCCTGACAAACCCAAACTTTTGAGGAATGAAAACAACTCCTCGAATCTACAATTCAAGTTTTCTCCTACCAATATGACAACCCCAGATTGAAGAAGGAATCTACACCACTATCGGGTTTTATTACAAGGGTTTGGAACTTTGCAAATTTGCTTCTCGAAAGTTGATTGCTGCACTGATTCGTTCACACTTTTGTTGCTTTTGGAAAGCTGATTGTTGCACTGAATTTATCTATCGAAAACACTTAGAAAATATTTCTTTTTCACTCAAGTGATTCTCTCTTTTGAACTCTCGAATTGTGTTGATTATGAAGCTTGAGTTCTTGTGCTTTTCGATGCTTGATGCTGCTGCCTGAAGCATTCTTTTATAGCTGCAGATAGGGTTTTGTCCAAGCTTAAATTCGAAATAAATCTTGCTCAAATTTCCTTCGAAAATTTTGTTGGCCAATTCTGTTTCATTTAAATAAAAACCGTATCTTTTTAGCTTCAGATTGTACTTCAAAATTCTGTTGACCAATCTTGTTTCTTTTAATTTCAAACCATATCTTTTTAAGCTTCAGATTGCATTCGAATTTCTTCAAGTCTTCAGTGATTTTTGGAATCAAATCCCCTTAATACTTTGATCAAATTTCTATCAAAATTTAATCAAGTCTTCTTCGAATTTTACTCAAGTCTTCACTGATTTGCATCATGATTTAAATTTTGGAGCGTATGATCTTCTGATCTCGACCAACTCTGGACCATGTAATCTGATTCATACTATACTGTGATCCTCTGATCTCGACAAACTCTGGACCATGTAATCTGATCTGTACCATTCTAAGATTCTCTGATCTGGACCATTGATCTTCTAATCTGGACATTTATCCTCTGATCTGGACCATTGATCTTTTGCTCTGGACATTTATCCTCTGATCTGGACCAAGTCTCAACTAAGTCTTATGTTTCGGACAATTATATTTTCTGATCTCGACCAAGTCTTTTGTTCTGGACCATGTTATCTTCTGGTCTGGACCAAGTCTGGACTAAGTCAGGATTAAGTCTGGACAAGGTCTGGATTGAGTCTTATGTTCACGACCATGCTATCTTCTGGTCATGACTATGTTTGGACCAAGTCTGACTTATGTTTCCTTTTGGTATGGAACAAGTCTCCCTCTAACAAGCTTCCTTCTAGTCTAGACCAAATCTCCTTCTGGACTCTGCCTCCTTCTGTTCTGGGCCAAGAAAGATATCCTTTGATGATGTTATTTTTTCTTCCCTTTGATGATATCCTCTGATTGATGATATTCTCTTATGTTTGCCTTTGATGACATCCTCTAGTATCCTCTGGAGGTATCTCCTGGTATCCTCTGGATTTTTCCTCTTGATGTATCCTCTGGCCGAAACATCTGGTGGCATTTTTTTTCTTCTGGTGACATCATCCTCTAGTGTATCCTCTGATTTTGCACAGCCTCTGATTTTTTCTTCTAAGTCAAAGTACGATTTATGTAAAATACTTTTGTTAACATGAAAACTTTAATTGCAAGAACCAACTTGGTTCGAACAATCTCCCCCTTTTTGATGATGACAAAACTTTGTATTTTTTATAACTATTTTTCTTTCTTTTGACTTTGACTCCCCCCAAGATTAAGCTTTACTTTGAAGTTTTCTCCCCCTAAGTCTAATGCCCAAGATACTTTATCAAATACATCATCTCCCCCTTTGTCATCAGACAAAAAGGATTGAAGGAAGAAAGGAGGTCCTCTGAATTATTTTATTTTTATTTTTTTTATCTTCTGACCTTTTTTTTTATAATAAAAGTACACGAAAATACATATAGCAATAAATTAAAATACAATAAAAACATACTAAGCTACTATTCAGGGAGGAAGGTAAGGTTTTTGGTTTTACTTGATGAGGTCAAACCTATCTTCAGGTAACGATTTGGTGAATATGTCAGCCCATTGATGGTCAGTGTCTACAAATTGAATGTTAAGTACCCCTTTTTGAACATAATCTCTGATGAAGTGTTGTTTGATCTCTATGTGTTTGTCTATAGAATGTAGGATAGGGTTTTTGTATAGGTTGATGGCTGAAGTGTTGTCACAGTATAAAGGGATGTTGGTTTCCATGATGTTGTAGTCTTCAAACTGATGTTTCATCCAAATTAGCTGAGAGCTGCATCCGGCTGCTGAAATATATTCAGCTTCTGCTGTTGACATGGCGATGGTGCTTTGTCTCTTGCTTGACAAGGATATTAAATTATCTCCCACGAATGTGCAATTTCCACTTGTGCTCTTTCTCTCAAGTTTGTCTCCAGCATAATCAGAGTCACAATATCCACTAAGTTTGTATGTACGAGTTTTCTTGTAGAACAAGCTGAGGTTGGCAGTGCTGTTTAGGTATATAGGGATTCTCTTAACGACAGTTAAATGGGATTCCCTAGGGTCAGACTGAAATCGTGCACATGCACATACACTAAACATAATGTCAGGTCTAGAAGCACATAATGCACATACCTCTATAGGATTTTTGATCAACTTTTTGGCTTGAGTCATCCTTTTCAAGTGAGCAGGTAGGGTGCATTGGGTTGCCATAGGTTTGCAGTCACTCATATTAAACTTCTTGAGAAGCTCTTTTGTATATTTTGATTGATGAATGTATATACCTTTTTGACTTTGCTAAATTTGTATTCCAAGGAAGAACTTAAGTTCTCCCATCATGCTCATTTGAAATTCCTACTGCATCAATTTAGAAAATTCTTGGCAGAGAGTGCCATTAGTAGATCCAAAGACAATATCATCAACATAAACTTGAATAATCAGAATATCATCTTTTATTGATTTTCTAAAAAATGTATTGTCTACTCGTCCTCTTCCAAAGTCATTTTTAAGTAAGAAGTTACTAAGTCTATCATACCATGCCCTAGGTGCTTGTTTTAAACCATAAAAAGATTTTTTGAGTTTATAAACATAGTTTGAAAATTCAGAACTTTCAAAACCTGGGGTTGTTTAACATAGACTTCTTCACTTATATAACCATTTAAAAATGCACTTTTAACATCCATTTGAAATAATGACATGTTATTATTAGCAACAAAGGAAAGTAGGATACAAATAGCTTCTAACCTGGCCATGGGAGCAAAAGTCTCAATGTAGTCAATACCTTCTTACTGACTATAGCCTTGTGCAACAAGTTGTGCCTTGTTTCGGAAAACTTCTCCTTTTTCATTCAGCTTGTTACTGAAAACCCACTAGGTTCCAATAATGTTCTTTTCTGGTCTTGGAACTAGATCCCATTCATCTTCCCTCAATAGATGAGAGTAAGCCAAACAAACTAGTTTCTTTAAGTGATGATCTGGACCTTAAGGGATCACTTGCACTCAAAATGATTAGAGTTTCGGGATGTGATGACTTGTACTTCCATCCACATCTTCCTGCTGACTAATCTTCGGATTCATCCTTTGAAGATTTGTGGAGGACTTCGGTTTTGCTTTCATCCTCCACCTTTTCAAGTTCTCTTGGTTTGTCTGCATCGGCTTCTTTTGGTTCTGGTAAACATGCACTATCATCATCTTGCTTTGACTTTTCAAGGTCAAGCTGTTTGTCATCAAATTTAACATGTATGGATTCCTCCACAATATTAGTTTCCATATTAAACACTCTATAAGCTTTGGATCTTTCAGAGTATCCAATGAAGGTACACTTTTGAGATCATGAATCAAATTTTCCAAGATTATCTTTAGTGTTCAACATATAACAAGTACATCCAAATTGTTTAAAATAAGAGATGTTAGGCTTATTACCTTTCCCCAGTTCATATGGTGTTTTATTCAATATGGATCTAATATAGACTCTATTTTGAATATAACATGCAGTATTAATTGCTTCTGCCCAAAAGTGTTTTGCAACATTCATATCATTTAGCATTGTTCTAGCCATTTCTTGGAGTGTTCTACTTTTTCTTTCTACAACTCCATTTTGTTCGGGTGTTCTAGGAGAAGCAAAGTTGTGAGAGATTCCATTCTCATCACATAAATTTTCAAAGAATTTGTTCTCAAATTCTCCTCCATGATCACTTCTAATTGTTATAATTTTAAGACCTTTTTCATTCATAATTTGTTTGCAAAATTTGATAAACACTTTGTGGGATTCATCCTTACTTCTTAAAGTTTTTACCCATGTCCACCTAGTGTAGTCATCTACAATAACAAACCCATATTTCTTTCCACTTAGAGATGTTGTTTTTATTGGCCCAAATAGATCTATGTGTAATAGCTCAAGGGGCTTTGAGGTAGATATTGAGTTTTTAGGATTGAAAGAATTTATTGTTTGTTTTCCCTTTTGACAAGCTTCACACATAATTTCAGTTTTGTAGCTGAGCTTAGGTAGATCTCTCACTAGTTGAAGTTTATTTAGTTTTGATACTAATCTAAGGTTAGCATGACCTAATCTTTTATGCCAAATTAATTTCTCTTCATTTACTGACACTAGACACTTAACCTTTTGTTTCTCTAGACTAAATAGATTTATTTTGTAAATATTGTTTTGCCTATGACCTGTGGAGAGTACTGATCCATCCTTCTGACTAATAGCTTTGCATGTTTTTGGGTTAAATATAATATCAAACCTACTTTCACTAAATTGACTAATACTTAATAAATTATGCTTAAGACCTTTAACTAGTAGTACATCTTTAATAGAAGGAGAAGTACCATTACCAACCGTGCCTTGACCAATGATTTGGCCTTTTTGCTTTCCTCCAAAAGCCACAGTCCCTCCTTTGTTCAAAGTTAGTTCTTGGAACATAAACTTTTCTCTTGTCATATGTCACGAGCATCCACTGTCCAGGTATCATGACTGGTGTTTCAACTTGATTGCTTAGGACATCTGAAACTAAGATAATTTTGTTTTCAGGTACCCAAATCTGGTTGGGTCCTGGTTTGTTAGTCTTGAAAGGTTTCTTGTCTCTCCTTGATTTTACCATTGGACAAGACAATTTTGAGTGACCTTTCTTGGCATAAACAACACACAAAACATAAGAGGAAATAGGTTTAGTTACAGTTACAATTTCAGCAAATCCTATGCCTTTTTTACCATTGTTACTAACTCCATAAATCATAGAAGCATATTTGCTTCTTTCCATACCATTAACATTAAAATCTTGTAAAACTTGTTCATGCATATCAGAATTACATACAATATTATTACTTGATGTTGAACAAAAATTACTTTTTAGAGTTAGATTTTCAGACTTAAGCTCAGCAATATCAGTTGTAAGAGTTGCATTTTTTGTTTGACATTCTGCATTTTGATTCTTTAAAACATCAATTTCTTTGGTTAGAGTTTTATTTTCTTCCCTAAGTGTTTTCAGTTTTAATGACAATTTGTTATTGATATTTAAAATATCATTCATTGCAGTAATTAAATCAGATCGAGTGAGTTCAGAAAATACCTCTTTTTCATCTTCTGATGATTCACTTCCAGAATTAGATTCTGTATCCGATCCAGAGTCAGAGCTTGTGTGAGCCATCTGGGCCAGTTCTGTTTCTAATTCACTTCCCGAATCAGAGTCTGGGTTGCATCCAGAGGCAGAGCTGGTGTAAGCCATCAGAGCAAGTTCTGCTTCTTCATCTTCTGATTCTCTTCCAGAGTCAGCATTAGTGTCATATCGAGAAGCATAATGAATGTGTGCCATCAGAGCCAATTCTGCTTCCAGAGTTGGATCCAGAGGCAGAATGAGTGCGAACTGTCTGAGCTAATTCTGCTTCTTCTGATTCACCTTCAATATTAGATTTTATGTTGGATCCAGAGGCAGAATTAATGTGAGCCATCATGGATAATTCTACTTCTTCATCTTCAGAAGATTCATCAGAATCATCCCATGTTGCCATTAGATTCTTCTTCTTGGGTCTGGAATCTTTCTTCTGATTTTTCGCTTTCTCCAGATATTTACATTCTGACTTGATGTGCCCCGGTTCATTGCATCCATAGCAGATGATACTCTTCTTGTCTTGTTCATCCTTTCCTCTGTTGGAATGCTTGGAATACCTCTGGGGAAACTTCTTCTTTCTTTTCTGCCAAATCTTCAGAAACTTCCTAGTTATTAAGGCAATGTCTTCTTCTTCTTCTGGTTTCTGATTCTGGTCCATATAATCATTATCTTCTGATTCTACTTCGGCTTCTGCTTCTTCTTTTTTAACCTTCTTCAGTTTGGATTTTAATGCTAAGGTTTTGTTATTCTTCTTGGGCTCCTCTTCTTCCAGCTCTATTTCATGTGACTTGAGGGAGCTGATTAATTCTTCCAGCTTCAGAGTGTTCAAGTCCTTTGCTTCCTGAATGGTAGTGACCTTTGGTCTCCACTTGGTTGACAGACTTCTGAGAATTTTCTTCACGTGGTCAGCAGCGGTATAGCTCTTCTTGAGTTTTCTTAATCCTGACACCAGAGTCTGAAATCTGGAAAACATTGCTTCAATGTCTTCATCTTCTTCCATCTTGAACAGCTCGTACTTCTTGACTAGAATGTTGGCCTTTGCTTCTTGAACTTGCTTGCTTCCTTCGTAAGTCAGAACCAGACTATCATAGATGCTCTTTGCGATTTCTTTGTTAGTGCACTTGTCGAACTCCTTGAATGTGATTGCATTGATCATGAATGTTCTGGATTCGTGATGCAACTTGAACATCTTCTTCTGGTCAAACATAGGTGGTCTGTTGATGTTTCCTCCAACAGCTTCTTCATTGATTCCAGACATATTGAACCCATGGATCTTTCCTCAAACACTGTAAAGTCCTCAAACCTTCCATGTCAGTTTTCCCAAACAGCCTGACAACCCCAGACTTTTGAGGAACGAGAACAACTTATTGACTCTTCAATTCAAGTCTTCTCCTACCAATCTAACAACCCCAGATTGAAGAAGGAAACTACACCACTATCGGGTTTGATTACAAGGGTTTGAAACTCTGCAAAGTTACTTCTAGAAAACTGATTGCTGCACTGATTCTTGCATTCTTTTGTTGCTTCTAGAAAGTTGATTGTTGCACTAAATTTCTTTTTCGAAAACACTTAGAAAATATTGCTTTTACCCTCAAGTATTTCTCTCTTCTGAACTCTCGGATTATGTTGAATATGAAGCTTGAGTTCTTGTATTTTCGATGCTTGATGCTGCTTCCTGAAGCCTCTTTTTATAGATGTAAATAGGGCTTTGTCCAAGCTTAAATTTGAAATAAATCTTGCTCAGATTTTCTTCGAAAATTCTGTTGGCCAATCCTGTTTCACTTACATTAAAACCGTATCTTTTTAGCTTCAGATTGCACTTGAAAATTCTGTTAACCAATCTTGTTTCTTTTAATTTCAAAACATATCTTTTTAAGCTTCAGATTGCATTCGAATTTTTTCATGTTTTTAGTGATTTTTTTGAATCAAATCCCCTTAATACTTTGATGAAATTTCTATCAAAAGTTAATCAAGTGTTTACTGATTTGCATCATGATTTAAATTTTGGACTGTATGATCTTCTGATCCCGACCATCTCTGGACCATGTAATCTGATTCGTACCATTCTGTGATCCTCTGATCTCGACCAACTCTGGACCATGTAATCTGATCTGTACCATTCTGTGATCCTCTGATCTCGACGATTGATCTTCTAATCTGGACCATTGATCTTTTAATCTGGACATTTATCCTTTGATCTGGACCATTGATCTTTTGCTCTGGACAATTATCTTCTGATCTCGACCATTGATCTTTTGCTTTGGACATTTATCCTCTGATCTGGACCAAGTCTAGACCAAGTCTTATGTTCTGGACAGTTATATCTTCTGATGTGGACCAAGTCTTTTGTTCTTGACCATGCTATCTTCTGGTCTGGACCAAGTCTGGACTAAGTCTGGATTAAGTCTTGACTAAGTCTTATGTTCACGACCATGCTATCTTCTGCTCAGGACTAAGTCTAGACCAAGTCTGACTTCTGTTTCCTTCTGGTCTTAAACAAGTCTCCCTCTAAGAAGCTTCCTTCTGGTCTGGACCAAGTCTCCTTCTGGACTCTGCTTCCTTCTTATCTGGGCCAAGAAAGATATCCTCTAATGATGTTATTTTTTTTCCCATTGATGATATCCTCTTATGTTTGCCTTTGATGACATCCTCTGGTATATTCTGGTGACATCCTCTGGTATCCTCTGGATGTATCATCTGGTATCCTCTAGATGTTTCCTTGGGATGTATCCTCTAGCCGAAACTTCTGGTGACGTCATTCTTTGGTGTATCCTCTGATTTTGCACAACCTCTAATTTTTTCTTCTAAGTCAAAGTACGATTTACATAAAATAGTTTTGCTAACATCAAAACTTTAATTGCAACAACCAACTTGGTTCCAACAAACTAGAACTAGAGGAAAGTGATGCTGGTTTTACAAGAAGTAGAGGAAACCGAAGCTGGTTTACCAGAACCAGAGGAAACCGAAGCTGCTTAACCAGAACCAGAAGCTGATGAGATTTACCAGAACTAGAAGCTGATTCAAATCTACAGAACCAGAAGCTGATTTACCAGAAGCTGATTTACCAGAACCAGAAGCTGATGCAGGCAAAAGAACTTAAAAAAGTAGAAGCTACAAGCAAGAATACCACAAACCTTCATAGGATAAATCTGAAGATGAGTCAGCAGAAGGATATAGATGGAGTCTACCAATGCAAGAAGAGATAAATGAATGATATTTTGGATCTAGTTCCAAGACGAGAAAAGAACATTATTGGAACCAAGTGGGTTTTTAGAAACAAGCTAAATGAAAAAGGCGAAGTTGTCAAAAACAAGGCACGATGTGTTGCACAAGGATACAGTGAGCAAGAAGGTATTAACTACACTGAAACATTTGCTCCAGTGGCTAGGTTAGAAGCTATTCGTATCCTATTTTCCTTTGCTGCTTATAATAACATTTCATTATTTCAAATGGATGTTAAAAGTGCATTTTTAAATGGTTATATAAGTGAAGAAGTCTATGTTAAACAACCCCCAGGTTTTGAAAGTTCTGAATTTCCAAACCATGTTTTTAAATTTAAAAAATCTTTGTATGGTTTAAAACAAGCACCTAGGGCATGGTATGATAGACTTAGTAACTTCTTACTTAAAAATGACTTTGAAAGAGGACAAGTAGACAATACTCTGTTTAGAAAATCAATAAAATATGATATTCTGATTATTCAAGTTTATGATATTATCTTTGGATCTACTAATGGCACTCTTTGCCAAGAATTTTCTAAATTTATGCAATAGAAATTTCAAATGAGCATGATGGGAGAACTTAAGTTCTTCCTAGGAATTCAAATTCAGCAAAGTAAAAAAGGTATATACATTCATCAAACAAAATATACAATAGAGCATCTCAAGAAGTTTAAGATGAGTGATTGCAAACATATGGCTGCACCAATTGGCTGACATATTCACCAAACAACTACCTGAAGATAGGGATACAAATATTTGTATTCACCAAATCTCACCTTCAATTGGCGGGTTATCAAGAAAAACCTAAATATCTGACTGACATTGTAGTCATTTCAAAGTAGTTTAGTTCTAAATTAATTTTTATACTTTCTTGTATTACGTTATATTCATGTTATAAAAAAAAGGGAGCAGAAGATTAGAATAAACTTGACTCTGAACCAAAATTCATTAGAATAAAATTAGAAAATACAAAAATGACCTAAAATTATAATCCATTGTGATTTACGAACTAATTGGACGAACTATATTGATTAAGAATCAAAATGGTTTAGAATAATCTTATTAAAGACCAAAATGACCTAATATCTTAATCCATTGAAACTAGTGAACTTATTAGACGAACTACATTGATTAAGAATCAAAATAAATTAGAAAAAACATAGAAAAGACCATAATGATCGGAAATCTTAATCCATTGAGTCTAATGTACTTATTGGACGAACTACATTGCCTAAGAAACAAAATAGATTAGAATAAACCTCTTTAATGTTCGAACCAAGTTGGTTCTTTCAATTAAAGTTTTGATGTTAACAAAAGTATTTTATGAAAATCATATTTTGACTTAGAAGAAGCATGAAATATTAGAGGATATGAAAAATTAGAGGATGACGTCAGCAAAAGATACCTCCTGAAGATACAAATCAGAAGAAGAAGATGTCATCAGAGGATGATGTCACCAGAAGATAAAGATGCCACCAGAAGATACGACCAGAAGATATCACCAGAGGATATATCCATAGGATACTAGAGGATGTCATTAGAGGATGCATCCAGAGGATGTCACCGGAGGATACCTCTAGAGGAGACCAAAAGATATCTCCAGAGGATACCTCTAGAGGATACCAAAAGATACCTCGAGAGGATATCACAAGAGGATTCCATCAAAAGCAAGAATCAGAGGATGTCATCAAAGGAAAACATCAGAGGATATCATAAAAGGGAAGAAACAATGACATCATCAGAGGATATTATTCTTGGCTCAGATCAAAAGGAAACATTGTCTAGAAGGATACTTGATCCATACCAGAAGGAAACATACGTCAGACTTGGTCCAGACTAGAAGATAGCATGGTCTAGAACAGAAGACTTGGTCTAGACCAGAACATAGCATGGTCCATAACAGAAGACTTGGTCCAGACCAGAAGACTTGGTCCAGACCAGAAGATAGCATGGTCCAAAACAGAAGGTCAATGGTCCAGATCAGAAGATCACACAGTCCAGATCATGAGACAGAATGGTACAGATCAGATCACATGGTCTAGACTTGGTCCAGATGAGCAGATCATACAGTCCAGAGTTTAAATCATGATGCAGATCAGTGAAGACTTGATTAAAATTCAAAGAAGACTTGATTGAATTTTGATAGAAATTTGATCAAAGTATTAAGGAGATTTGATTTAAAAATCACTGAAGACTTAAAGGAAATTCGAATGAAATCTAAAGCTAAAAGATACCGTCTAAAATTAAGAGAAACATGATTGGTCAACAGAATTTTCAAATGACATCTGAGGCTAAAAGATACATTTTGAAATTAAGAGAAACAGCATTGGCCAATAGAATTTTCAAAGGAAATCTAAACAAGATTTATCTCGAATTTAAGCTTGGACAAAGCCCATATTTCAGCTATAAAAGGAGGCTTCAGGCAGCAGTAATAAGTATCTCAAAGTAGAAGAACTCAAGCATAAAATCTAGATTCATCTTAGAGTTCAAAGAGATCGAAAATACAAGAACTCAAGCTTCATATTCAACATAATCTGAGAGTTCAAAAGAGAGAATCACTTGAGTGCAAAAGCAATATTTTTTAAGTGTTTTCGAGAGAGAAAAACAGTGCAGCAATCAGCTTTCCAGAAGAAACTTTGCAGAGTTCCAAACCCTTGTAATCAAACCCATTAGAGGTGTAGATTCCTTCTTCAATCTGGGGTTGTTAGATTGGTAGGAAAAGACTTGACTTATAGGGTCAAGGTATTGTTATCGTTCCTCAAAAGTCTGGGGTTGTCAGACTGTTTGGGAAGACTGACTTGAAGGGTCAGGTGTTGTAATTCAAAGTGTTTTGAATTAGTGGATTAAAGCCTTCGGAGTGAAGGGACTGGATGTAGCCAAGTTAATGGTGAACCAGGATAAATAGCTGTGTTTTTATGTTGTTATTATCCGCTACTAAGTCTGATTATTTATTCATCAAATAATTCGCATCAACATTCAACAAAACAGCAGAAGAATTCAAGTTTGACAAACACAATTCAACCCCTTGTCGTGTTTGCACCTTCATTGAAGAACAAAATGACTTAATATCGTAACCCATTGAAACCAGTGCACTTATAAGACAAACTACATTGACTGAGAAAGAAAATGGATTAGAATAAACCTAGAAAATGCCAGAAAATTATAATCCATTGAGACTAACCCACTCATCAGACCAACTACATTTAATAAGAATCAAAATAGATTAGAATTGAGACTTACGCACTTATGGGAATAATAACATTGCGTAACAACTAAAATTGATTAGAATAAACCTATTAAAGACAAAAATGACTTAAATTCTTAATCCATTGAGACTTATATAGTTATTGTGTAAACAACATTGCCTAAGAAACAAAGTTGATTAGAATAAACCTATTAAATACCAAAATGTACTAATATCTTAAACCATTGAAACCAGTGCACTTATTTGACGAACTAAATTGACTATGAACCAAAATGGATTAGAATAAACCTAGAACATACAAAAATGACCTAAAATTATAATTCATTGTGACTTACGCACTAATTGGACGAACTACATTTATTAAGAATCAAAATGGATTAGAATTATCCTATGAAAGACCAAAATAATCTAATATCTTAATCTATTAAACTTAGTGCACTAATTAGACGAACTACATTGATTGAGAATCTAAATAAATTGGAAAAAACCTAGAAAATACCATAATGACCTATAATCTTAATCCATTGAGTCTAATGTAGTTATTGGACGAACTAAATTTCCAAAGAAACAAAATGGAAAAGAAAAAACCCCTTTAATACCAAAATGACCTAATATCTTAACCCATTGAAACCAGTGCACGTATTAGACGAACTACATTGACTGAGAACGAAAATGTATCAGAATAAACCTAGAAAATAACAAAATGACATAAAATTGTAATTCATTGAGAATTACGCACTCATTAGACGAACTACATTCATGAAGAATCAAAATGGATTAGAAGAAACTAATTAAAGACTTAAATGATCTAAATTCGTAATCAATTGAGACTTATGCACTTACGGGAAGAACAACATTGCGTAACAATTAAAATGGATTCGAATAAACCTATTAAAGACAAAAATGACTTAAATTCTTAAACCACTATGACTTATGTACTTATTAAAGGAACTACATTGCCTAAGAAACAAAATGGAATAGAATAAACCTCTTTAAGACCAAAATGACCTAATATATAAACCCATTGAAACTAGTGCAAATATTAGACAAACTACATTGACTGAGAACGAAAATGGATTAGAATAAACCTAGAAATACCAAAATGACATAAAATTATAATCCAGTGACAATTACGTACTCATTGGACAAACTATATTCATTAAGAATCAAAATGGATTATGCACTTATGGGAAGAACAACATTTATAGGAAGAACGTTGCATAACAACTAAAATGGATTAGAATAAACCTATAAAAGACAAAAATGACTTAAATACTTAATCCACTAAGTCTTTTGTACTTATTAAAGGAACTACATTGCCTAATAAACTAAATCGATTAGAATAAACCTATAAAATACCAAAATGAACTAATATCTTAATCAATCGAAACTAGTACACTTATTAGATGAACTACATTGACTTAGAATAAAAATGGATAAGAATAATCTTAGAAAAGATAATAATTACTTAATATTTTAATACATTAAGATTTATGAACTAATTGGACCCACTACATTGAGTAACAATCAAAATGGATTAGAACAATTCAATTAAAGATAAAATGAATAAATTCTTAATTCGTTGAGACTTATGCACTTATGGGACGAACTACATTGCGTAAGAGATAAAATGGATTAGAATAAACTTATTAAAGACAAAAATGACTTAAATTCTTAATCCTTTGAGACTTATGTACTTAATGGACGAACTACATTGCCTAAGAAACAAAATGGATTTGAATAAACCTATTATAGACCAAAATGACATAATATCTTAAACATTTGAAACCAATTCACTTATTAGACGAACTGCACTGACTGAGAACAAAAATGGATTAGAATAAACCTAGAAAATATGAAAATGACCTAACATTATAATCGATTGAGACTTGCGCACAAATTGGATGAACTACATTGGTTAAGAATCAAAATGGATTAGAATAGACCAAGTAAAGACACAAATTATCTTAATTCTGAATCCATTGAGACTTATGCATTTATGGGAAGAACAACGTTGTGTAACAACTAAAATGGATTAGAATTAACCTATTAAAGATAAAAATTACTTAAATTCTTAATCCAATGAGATTTATGTACTTATTGGACGAACTACATTGCCTAAGAATCAAAATGGATTAGAATTATCCTATTAAAGACCAAAATGACCTAATATCTTAAACCATTGAAACTAGTTCACTTATTAGACGAACTAAAATGACTCATAACCAAAATGGTTTAGAATAA
The DNA here is from genome assembly GCA_037974295.1 of Cicer cuneatum. Classification (NCBI taxonomy): domain Eukaryota; kingdom Viridiplantae; phylum Streptophyta; class Magnoliopsida; order Fabales; family Fabaceae; genus Cicer; species Cicer cuneatum. The sequence continues at coordinate 48,452,028 of JBBPBO010001985.1, read as the reverse complement.
ACCAAGAAAATAAAAAAAATGACTTAAAATTATAATCCATTGTGACTTACGCAATAATTGGACGAACTACATAGCTTAATAATCAAAATGGATTAGAATAATCCTATTAAAGACCAAAATGACCTAATATCTTAATCCATTGAAACTGGTGCACTTATTAGACGAACTACATTGATTGAGAATCTAAATAAAATGGAAAAAATATAGAAAAGACCATAATGAACTAAAATTTTAATCCATTGAGTCTAATGTACTTATTGGACGAACTACCAAAATGACTCATAACCAAAATGGTTTAGAATAAACAAAGAAAATACAAAATGACTTAAAATTATAATCCATTGTGACTTACGCAATAATTTGACGAACTACATTGATTAAGAATCAAAATGGATTAGAATAATCCTATTAAAGACCAAAATGACGTAATATCTTAATCCATTGAAACTAGTGCACTTATTAGATGAACTACATTGATTGAGAATCTAAATAAAATGGAAAAAATATAGAAAAGACCATAATGAACTAAAATTTTAATCCATTGTGTCTAATGTACTTATTGGACGAACTACATTCCCTATGATACAAATTGGATTAGAATAAACCTCTTTAAGACCAAAATGACCTTATATCTTAACCCATTAAAACAAATGCGCTTATTAGACGAACTTCATTGACTGAGAACGAAAATGTTTTAGAATAAACCTAGAAAATACCAAAATGAAATAAAATTATAATCCATTGAGATTTACGCACTCATTAGACGAACTGCATTCGTTAAGAATCAAAATGGATTAGAATAAACCGATTAAAGATCAAAATGGTCTAAAATCATAATCTATTGAAACTTATGCACTTATGGGAAAAACAACATTCCATAATAACTAAAAATGGATTAGAATAAACCTATTAAAGACAAAAATGAATTAAATTTTGAATTCTTTAAGAGTTAAGTGCTTATTGGACGAACTACATTGCCTAAGAAACAAAATGGATTAGACTAAACCTATTAAAGATCAAAATGACCTAATATCTCAAACCATTGAAACCAGTGGACTTAGTAGACGAACTAAATTGACTAAGAACCAAAATGAATTAGAATGAACCTATAAAATACAAAAAAAAACCTAAAATTATAATCCATTGTGACTTACGCACTAATTATTCAATTATAGACCAAAATGACCTAATATCTTAATCCATTGAAACTAGTGCACTTATTAGACGAACTACATTGATTAAGAATCAAAATAACTTGGAAAAAAACTTAGAAAAGACGACAATGTCCTAAAATCTTCATCCATTGAGTCTAATGTACTTATTGGACGAACTACATTGCCTAAGAAACAATATGGATTAGACTAAAACTCTTTAAGACATAAATGACCTAATATCTTAACCCATTGAAACCAACTCACTTATTAGACGAACTACATTGGCTGAGAACGAAAATGGATTAGAATAAACCTAGAAAATAACCAAATGAGAAAAAATTATAATTCATTGAGATTTACGCACTTATTGGACGAACTACATTCATTAAGAATCAAAATGAATTAGAATAAACCGATTAAACACCAAAATGATCTAAATTCTTAATCAATTGAAACTTATGCAATTCAAGAAAGTGTTGGAACCAAGTTGGTTCTAAGTACTTAGGATTTTGATGTTTACAAAAGGACTCCATGTAATCTTATTTTGTACTTTGAATTATTACATTAAATGCCACCTGAAGATAAAGTTTCCAGAGGCATAAGATGAACACACCAGATAATGCATCCAGAAGATACCAGAGGATGCATCTTGAAATTACCAGAGGATATCTTTGCTGGCCCAGATCAGAAGGAAACAAGGTCAAAAGGATACCTGGACCAGACCAGAAGGAAGCTTGCCATTGGGAGACTTGATCCAAACTAGAAGGAATCATTAGTCAGAGTTAGACCAGAAGTTATTATGACCAGAAGATGGCCTGGCAGTGAAATGATAAAACATCCTAGACTTGATCCAGACTTAATCAGAGGATAAATTAATGGGTTCAAAACAAGAGATTCAACCCAGATTTGATCCAGACCAGAAGATAACATGGTTTAGGGTATGAAACTAAGTCCAGACCAGAGGAAATGATGTCCAGATTTGATCCAGACCTGATCCAAATCAGAAGGTAAAATGTCCTGATTGAAATATTATTTGTCCAGATTTAATTTCAGTTCAATCCAGACCCATTTTAGAATTGGTCCAGGTCAGAGGGAAAAGGTTCAGATCAATGGTCAAGATTTAAGTATATGGCCCAGTGTTGGCCGAGATTAGAAGATCAGACCATGGCCCAATGTTGGCCGAAATCAGAAGGTCAGAATGTGTGGTCCAGCATTGGCCAAGATCAGAGGATCACAGCAGATCAGTTTGCATGTCTGGGTTGGCCGAGATCAGAAGATCAGAAAGTGTGGTCCAAGGTTGGTCGAAATCAGAGGATCACAGCAGATCACTTAGAATGGTCCAGATGTGGACTAGTGCAGAAGATCAAACGGTCCAGATTTAATCATGATGATTAACGGTGGAGATTTAATTAAATTTGATCAAAGCATTAAAAGGATTTGATTCAAAATTAAGTTGAAGTCGTATGGAAGTTCAGAAGCTATTGGCGGGAAGAAAGATTTGTTCTAGAATTAATTAAAGACAGGATTGGCCAGTTATTTTTGAAAGCAAATCTGAAGCTTAAAAAGATATGTTTTTTATTTAAGTGAAGCCTGATTGGTCGAGATATTTTTGCAAGAGAATCCAGCAAGATACAGCTCGAAATTAAGCTTGGAAGAGACTCTAATCTGCATCTATAAAATGAGGCTCAAGGTAGAATACTTAGCATCGAAAATCACAAAAGAGTCATACACTTCCAAAAGCAAACACTTAAGTTTTCAGTGAGGTTAATTGTGAGTTCCAGCTTTCCAGAAGCATGCACTCGTGTTATTTTCTTTCCCTTGTGTTACATCTAAGTTGTTGAAGTAGAGTCTACAATCTGAGGGAGTCAAAAGGGGTAGCAGATTACATTGCAATTAGATTCAAGGCGTTGTAATTCCTTCTACAATCTGGGGTTGTCAGATTGGTAAGAGAAGACTTGACTTAAGAAGTCAAGGTCCTGCATTCCTCAAAAGTCTAGGATTGTTAGATTGTTTGAGAAGACTGACTTGGAGGGTTAGTGGTATTGTTGTAATTCAAGGTTTGAATTAGTGAAATCCTTCAAGGTGAAGGGACTGGACGTAGCCTCGTTAACGGTAAACCAGTATAAAATTATGTGTTTTTATTTTTACTTATATCCGCTGCTAACTCTGTTTTGTTCATACATCAAGTTTTGTTATAAAACTGCAAAAACATAAAAAGTATTCAAGTTAGTCAAACACAATTCAACCCCCTTCTCGTGTTTGCACCTTCAACATGTACTTATTAGAGGAACTACATTGCCTATGAAACAAAATGGAATAGAATAAACCTATTAAAAATTAAAATGACATAATATTTTAATCCATTGAAACTATTGCACTTATTAGACAAATTACATTGACATAGAACCAAAATGGAATAGAATAAACCTATAAAATACCAAAATGACCTAAAATTATAATTCATTGAGACTTATGCACTTATGGGACAAACTACATTGCGTAAGAACTAAAATGGACTATAATAAACCTATTAAAGACATAAATGACTTAAATTATTAATCGATTGAGACTTACGCACTCATTGGATGAACCACATTGATTAAGAATCAATATTGATTAGAATAAACCAATTAATGACCAAAATGATCGAAATTCTTAATCCGTTTAGACTTATGCACTTATGGGACGAACTACATTGAGTAAGCACTAAAATGGATTAGAATAAATGAATTAAAGACAAAAGTGACTTAAATTCTTTATCCATTGAGACTAACGTACTTATTGAACAAACTGCATGGTGTAATAAACAAAATGGAATAGAATAAACCTATTAAAGAGAAAAATACCCTAATATCTTAACCCATTGAAACGAGTGCACTTATTAGACGGACAACATTGACAGAGATCGAAATTGGAGTAGAATAAACCTAGAAAATACCAAAATGTCAAAAAATTATAATCCATTGAGACTTACGCACTAGTTGGACGAACTACATGTATTAAGAATCTAAATGGATAAGAATAAACCAATTAAATACCAAAATAACCTAAATTCTTAATCTATTGAGGCTTATGCATTTATGAGAAGAAATACATTGTGTGAGGACTAAAATGGATTAGAATAAACCTATTAAAGATAAAAATGACTTAAACTCTTAATCCATTGAGACTTATATACTTATTAGAGGAACTACATTGCCTTAATATTTTAATCCATTAACAATTATATACTAGTAGGATGAACTAGATTGAGTAAGAATCAAAATGAATTAAAACAAACCAATTAATGACCAAAATGATGTAAATTATTAATCCATTGAGACTAATGCCATTATAGGACTTTTTACATTGCCTAAGAAACAAAATTGATTAAAATAAACCTATTAAAGACCAAAATGACCTAATATCGTAACCCATTGAAACCAGTGCACTTATTTGACGAACTACATTGACAAAGAACCAAAATGGATTAGAATAAACCTAGAAAATACCAAAAACACCTAAAATTTTAATCCATTTAGACAAATATAATTATTGGAAGAGCTACATTGCCTAAGTAACAAAATGGATTAGAATCAACCTATTAAAGACCAAAATGGACTAATATTTTACTCCTTTAAAACTAGTGCACTTATTAGATAAACTACATTTATTGAGAATTAAAATGGAATAGAATAAACCTATTAAAAACTAAAATCACTTGAATACTTAATCGATTGAGACTTATGTACCTATTAGAGGAACTACATTGCCTAAGAAATAATATGGATTAAAATAAACCTATTAGAGACCAAAATGACGTAACATCTTAATCCATTGAAACTGGAGCACTTATTAGAAGAATTACATTGATTGAGAACCAAAATGGATTAGAATAAACATAGAAAATACCAAATTTACTTAAAATTATAATCCATTGAGACTTATGTACTTATTGGACGAACTACATGTCTAAGAAACAAAAAGGATTAGAATAAACCTATTAAAGACCAAAATGACCTAATATCTTAATCCATTGAAACTAGTGCACTTATAAGACGAACTAAATTGAGTGAGAATCAAAAGTAATCAAAGGAAACTTAGAAAAGACCATAATGAACTAAATTCTTAATCCATTGAGAGTAATGTACTTATTGGAAGAACTACATTCCCTAACAAACAAAATGGATTTGAATAAACCTTTTGAAGACTAAAATGACCTAATATCTTAATCCATTGAAAGTAGTGCACTTATTAGATGAACTACATTGACTGAGAACCAAAATGGACTAGCATAAACCCAGAAAATACCAAAATGACCTAAAATTATAATCCATTGAGATTTACGCACTAATTGGACGAACTTCATTGAGTAAGAATCGTAATGGATTAGAACAAACTAATTAAAGACCAAAATGATCTAAATTATTAAACCATTGAGACTTATGCACTTATGGGACGAACTACATTGTGTAAGAACTTAAATGTATTAGAATAAACCTATTAAAGACAAAAATGACTTAAATTCTTAATCCATTGAGACTTATGTATTTATTGGACGAACTACCTTGCCTAAGTAACAAAAAGGATTAGAATAAACCTATTAAAGGCTAAAATGATCTAATTTCTTAATCCATTGAAATAAGTGCACTTATTAGACGAACTACATTGATTGAGAATCAAAATGGATGCGAATAAACTTAGAAAATACCAGAATGACCTAAAATCTTAATCCATTGAGACTAATGTAATTATTGGACAAACTACATTGCCTAAGAAACAAAATGGATTAAAATAAACCTATTAAAGACCAAAGTGACCTAAACCCTAAACCCTAAAATAAAAAAACAATGCTAAGAAAAGCATGCAAGTAGAAATACAGATTTCATGTTTGGAAACAACTAAATACATAGTAAAATAACGCCATTAAGAAATTTATTTAAGGCACATATTTAATCACAAAAATTCAAGGAGGTTACACAATTAATGACACAAAGTAGTAATCTAAGTAATCAATAAAATTCAAACTGAAGTAGGTTATATAATTAATGATACATAATAGAAATTTAAGTAATTAGTAAAATTCAAATTCTAGGAGGTTACACAATTAATACACATAATAGAAATTTAAGTAATTAGTAAAAATTAAGTTCAAGTAGGTTACACAATTAATGACACATAATAGAAATTTATGCAATTAGTAAAATTCAATAATTAGAAAATCAAAAAATTAACACAAGCAACATCAGAATACATGCAACAAACACGACGCACCCCACCCCACCTTAGTGCTTTGATACCATAATGTAACGCCCGAAATTTTTTAATCCATAGCATTACTTAAAATACTTATTTTTTTAGAAAAATTTCCAACAATTTTTTTTAGTAAGAATGCCTAAACATTTATTCATTTGAAATAATTAGTAACAACAACATTTATTTAATATTATTAGAAAACATTTATTCAAAAACTAAAACAAGGTAAACGCAAATATCCCTAACGGAAAGGAACTGACTTCCGTATTTCTAGAATTCTAGTGCATTTTAAAAGTCTGTGACAAAAGATTTAAAAATAAGCTTAGAAATATCGCGGCAATTCTATTATTACAAAATTGTCTTGAAAAATGTATTTTTACCCCACGTCCGCCGCACATCAATACTCATTAACTACTGTTGCATCTCCTCGAACTCATTAGTACCTAAAATGTTGTTGTAAGAGTCAGTTTTTTTCCATCATCCACATCAAACCAAACCTAAACATATGCAAAAATGACACAAAACACATAAATGTAAAACTTTCAATTTAAAAGAAATAAATGTGGACCGGTAAATCATATAACACTAACATATGCACTTATGCGTAATGCATGCTTCTAAAACTATATGATCCGGATATGAACCTGCCACCAAGGCAACTTCTACATAGAAAAATCATCCATACCAATAGGGAAAATAAACATGTCACTAAAGCAACTCCCACGAAGATGCATATGTCATGACATGACCATATATTATGAAAAACTATATTCCCACACAACCAACTAAGAATCATGTCATATGTATTCAAAAATCACTTTTTAAAATCATCATCTTATTCACATATCACAAAGATCATATAACACACATCCTTATCATGAGAATCATATATTCATAGACAAATAATCATTAAAATAATAATTTTCACCACATACACGTAAAAATCGGAACTTGACTTCATATACATCATAAAGATTAAACCTTTAACATATATAACAAGCAAGTTCAAACTCCAACTCATATACATCATCAAAGTTAAAACTTTATCACATATAACATAAGTTCAAACTTTATTTCATATTCATCATAAAAATTAAAATTTTATCACATATAACATACAAATTCATACTTTACATTCACATCCATCATAAAAATTAAAACCTCATCACATATAACATAAAAATTCAAATTTTATTTCATATTCATTTTAAAAATTAAAACTTTATCACACATAACATAAAAATTCATACTTTACATCGTAAAAATCGTACATTACACATCGAAAATCAACGTAAAGGATTAGAGTTTTATTATTTTAATCCATTAGTCAACATTTATTCTTTTTAAAAAGCAAGCAATCACAAATATTAATTTCATGTCATCCAACCAACGGTCTAACTATAATTTTTATGGGGAAAAGTCCTTACCTCAAGCGCTTTACTTCCTAGCAACACGTTCTTAACCCCACGAATCAAAGAACAAGACAAATGTCCAAACTTTACTTGATGGCATTAAAAGAAGAAAAAAAATTGGAATTCAACTTGGCAATGATGATGATGATGATAATGATGGTGTGAGAAAACAAAGGAAGGAATGTTTCTTTTTTTATTTTTGTTTCTTTTGTTTGCGATGGAAAATTTGGAAACCTAGGAGAAAACAAAAATAGGTGTGGGAAAAGAATAGGAAGACATTGATTAGTAGGCTACCTTTCAATTTTTTTTTTTGCTAATAATTATGACACCAAAAATTGCTTAGAATTCTTTTTGTAGAGAATTAAAATAAAAACATAATCTTGGTTTAAGAGAGAGAGAGGCGTGAGATATAACAAATAAGAAGAGTCTTTTTTCTCCTCTCTTAATTGCACAAAAAGATAAAAACTCATAATTAAATTTGTAACCTTTTAAAAAAATTAATTAAAGGTGGTAAAGAGGAGATAGAAGTGGGTGCAACTCTCTTAATTGGTTGAGAGAAGCAAATAAAGTCTACTTTATGCCAAGATAACACCATGAATTATCATAAAAACTTGTCATGAAGGAGAGTAAAAATAATGGGGTAAGTCACAGTTTTTTTTCAAGCAAGAACACTTATACATGAGTGTCGGGTCTCACTAACTCTACTATCTCCAAGGCCGAATACTTATTTGGTCCAAAATAAAATTAACAAACAATACATCTTCTATAAATTCTAATTTAATTATATAATTCAACTAATATTTTCATCAAGAAAAATAAATCAGGCAACACAAAAATATCAGTGCAGGTCACACATAACAAAATAAAACAAACATAACTAACACATCAATTTCATGATTATTGAAGGTAATCAAATAAAAAAAAATACACAATAGTTCATTTAGGAAATAATCATGTCATAAATCTTTCTCATTTAGTTATCACGCCAAAACAATTAAATAAAAATAAAGGTTATAATTATTCAAGTAAAATAGAGGGTGATAAAACATAATTTAATTTTTTTACACAAAGAATAAACTAATAATTCAATAATAAATCACAACAATTATTAAAAGACACATATGTAATATATAAAAAAATATAGATGTGTTACACATAAGAAACAAAATGAATTAGAATAAACCTATTAAAGACAAAAATGACCTAATATCTTAACCCATTGAAAGCGGTGCACTTATTAGACCAACTACATTGACTGAGAACCAAAATGGACTAGAATAAACCTAGAAAATACAAAAAAGACATAAAATTATAATCCATTGACACTTACGCACTAATTGAACAAACTACATTGAGTAAGAATCAAAATGGATTAGAATAAACCAATTAAAGACCAAAATGATCTAAAATCTTAATCCATTGAGACTTATGCACTTATGGGACGAATTACATTGCGTTGAACTAAAATGGATTAGAATAAACCTATTAAAGACAAAAAGACTTAAATTCTTAATCGATAGAGACATATGTACATATTGGACGAACTACATTGCCTAAATAACAAAATGGATTAGAATAAACCTATTAAAGACCAAAATAACCTAATATCTTAATCCATTGAAACTATTGCAATTATTAGACGACCTACATTAACTGAGAAGAAAAATGGATCAGAATTAATTAAGAAAAGACCTGAATCACTTAAATTCTTAATCCATAGAGACTTATGTACTTATTGGACCAACTAAATTACCTAAGAAACAAAATGGATTAGAATAAACCTATTAAAGACTAAAATGACCGAATTTCTTAATTTGTTGAAACTATTGCAGTTATTAGACAAACTACATTGATTGAGAAACAAAATAAATTAGAATAAACATAGAAAACACCAGAATCACTTAAATTCTAAATCCATTGAAACTAATGTAATTACTGGATGAACTACATTCCCTACGAAACAAAATGGATTAGAATAAACCTATTAAAGACCAAAATAACCTAATATCTTAATCCATTGAAACTACTGCACTTATAAGACCAACTAAATTGAGGGAGAATAAAAAGTTATTAGAATAAACTTAGAAAAGACAAGAATGAACTAAAATCTTAATCCATTGAGGCTAATTTAATTAGTGGATGAACTACACTACCTAAGACACAAAATGGGTTAGAATAAACCTAACAAGGACAAAAATGACCTAATATCTTAATCCATTGAAACCTGTGCCCAAATTAGAGGAACTACAATGACAGAGAACCAAAATGGATTAGAATAAACCTAGAAAATTCCAAAAGAAACTAAAATAATAATACATTCAGACTTATGCACTAATTGGACGAACTGCATTTTTTAAGACTCAAATTCGATTAGAATAAACCACTGAGACATGTGCACTTTTGAGACAAACTACATCGTGCAAGAACTAAAATGGATTAGAATAAACCTATTAAACACAAAAATTACTTAAATTCTTAATCCCGTTGAGACTAATCTAATTATTGGACAGACTACATTGCATATGAAAATAAATGGATAAGAATCAACCTATTAAAGAACAAAATGACCCAATATCTTAATCCATTGAGACTAGATCATTTATAAGACGAACTACATTCTTTGAGAATGAAAACAGATTAGAATCAACATAGAAAAGACAAGAACCACTTAAATTCATAATCAATTAAGACTTATGTAATTATTGGACGAAATACATTGGCTAAGAAATAAAATGGATTAGAATAAACCTAGAAAATTCAAAAATGACCTAAAATAATAATGCATTGAGACTTACGCATAAATTGGACGAACTACATTGATTAAGAATCAAAATGGATTAGAATAAACCATTTAAAGAAAAAAATGATCTAAATTTTCCATTGAGACTTATGCACTTATAGGTCAAACTACATTGTGTTAAAACTAAAATGGATTATAATAATCCTATTAAAGACAAAAATGACTTAAATTCTGAATCAATTGAGACTTATGAAGTTATTAGACGAACTTCATTGCCTAAGACACAAAATTGATTAGAATAAACCTATGAAAGACCACAATGACCTAATATCATAATAAATTGAAACTAGTGCACTTATAAGATGAACTACATTGTTTGAGAATCAAAATGGATTAGAATAAACTTAGAAAAGATCAGAATGACCTAAACCCTTAATCCATTGACACTAATGTAATTATTGGATGAACTACATTGCCAAAGAATCAAAAAGGATTAGAATAAACCTATTAAGAACAAAAATGACCAAATATCATAATCTATTGAAACCAATGCACTTATTAGAGGAACTACATTGACTGAGAACAAAAACGAATTAGAAAAAACCTAGAAAATTCACAAATAACCTAAAATAATAATACATTGAGACTTACACACTAATTGGACAAACTACACTGTTTAAGAATCAAATTGGATTAGAAATTACCAATTAATAAAAAAAATGACTTATGTTATAAATACATTGAGACTTATGCACCTATTGGACAAACTACATTGCATAAAACTAAAATGGATTATAATAAACCTTTTAAAGACAAAAATGACTTATGTTCTAAATCAATTGAGACTTATGTACTTATAGGACGAACTACATTGCCTAAGAAACAAAATGGATTAGAGTAAACCTATTAAAGACCAAAATGACCTAATATCTTAATCCATTGAAACTAATGCACTTATAAGACGAACTAGATTGTTTGAAAATCAAAATTGATCAGAATAAACAAAGAAAAGACAAGAATGACCTAAAATCTTAATCCATTGAGACTGATGTAATTATTGGACGAACAACGTTGCATAAGAAACAAAATTGATTAGAATAAACCTATTAATAACCAAAATGATCGAATATCTTAATCCAATGAAACTAGTGCACTTATTATCTGAACAACATTGATTAAGAATCAAAATAGATGAAAATAAACATAGAAAAGACCATAATGACCTAAAATCTTAATCCATTGAGACTAATTTACTTATTGCACGATCTACATTGTCTAAGAAACAAAATGGATTAGAATAAACTAATTAAAGACCAAAATGACCTAATATATTAACCCTTTCAAACCAATGCACTTATTAGACGAACTACATTGTTTGAGAATCAAAATGGATCGGAAAATACCAAAATGACCTATAATTATCATCCATTGACACTTACACTCTAATTGCATGAACTGCATTGATTAAGAACCAATTAAAGAACAAAACGATCTAAGTTATAAATCCATTGAGATTTTTGCACATATGGGGCAAACTACATTGCGTAAGATTTAAAATCGATTATAATAAACCTATTAAAGACAAATGTAATTATTTGACGAACTACATTGTTTGAGAATAAAAACGGACCACATGTCTTAATCCATGGAAACTAGTGCACTTATAAAACGAACTACATTGTTTGAGAATAAAAATGGATCAGAATAAACATAGAAAAGACAAGAAAGACTTAAAATCTTAATCCATTGAGACAAATGTAATTAATGTAGGAACTACATTGCCTAAGAAACAAAATGGATTAGAATAAACATATTAAAGACCAAAATGACCTAATATCTTATTGCATTAAAACTAGTGTACATATTAAAGACCAAAATGACCTAATATCTTATAAGACGAACTACATTGATCAAGAATCAAAACGGATCAAAATAAACTTAGAAAAGTTCATAATGACCTAAAATCTTAATCCATTGAGACTTATGTACTTAATGGTTGATCTACATTGCCTAAGAAATAAAATGGAATAGAAAAAACCTATTAAAGACCAAAATGACTTAATATCTCAACCCATTGAAACCAGTGCACTATTAGACGAACTACATTGACTGAGAACCAAAATGGACTACAATTATTATTCATTGAGAATTACGCACTAATAACACGAACTAAATTGAGTAAGAATCAAATTGGATTAGAACAAACCAATTCAACACCAAAATGATCTAAATTTTAATCCAATGAGACTTATGCACTTAAGGGACAAACTACACTGCGTAAGAACTAAAATGGATTAGAATAAACCTATTAAAAACAAAAATGACTTAAATTCCTAATGGATTGAGACTTATAGAATTATTGGACGAGCTACATTACCTAAGAATCAAAATGGATTACAATAAACCTATTAAAGACCAAAATGACCAAATATCTTAATCCATTGAAACTAGTGCACTTTTTGGACGAACTACATTGATTGAGAATTAGAATGGATCAGAATGAACATAGAAAACACTAGAACAACTTAAATTCTTAATCAATTGAGACTTATGATATTATTGGACGAAATACTTTGGCTATGATACAAAATGGATTTGAATAAACATATTAAAGACCAAAATGACCTAATATCTTAATCGATTAAAACTAGTGCACTTATAAGACGAACTATATTGTTTTAGAATCAAAATGGATCAGAATAAACATAGAAAAGACAAGAATGACCTAAAATCTTAATACATTGAGACTAATGTAATTATTGCACGAACTACATTTCCCAAGAAACAAAATCGATTCGAATAAACATATTAATGACCCAAATGACCTAATATTTTAATCCACTCAAGCTAGTGCACTTATAAGATGCACTAGAGTGATTGAGAATCACAATGGATCAAAATAAACATAGAAAATACCGTAGTGTCTAAAATCTTAATCCATTGAGATTATGTACTTATGGTATAAACTACATTACCTAAGAAGCCAAATCGATTAGAATAAAGCTATTAAAGACCAAAATGACCTAATATCTTAACCCATTTAAACCAGTGCCCTTATTTGACGAAGTACATTAACTTAGAACCAAAAATGGCTAGAATAAACATAGAAAATACCAAAATCATGCACTAATTGGACAAACTACATGGATGAAGAATCAAAATAGATTCGAACAAACAAATTAAAGACCAAAATGATCTAAATTCTTAATCCATTGAGACTTATGCACTTATGGGACTAACTACATTGCGTAAGAACTAAAATGGATTACAATAAACCTACTAAAGAAAAAAATGACTTAAATTCTTACTCCATTGATACTTATGTACTTATTGGACAAACTACATTGCTTAAGAAACAAAATGGATTAAAATATACATATTAAAGACGAAAATTACCTAATATCTTAATACATTAAAACTAGTCCACTTATAAGACGAACTACATTGTTTGAGAATCAAAATGGTTCAGAATAAACATATAAAACACAAGAATGACCTCAAATCTTAATCCATTGAGACTAATGGATAAAAAATCAAAGCAAAGACCGTAATGACATAAAATCTTAATCCATTGAGACTAATGTAGTTATTGGACGAACTATATTGACTAACAAACAAAACTGATTAGTTAATAAACCTATCAAAGAACAAAATGATTTCATCTCTGAATCCATTAAAACTAGTGCACTTATTAGACGAACTACATTAATTGAGAATCCAAGTGGATCAGAATAAATTTAGAAAAGACCAGAATGACCTAAAATCTTAATCCATTGAGACTAATGTAATTATTGGACGAACTTCATTGCCTAAGAAACAAAATGGATATGAATAAACCTATTAAAAACCAAAATGACCTAATATCTCAATCAATTGAAACTAGTGCACTTATAAGACGAACTACATTGATTAAGAATCTTAATGAATCGGAGTAAACTTAGAAAAGACCGTAATGACCTATAAACTTAATCCATTGAGACTAAAGTGTTTATTGGAAGAACAACATTGCTTAAGAAACAAAATGCATTAGAATAAACCTATTAAAGACAAAAATGACCCAACATCTTAACCAATTGAAGCAAGTGCACTTATTAGACGAACTACATTGATTAAGAACCAAAATGGATTAGAATAAACCTATAAAATACCAAAATGACAAAAAATTATAAGGCATTGAGACTTACGCACTAATTGCATGAACTGGATTGAATAACAATCAAAATGGATTAGAAGAAAACCAATTAACGAATAAAATGATCTAAGTTATAAATCCATGGAGATTTTTGCACATATGGGGCAAACGACATTGCGTACGATTTAAAATGGATTATAATAAATCTATTAAAGACAAAAATGACTTAAATTCTTAATCCATTGAGACTTATGTACTTCATGGAGGAACTATATTGCCTAAGAAACATAATCGATTAGAACAAATCTATTAAAGCCCAAAATAACCTAATATCTTAATCCATTGAAACAAGTGCACTTATTATACGAACTACATTGAGTTATATTTAAAATGGATAAGAATAATCTTAGAAAAGACCATAATTACCTCAAATTATAATTCATTGAGGCTTATGAACTAATTGGACGAACTACATTGAGTTAAAATTAAAATGGATTAGAATAAAATCATTATAGAACAAACTGATCTAAATTCTAAATCCATTGCGAGTTATACACTTATGGGACGAACTACATTGCGTAAGAACTAAAATGGATTATAATAAACCTATTAAAGACAAAAGTGACTTAAATTCTTAATCCATTGAGACTAATGTACTTATTGAATGAACAACATTGCCTCAGAAACAAAATGGATTAGAATAATCCTATTAAAGACCAAAATGACCTAATATTTTAATCCATTAAAACTAATGTACTTATTGGACAAACTACAATGGCTAAGAAACAAAATGGATTAGAATATACCTATTAGAGACTAAAACGTCGTAATATCATAACCCATTTTAACAAGTGCACTTATTAGACGAACTACGTTGACTAAGAACCAAAATTGTTTAGAATAAACCTAGAAAATACAGAAATGACCTAAAATTATAATCCTTTAAGACATACACACTAATTGGATGAACCACATTGATTAAGAATAAAAGTGGATTAGAAACAACCTATTAAAGACCAAAATTATTAAAATTCATAATCCATTGAGACTTATGCACCTATCGGACGACCTACACTACATAAGAACTAAATTGGATTAGAATAAAACTTTTAAAGACAAAAATGACCTAAATTCTTAATCCATTGAGACTAGTGTGCTTATTGGACCAACTACATTGCGTGAGAATCAAAATGGATTAGAATCTAACTATTAAAGACCAAAATGACCTAATGTCTTAAGCAATTTAAAATAGTGCACTTATTAGACGAAATACATTAAATCAAAATCAAAATGGATTAGAATAAACAAGAAAAGACAATAGTGACCTAAAATCATAATCCATTAAAACTAATGTACTTATTGGACTAACTACAATGGCTAAGAAAAAAAATGGATTAGAATATACCTATTAGAGACTAAAATGTCGTAATATCATAACCCATTATAACAAGTGCACTTATTAGACGAACTACGTTGACTTAGAACCAAAATTGTTTAGAATAAACCTAGAAAATAAAAAAAAATGACCTAAAATTATAATCCTTTAAGACTTACGCACTAATTGGATGAACCACATTGATTAAGAATAACAGTGGATTAGAAAAAACCTATTAAAGACCAAAATTATTAAAATTCATAATCCATTGAGACTTATGCACCTATGGGACGTACTACACTACATAAGAACTAAATTGGATTAGAATAAACCTATTAAAGACAAAAATGACCTAAATTCTTAATCCATTGAGACTTATGTGTTTATTGGACGAACTACATTGCGTTAGAATCAAAATGGATTAGAATCTACCTATTAAAGACCAAAATGACCTAATGTCTTAAGCAATTTAAAATAGTGCACTTATTAGAAGAAATACATTAAATCAGAATCAAAATGGATTAGAATAAACAAGAAAAGACAATAGTGACCTAAAATCATAATCCATTAAGACTAATGAACTTATTGGACGAACTACAACGGCTAAGAAACAAAATGGATTAGAATAGACCTATTAGAGACTAAAACGTCGTAATATCATAACCCATTTTAACAAGTGCACTTATTAGACGAACTACGTTGAGTAAGAACCAAAATTGTTTAGAGTAAACCTAGAAAATACAAAAATGACCTAAAATTATAATCCTTTAAGACTTACGCACTAATTGGATGAACCACATTGATTAAGAATAAAAGTGGATTAGAATAAACCTATTAAAGACCAAAATTATTAAAATTCATAATCCATTGAGACTTATGCACCTATGGGACGAACTACACTACATAAGAACTAAATTAGATGAGAATAAACCTATTAAAGACAAAAATGACCTAAATTCTTAATCCATTGAGACTTATGTGCTTATTGGATGAAACTACATTGCGTGAGAATCAAAATGGATTAGAAACTACCTATTAAAGACCAAAATGACCTAATGTCTAAAGCAATTTAAAATAGTGCACTTATTAGACGAAATACATTAAATCAGAATCAAAATGGATTAGAATAAACAAGAAAAGACAATAGTGAGCTAAAATCTTAATCCATTAAGACTAATGCACTTATTGGACGAACTACAATGGCTAAGAAACAAAATGGATGAGAATAAACCTATTAGAGACTAAAACATCGTAATATCTTAACCCATTTTAACAAGTGCACTTATTAGACGAACTACGTTGACTAAGAACCAAAATAGATTAGAATAAACCAAGAAAATACCAAAATGACCTAAAATTATAATCCATTAAGACTTACGCACTAATTTGATGAACCACATTGATTAAGAATAAAAATGGATTAGAATAAATTAATTAATCACCAAAGTTATTTAAATTCATAATCCATTGAGACTTATGCACTTATAGGACGAACTACATTGCGTAAGAACTAAAATGGATTAGAATAAACCATATCAAGATAAAAATAACCTAAATTCTTAATCCATTGAGACTTATATACTTATTAGACGAACTACATTGCGTAAGAATCAAAATGGATAAGAGTATACCTATTAAACACCAAAATGACCTGATATCTTAATCCATTTAAAATAGTGCATTTATTAGACGAACTACATTGATTGAGAATCAAATTGGATCAAAATAAAGAAGAAAATACCATATTGACCTAAAATATTAATCCATTGAAACTAATGTACTTATTGGAGAACGACAATGCCTAAGAAATAAAATGGATTAGAATAAACCTGTTCAAGTCCAAAATGACCTAATATCTTAACCCATTGAAACCAATGCACTTATTAAATGAACTACGTTGACTGTGAACCAAAATAGATTAGAATAAACCATAAAAATACAAAAATGACCAAAAATTATACTCCATTGAAACTTACGTACTAATTAGCAAACTACAGTGATTAAGAATACAAATGGATTAGAATAAACCTATTAAAGACAAAAATGACTTAAATTCTTATTCCATTGAGACTTATGTACTTATTGGACGAACTACATTGCCTAAGAAACAAAATGAACCAAAATAAATCTATTAAAGATCAAAATGACCTAATATATTAATCCATTGGAACTAGTGGACTTATTAGACAAACTACATTGATTGAGAATCAAAAGGGATCAGAATAAACTTAGTAAATATCATAATGACCTAAAATCTTTATCCACTGAGACTAATGTACTTATTGGACGAACTAGATTGCCTAATAAACAAAATGGATTAGAATAAACCAATTAAAGAGCAAAATGATCTAAATTCTAAATCCAATGAAACTTATGCACCTATGGGACAAACTACATTGCGTAAGAACTAAATTGGATTATAATACATCTATTAATGACAAAACAAACTCAAAGACTAAATTGGATTATAATACATCTTAATCCATTGAGACTTATGTACTTATTGGACGATTTACATTGCCTTAGAAACAAAATAGATTAGAATATACATCTATTAAAGACCAAAATAACCTCAAAACTAGTGCACTTATTAGACGAATTAATTTGACTGAGAACCAAAACGGATTAGAATAAACCTAGAAAATACGAAAATGACTTAAAATTATAATCCATTGAGACTTACGCACCAATTGGACGAACTACATTGGTTAAGAATCAGAAAGGATTATAATAGACCAATTAAAGACACAAATGATCTAAATTCTTAATCCATTGAGACTTATGCACTTATGGGAACAACAACATTGCGAAAGGACTAAAATGGATTAGAATAAACCTATTAAACAGAAAAATGACTTAAATTCTTAATCCATTGAGACTTATGTACTTATTAGAGGAACTACATTTGCCTAAGAAACCAATTGGATTAGAATAAATATATTAAAGACTGAAAGGACCTAATATCTTAATCCATTGAAACTAGAGCACTTATTAGAACTAAATTGGCTTAGAATTAAAATGGATAAGAATAGCGTTAGAAAAGAGAATAATTACATAATATTTTAATTCATTAAGACATATCTTGTTATTGGACAAACTATATTGAGTAAGAATCTAAATGGATTAGACCATACCAATTAAAGACCAATACGATCTAAATTCGTAATCCATTGAGACTTATCCACTTATGGGATGAACCACATTGCATAAGGACTTAAATGGATTAGAATAAACCTATTAAACACAAAAATGACTTAAATTCTTAATCCATTGAGAAGTATGTACTTATTAGAGGAACTACATTGTCTAAGAAAAAAAATGGATTTGAATAAACATATTAAAAACTGAAATGACCTAATACCTTTATCCATTGAAACTAGTGAACTTATTAAACAAACTACATTGACTTAGAATTAAAATCGATAAGAATAACATTAGAAAAGACAATAATTGCATAATATTTTAATCCATTAAGACTTATCATCTATTTGGACAAACTACATTGAGTAAGAATCAAAATGGATTAGACTAAACCAATAAAGACCAAAATGATCTAAAATGTTCATCCATTGAGACTTATCCACTTATGGGACGAACTACATTGCGTTAGAACTAAAATGGATTAGAATAAACCTATTAAAGACAAAAATGACTTAAATTCTTAGTCCATTGAGACTTATGTACTTAATGGAGGAACTATATTGCCTAAGAAACACAGGATTAGAACAAATCTATTAAAGCCAAAAATGACCTAATATCTTAATCCATTGAAACAAGTGCACTTATTATACGAACTACATTGAGTTAAATTTAAATTGGATAAGAATAATCTTAGAAAAAACCATGACTTCCTCAAATTATAATTCATTGAGACTTATGAACTAATTGGACGAACTACATTGAGTTAAATTGAAAATGGATTAGAATAAAATAATTATAGAACAAACTGATCTAAATTCTAAATCCATTGCGAGTTATGCACTTATGGGACGAACTACATTGCGTAAGAACTAAAATGGATTATAATAAACCTATTAAAGACAAAAGTGACTTAAATTCTTAATCCATTGAGACTTATGTACTTATTGGATGAACAACATTGCCTAAGAAACAAAGTCGATTAGAATTAACCTATTAAAGACCAAAATAACCTAATATCTTAATCCATTGAAACTAATGCACTTATTAGACGAATTACATTGACTTAGAATTAAAGTGGTTAATAATAATCTTAGAAAAGACCATAGTTACCTAAAATTTTAATCCATTGAGACATACACACTAATTGGATGAACTACATTAAGCAGGAATAAAAGTGGATTAGAATAAACCAATTAAAGACCAAAGTGATGTAAATTCTTAATCCGTTGAGTCTTACATACTTATGGGAAGAATTACATTGCGTAAGGACTAAAATGGATTAGAATAAACCTATTAAACACAAAAATGACTTAAATAATTAATCCATTGTGACTTGTGTACTTATTAGAGGAACTACATTGACTAAGAAACCAAATGGATTAGAATAAACATATTAAAGACTGAAATGGATTAGAATCTACTAGTGCACTTAATAGACAAACTAAATTGGCTTAGAATTAAAATGGATAAGAATAACCCTAGAAAAGACAATAATTACATAATATTTTAATCCATTAAGACTTATCTTGTAATTGGACAAACTACATTGGGTAAGAATCAAAATTGATTATACCAAACAAATTAAAGACCAAAATGATCTAAATGCATAATCCATTGAGACTTATCCAGTTATAGGACGAACTACATTGCGTAAGAACTAAAATGGATTAGAATAAACCTATTAAAGACAAAAATGTCTTAAATTCTTAATCCCTTGAGACTTATCTACTTAATGGAGGAACTACATTTTCTAAGAAACAAAATGGATTAGAACACACCTCTTCAATCCCAAAATGACCTAATATCTTAATCCATTGAAACAAGCACAATTATTATACGAACTACATTGAGTGATATTTAAAATGGATAAGAATAATCTTAGAAAAAACCATGATTACCTCAAATTATAATTCATTGAGGCTTATGAAATAATTGGACGAACTACATTGAGTTAAATTTAAAATGGATTAGAATAAAATAATTATAGAACAAACTCATCTAAATTCTAAATCCATTGCGAGTTATGCATTTATGGGACGAACTACATTGTGTAAAAACTAAAATGGATTATAATAAACCTGTTAAAGCCAAAAGTGACTTAAATTCTTAATCCATTGAGACTTATGTACTTATTAGACGAATTACATTGCCTAAGAAACAAAATGGATTAGAATTAACCTATTAAAGACCAAAATGACCTAATATCTTAATCCATTGAAACTAGTGCACTTATTAGACGAACTACAATGTATGAGAATCAAAAGGGATCAGAATAAACAAGAAAAGACCATAAGGACGAACTACACTTGTTAGGAAACAAAAAGGATTAGGATAAACCTAATGAAGACCAAAATGACCTAAATTCTTAATCCATTGAGACTTTTGCACTTATTAGAGGAACTACATTGCAAAAGAATCAAAATATATTAGCATAAACATAATATAATAAAAATGACCTAAATTGTTGATTCATGGAAACTAGTGCACTTATTAGATAAACTTGACTCAAAACCAAAATGGACTAAAATAAGTCTAGTAAAAACTAAAATGACCTAAAATATTAATCCGTTGGGACTTATGCAATTATTGGTCGAATTGCATTGCCTAAGAACAAAAATGAATTACAATAAACCAATTAAAGACCTAAATGACCAAAATCGTAATCCAATGAGAGTAATGCACTTTGTAGACGAATTACATTGAGTTAGAACCAAAATGGACTAGAATAGGTCGTCAGAAGAATAAAATTTCCAAAACTTAGTCCATTAAGACTCATTCACTTCTTGGACGAACTACATAGCCTAGGAAACAAAAAGGATTGGGATAAACCTATTAAAGAGAAAAATGACCTAATTTCATAATGCATTGAGACTTTTGCTCCTATTGAAGGAACTACATTGCATAAGAATCAAAATGTATTAGAATAAACTTATTATAAACCAAAATGACCTAAAATGTTAATCCATTGAAACTATTGCACTTACTAGACAAACTACAATGATTAAGAACCAAAATGGACTAATATATTAATCTGTCGAGACTTATGCAATTATTGGGCAAATTACATTGCCTAAGAACAAAAATGGATTACAATAAACCAATTAAAGACTGTAATGACCAAAATTATAATCCAATGAGACAAATGCACTTATTTGACGAACTACATTGAGTAAGCACCAAAATGGACTAGAATAAGCCGAATGAAAACTAAAATTTCCAAAATCTTAATCCATTGAGACTCATTCACTTGCTTAATGAACTACATAGACTAGAAATAAAAAAGGATTAGGATAAACCTATTAAAAAATCAAAATGACCTAATTTCTTAATCAGTTAAGAATTTTGCTCTTATTGGAGGAACTACATTGCATAAATATCAAAATGTATCACAATAAACTTATTATAAACCAAAATGACCTAAAATGTTAATCCATTTAAACTTGTGCACTTATTAGTCGAACTACATTGACTAAGAGCCAAAATCGACCAAAATAAGTCTAGTAAAACCAAAAATGACCTAAAATACTAATCCGTTGAGACTTATGGAATTATTGGGCAAATTACATTGCCTAAGAACAAAAATGGATTAAAATAAACCGATTAAAGACCATAATGACCAAAATCATAATCCAATGAGACAAATGCACTTATTAGACAAACTACATTGACTAACCACCCAAATGGACTAGAATAAGCCGAGTGAAGACTAAAATTTCTAAAATCTTAATTAATTGAGACTTATTCACTAGCTGGACGAACTACATAGCCTAGGAAACAAAAAAGATTAGGATAAACCAATTAAAGACCAAAATGACCTAATTTCTTAATCTATTGAGACTTTTGCACATATTGGAGGAACTACATTGCATAAGAATCAAAATGTATTAGAAAAAACATATTATAAACCAAAATGACCTAAAATATTAATCCATTGAAACTAGTGCACTTATTAGACGAACTACATTGACGAAGAACAAAATTGGACTAAAATAAGTCTAGTAAAAACCAAAAATGAACTAAAATATGAATCCCTTGAGAGTTATGCAATTATTGGGCGAATTACATTGCCTAAGAACAAAAATGGATTACAATCCATCGATTAAAGAACATAACGACAGAAATCATAATCCAATGAGACAAATGCACTTATTAGACAAACTTCATTGAGTAACCACCCAAATGGACTAGAATAAGCCGGGTGAAGACTAAAATTTCTGAAATCTTAATCCATTAAGACTCATTCACTTGTTGGACGAACTACATAGTTTACTTAACAAAAAGGATTAGTATAAACCTATTAAAGACCAAAATTGTAACACGCCGACCCCCACCGTTATCGACAGTGCTACTCGATCTTCTCACGCCCCCCTAACCACCTTGTGGAAATAGTGATTTTTTGACTTACGTGGGAATTGAGCCCGGTACTTTGGGGATAAGTACCGCCTCATCTCATTCCCAATACCAATTGATCCTTGTAACATCCTCTAAATTTATTTGAAATAATTAAGATCTATATATATATATATTTTCAATATTAATTAAGGTGTGATAATTATTTGCCTTGTTCGACTTATTGTAGTTGATAAAATTATTAGTAAAAAATTTTATCAATGGGGGTGTTTATATATATATATGTAGATGTATTTTAGTAATACAAGAAGAATTTGGGCTAAGGGTTTGTGACTTGGTGTGACCCAACCCATAGTAGAAATTTGGGCTTGGAGTTTGTGGCTTGGTTTTTGTATGATCAAGGTTAAGAAAAAAAACATAAATAAATAGATAAATAAAATAATATTTTCTCCTTTCTATTCTTTATTGGGCCCAACACTATGTACCCAATAATCTCCACTTTAAATTTTCCCTAAAGTCCACAATATTTCCATACTCCATAATTATAAGCAGAAAGGAATACTGAAACCCTAGCCGCCATCACCTTCACACCTCCTCTTATTCGTGCATCAAAAGCTTGGAATTTATTTTCTTGTGAACAACTTCGTGGGGGCTTAGAGCTTCGTAACAAGAAGAAAAGCGGCCAAGGTAAGGGCTTTTCCCCACACAAATTATAGTTAGACCGTTGGTTGGATGACATGAAATTAATAAGTGTAATTGCTTGCTTTTGGAAGCAATAAATGTAGACTAATAAATTAAAATAATGAAATCTGAATCGTTTACGTTGAGTTCGATATGTAATGTATGGCTTTTTTAAGAAGTAAAGTATGAATTTTTATATTATACGTGATAAAGTAATAATTTTTATGATGGATAAGAAGCAAAATATGGTTTTTTTTGTTTGTTATATATATGATAAGGTTTTGATTTTGATGATTTCTATGAGTTGGAATTTCAAGTTTCTTGTTATATATAAAGTTTTAATCTTTATGGTGTAAATGAAGCCAAGTTCCGATTTTTATGCATACATGGTGAAAGTTATTATTTAATGATTATTTGTATATGAATATATGATTCTCTTGATAAGGATGTGTGTTATGTGATCTTTGTGATGTGTGAATAAGATGATGGTTTTAAAAAGGTGATTTTTTGAGTGCGTATGACATGATTCTTAGTGGGCTGTGTGGGAGTATAGTTTTTTATATAATATATGGTCATGTCATGGCATATGCATTTTCGTATGACGTTATTGTTAAGACAAACTCTCAAATTTAATGTTTTGATGAAAACAAACAAAGGTTAATTAAAGATTGTTTAATTATGATTCTAAATGTATTGTTAATTTAACCTGTGCTTTTGAGTGTTTTAAATCATAGACAGGTTTCAAAAGAATCAAAGAAAACAGCATCAGAGGAACATTCTTCACATTCTGGAAAACGGAGAATGTTCGCCAGACTGTGACAGCATAAAGACCCAACTTTCTCCATCACTTAATTAATGTTGTTGGCTCTGGAAGTTACATGGCAGAGAACACATAGGATCAATTCAGATCAAGAGAACTTTCGAATTGAGAAAGATAAAGACTCTCAAAGATGCCTGTTCATACTGTTCTGGAAACAATAGGTATCAGACTCCAGAAGATACCTCATGAAGTAAATTACCAGAAGATACATTCTGGAAATTACCAGAGGATACATTATGGAATTTAACAGAGGATACCTAAAGAACAAACGTCCAGAACGATCAATCAATCTCCAGGCAGTTTTAGAAGCTTCAGTACAAGCTTCTTATTTCAAGCTTTCGTGATTATTTTCAATCTGTGTTTACTGATCCAAAGCTTCAGATCAAGCCAGCAAAATTGCCACTTATCAGAAGCATCAAAAGATCATTAACAACTCAAGAAAGATTGATCCAAAACACTATAGCTCAAGACTGATCAGGAAAATAAAAGGATTATTTTTAATTAGAAATAAAGCCACTGGACCAGTCTGACACAAGGCCTTTACAACGGCTATATTGGCCTTTATTCACTGCTTTCAAGCCTATAAAATGAAGGCCACAGCTCAAGGAAAAATTAGAAGTTCAAGTGCTAACACAGCTATCACAATCATTCACATTCATACTTGAAGTTCTGAAAATCACTTACAGAATCAGTTTTTAGTTAAATTGCTTTACTCTGATATATATTCTGATTTATCTGTAAAGAATCGAATCTCAAACAAGATTTGAGAATTCAAAGATTCTAAACAAAATCAATCTCATCACCATTGTAAGCTCAAACTATAAGAGTAAAAGATAGTTTGGGTAGATTGTAAGAAATCCTATCAAGATTGATAGGTGATTTGGTTAAACTTTTTCTGGGTAGGAATTAGTTTAAGTTCTGAAAACAAAAGATCAAGGTTGATCTAGACTAGGTGCTGTAAAACCAAGAAGGTTCTTGTTTTAAACACTTAGTGGAAAATCTCACTTCGTGAAGACTGGACGTAGCCCAAGTTTGGGTGAACTAGGATATATCTGCATGTGGTATTTCTTATCCCTTATCTCTTTATTCAGTTTAATCATGTTTCAAAGATTAAAATACAAAATTGTTTTCTGTTTTAAACACTAATCTGAACGTTCTCCGTTTTCTATTCAAACCAAGAACGTTCACCATTTTTCTGCTTCCTTAACCAAGAACTTTTTTGTGTTTAAAACTGAAGTTTTTCTGAAAATTTTAAAAAGGGAGATTTACAATTCAAACCCCCCTTCCTTGTAAATCAATTTTGCTACTTCAGTTATGAATTTATTACTCTTGATTTGAGTTTTTAATAATTTAGTACTCGTGATTTAATTTGACGTTATGTAATAATTTTTTGTACATTTATGACATTATCAATTAATTGCCACAGATTGATTTTTTATTTATTTAAAATTATAAAATAATTAGTTGTTATTTTTCTATACTGTGGAATTATTGCGTATTAAATTGGATTGATTTGATTTGAAAACATACGATAATTAATTGGTCTCCACCTTAATGATGTTATTAATTAGGTCAATTGAATTTATAATGATTACGAATATTCCTTAATTACTTAATTTTGTGTTATGATCAAATTTTTTGTAATAAAGAAAATGCTTTAAAGATTTAAACGATGTAAAGTTTTAGGATCCCCATAATAGAAGTGAAGGGTAATATTGTGAAAACTTGTATTAACGAGATTCTGGTTAAGGAAAGACTTGGTTATTAAGTGGTTTGTTGACCCACCTCTCTTTCTTGGGAACTCCTCTAGTACACGACTTGCCGTGTGACCTGAACCTGTTGTCCCCATAATAAAAGGGAAGGGTAATACCATAAAAATTTGTATTAGTGGGATTCTAGCTATGGAAAGACTTGGTTATTAACGTGGTTCGTTAACCCACCTCTCTTTCCTGGGAACCCCTCTAGTGCACAATTTACTGTGTGACCCAAACCTACTATATAGCCGTGAATAAAATATTCCTTACGACCCTAAGGTTACAATGAGATCACAATGTTATCCTAATTAGATAATTTGTAGGATGTATGGCTCGTCCCGCGAACCGACCAGTTCCCCAGGGAGGAAATGACATGACTGAAGCAATTCAAGCCATGAATGCAATGGCTGCCACAATAACCCAACAAGCTGCATTTCAAGCTCAACAAGTTGCAGTCCAGGTTCAACGTAATGTGCAGAGGAACCTGAACGAGTAAGCAGTTGTGGCAACGAGAGGATTGACTGAATTCCGTAGACAAGATATGCCTAAATTTAAAGGGGAACATGACCTTGACAAGGTTAGCCTCTGGCTGCAGGCGATCAAGAAGATCTTTGAGATCTTTCACTACCCAGATGACATGAAGGTGGAGTATGTCGCCTATTTGTTGATTGGTGAAGCTGAAAACTGGTGGCGAGGGGCAAGGCAAATGATGGAAGGAAATCACGAAGAGGAAACCTGGGAAGTTTTCAAGAGAAAGTTCTTGAACAAATATTTTCTGAAGAGTGCCAGTGCTGAGAAGGAGGCCCAATTCCTGAGACTATATCAGGGAAGTCTCACAGTGTCCGAGTATGCAGCAAAGTTTGAGTCCCTAGCAAAAGATTTTTGCTACTTTCATAACCAAATGGATGAAGAGTACCTGTGTGAGAGGTTTGAAAGCGGGCTCAGATATGAAATTAAGGAGTCTGTGGGACCCCTACAGATACGTCGGTATCAGGTGCTGGTGGAGAAGTGCAAAATGGTGGAGAAGTGCAACAAGGTGGAGATCATGAAACGGGGCCGCCTAAATAGAGGTGCTATTGGTGGACCAACGAGACTTGAGGTTGGAAATCAAACACAACCTTACCATTTAATTATGGGGTTCTATCTCTAAATATTACTTTCGAATAGGGAAATGGTGACCAACAAAAGAAAGGAAGACAATTCCAATAGAAAAAGTCGTATGCCCGCCCACACGGGACTACTCGAGATCGACCGGGATCCCAAAACAGGGGAGATTAGAGGCCTCAGAATCCAGCACAAAACCAGACACATATTGTTCGATGCTATCACTGTGGACATGAGGGACATAGGATGATTGAGTATCTGAGAAGAACCAGGATATGTTATGCATGTAAGAAACTAGGCCATCTGGCAAAAGATTGTCGGGAGAAGGATATTGTCAACAACAAGGATGTGGCACGCCTCACTACTCGAGGATGTGTTTATCATATTAGTGGAGAAGAAACACCATCTTCCTCAGAACTTATCCAGGGTGAGTGTTTTATTGCAAGAAAAATACTTTATGTGATATATGATTCTGGAGCAACACACTCGTTCATTTCATTAGATTGGGTGGAATTGCTCCAACTTAATGTCACTACCTTACTATTCGATTTAATGGTTAGCCTCCCCTCTACTG
Source organism: Cicer cuneatum (assembly GCA_037974295.1). Classification (NCBI taxonomy): domain Eukaryota; kingdom Viridiplantae; phylum Streptophyta; class Magnoliopsida; order Fabales; family Fabaceae; genus Cicer; species Cicer cuneatum. Next base: position 48,423,556 of record JBBPBO010001985.1, on the reverse strand, counting down.
AACCAGTAAAATGTAATTTGTCGTGTTTGCAATGCCCGCAGACTGTGTTTAAAATGAATTTTAAGATCGATTTAATTTGTATTCCTCTGAAACATCTTGGAGTAATTTTGGGAATGGATTGGTTGTCTAGCAACTACATCATGTTAGACTGTGCCCGACGGAACGTGATATTTCCGGATCTCGATATTTCAAAGTTTCTTTCATCCAACAGACTAAAGTTTTCTCTGAAGGGATGAGTTTAGAAATATGTGTTTCTTGACTCAGTCAGTATGAGTCCTGAGGTTGTTGTCGATGAGATCTCGGTAGTGAAGGGTTTCTTTGAGTTTTTCCCACTAGACGTACCATGACTACCCCTAGTCTGTGATGTTGAATTTTCTATCAATGTTATTGCAGGTACTGGACCTATCTCTATCGCTCCTTACAGAATGGCCCTCTTAGAGCTATCAGAACTAAAGAAATTCATTCAGGCTAGTGTGTCACCATGGGGATGAAGGTGCAAGCACGAGAAGGGGGGTTGAATTGTGTTTTCCAAACTTGAATTCTTTTTGCTGTTTTGTTGAATGTTGATGTAAATTACTTGATGAATAAATAAATAGATTCAACAGCGGATAATAATAGCATAAGAACACAACGATTTGTCCTGGTTCACCATTAACTTGGCTACATAAAGTCCTTTCACTCCAAAGGCTTTTAATCCACTAATTCAACACCTGACCCTCCAAGTCAGTCTTCCCAAACAGTCTGACAACCCCAGACTTTTGAGGAACAATAACAACACGTTGACCCTACAAGTCAAGTCTTCACCTACCAATCTGATAACCTCATATTGAAGAAGGAATCAACACCCCTTACAGGTTTGATTACAAGTGTTTGGAACTCTACAAAGTTGCTTCTGGAAAGCTGATTGTTGCAATGACTTTCACTCTCTTTTGTTGCTTCTGGAAAGCTGATTGTTGCACTGATTTTCTCTCTCAAAAACACTTAGAAAATATTACTTTTGCACTCAAGTGATTCTCTCTTTTGAACTCTCGGATTATGTTGAATATGAAGCTTGAGATCTTGTATTTTTGATGCCTAATGCATCTACCTGAAGCCTCCTTTTATAGCTGCAATTAGGGCTTTGTCCAAGCTTAAATTCGAAATAAATCTTGCTCAAATTTCCTTTGAAAATTCTGTTGGCCAATCCTGTTGCTCTTAATTTCAAAACCTATCTTTTAGCTTCAGATTTCATTCGAATTTCCTTCAAGTCTTCAGTGATTTTTGAATCAAATCTCCTTAATACTTTGATCAATTTCTATCAAAATTCAATCAAGTCTTCTTTGAATTGTAATCAAGTCTTCATTGATCTGCATCATGATTTAAATTCTGGACCGTATGATCTGCTGATCTGGACCATGTGATATGATCTGTACCATTATGTCTCATGATTTGGACTGTGTGATCTTCTGATCTGGACCAAGTCTTCTAATCTGGACCATGCTATCTTCTGGTATGGACCAAGTCTTGACCAAGTCTGACTTATGCTTCCTTCTGGTATGGACCAAATTTCCTTCAAGACGATGTTTCCTTCTAGTATGGACCAAGTCTCCTTATGGACATGCTTCCATCTGGTATGGACCAAGTCTGCTTCTAGACTCTGCTTCCTTCTGATATGGGCTAAAATAATATCCTCTGATGATGTCATTGTTTCTTCCATTTGATGATATCCTCTAATTGATGATATCCTCTGATGTTTGCCTTTGATGACATCCTTTGATTCTTGCTTCTGATGGGATCTTCTGGTGATATCCTATGGTATCCTCTAGATGCTTTTTCTTGTATCCTTTAGATGTATCCTCTGGTAATATCTTCTAGTCGTATCTTCTGGTGACGTCATCCTCTGATGACATCTTCTACTTCTGATTTGTATCTTCTGGAGGTATCTTCTGGTTGTATGTTCTAGAGGTATCTTCTATTGACATCATCATCTGGTGATGTCATCCTCTGATTTTTCACATCCTTTGATTTTTCATTCGTCTTCTAAATCAAAATATGGTTTTCATAAAATACTTTTGTTAACATCAAAACTTTAATTAAAAGAACCAACTTGGTTCCAACAATCTCCCCCTTTTTTATGATGACAAAACTTTGTATTTTTTATAACACTTTTTCTTTCTTTTGACTTTGACACTCCCTAAGACTAAGCTCCAATTTTATTTTTCTCCCCTTAAGCCTAATGCCCCAGATACTATCTTTATCAAATACATCTCTCCCCCCTTGTCATAAGACAAAAAGGATTGAAGGAAACTTTTTTTTTTCATCTTCTGCTATTTTTTTCTTCATATTCTGCTTTTTTTATAATGTTTTTTATTTGAATATAACATAATATAAGAACAAATATACTAAAAACATAACTAGGCTATTGGTTAGGGATGAGGGTAAGGTTTAGGTTTTTCTTGATGAAGTCAAACCTATCTTCAGGTAGGGGTTTGGTGAATATGTCAACCCATTGATGGTCACTGTCTACAAACTGGATGTTGAGCGTCCCTTTTTGAACATAATCTTTGATGAAGTGGTGTTTGATCTCTATGTGTTTGGCTCTAGAATGTAGGATAGGGTTTTTGGTTAGGTTGATGGCTGAATTGTTGTCAAAATATAAAGGGATGTTGGTCTCCATGATTTTGTAGTCTTCCAGCTGATGTTTGATCCAAATGAGTTGAGAGCTGCATCCGGCTGCTGAAATGTATTTAGCTTTTGCTGTTGACATGGCAATGGTGCTTTGTCTCTTGCTTGACAAGGATATTAGATTGTCTCCCAAGAATGTGCAGTTTGCACTTGTACTCTTTCTTTCGAGTTTATCTCTAGCATAATCAGAGTCACAGTATCCACTAAGTTTGTATGTAGAAGTTTTCTTGTAGAACATGGTGACGTTGGTAGTGCCTTTTAGGTATCTAAGGATTCTCTTAACAGCGGTTAAATGAGATTCCCTAGGGTCAGACTGAAATCTAGCACATACGCATACACTAAACATAATGTCAGGTCTAGAAGCAGTGAGATAGAGTAGAGATCTTATCATACCTCTGTAGGATTTTTTATCAACCTTTTTGCCTGAGTCATCCTTTTCAAGTGAGCAGGTAGGATGCATTTGGGTAGCCATATGTTTTCAGTCACTCGTCTTAAACTTCTTGAGAAGCTCTTTTGTATATTTTGTTTGATGAATGTATATACCTTTTTGACTTTGCTGAATTTGTATCCCTAGGAAGAACTTAAGTTCTCCAATCATGCTCATTTGAAATTCTGTTGCATCAATTTAGAAAATTATTGGCAGAGAGTGCCATTAGTAGATCCAAAGATAATATCATCAACATTAACTTGAATAATTAGAATATCATCTTTTATTGATTTTCTAAAAAGAGTATTGTCTACTTGTCCTCTTTCAAAGTCAATTTAAACTAAGAAGTTACTAAGTCTATCATACCATGCCCTAGGTGCTTGTTTTAAACCATACAAAGATTTTTTAAGTTTAAAAACATGGTTTGGAAATTTAGAACTTTCAAAACCTGGGGGTTGTTTAACATAGACTTCTTCACTTATATAACCATTTAAAAATGTGCTTTTAACATCCATTTGAAATAACGAAATGTTATTATTAGCAACAAAAGAAAGTAGGATACGAATAGCTTCTAACTTGGCCACTGGAGAAAAAGTCTCAGTGTAGTCAATACCTTGTTGTTTACTGTAGCCTTGTGCAACAAGACGTGCCTTGTTTCTAACAACTTCTCCTTTTTCATTTAGCTTGTTTCTAAAACCCACTTGGTTCCAATAATGTTCTTTTCTGGTCTTGGAACTAGATCCCAAACATGATTCCTTCCAAATTCATTTAACTCCTCTTGCATGGCAAGAATCCATCCATCTTCTCTTAGTGCTTCATCAACAGAAGTAGGCTCAATAGATGAGAGTAAGCCAAACAAACTGGTTTCTTTAAGTGATGATATGGTCCTTAAGGGATCACTTGCACTCCCAATGATTAGAGTTTCGGAATGTGATGACTTGTACTTCCATCCACATCTTCCTTCTGACTTATCTTCATATTCATTCTTTCAAGATTTGTCGAGTTCTTCTGTTTTGCTTTCATCCTCTACCTTTTCAAGTTCTCTTGATTTGTCTGCATCAGCTTCCTTTGGTTCTAGTAAACATGCACTATCATCATCTTGCTTTGACTTTTCAAGATCAAGCTGTTTGTCATCAAATTTAACATGTATGGATTCCTCGACAATATTAGTTTCCCTATTAAACACTCTATAGGCCTTGGATATTTCAAAGTAACCAATGAAGGTACTTTTGAGATCGTGAATCAAATTTTCAAAGATTATCTTTAGTGTTCAACATATAACAAGTGCAGCCAAATTGTTTAAAACAAGAGATGTTAGGCTTTTTACCTTTCCATAGTTCATATGGTGTTTTATTCAATATGGATCTAATATAGACTCTATTTTTAATATAACATGCCGTATTAATTGCTTCGGCCCAAAAGTGTTTTAAAACATTCATATCATTTAGCATTGTTCTTGCCATTTCTTGGAGTATTCTATTTTTTCTTTCTACAACTCCATTTTGTTGGGGTGTTCTAGGACAAGAAAAGTTGTGAGAGATTCCATTCTCATCACAAAAAATTTCAAAGAATTTGTTCTGAAATTCTCTTCCATGATCACTTCTAATTTTTATAATTTTAAGACCTTTTTCATTCATTATTTGTTTGCAAAATGTGATAAACACTTTGAGGGATTCATCCTTACCTCTTAAAAATTTTACCCATGTCCACCTAGTTTAATCATCTACAATAACAAACCCATATTTCTTTCCACTTAGAGATGTTGTTTTTACTGGCTCAAATAGATCTATGTGTAATAGCTCAAGGGGCTTTGAGGTAGAGATTGAGTTTTTAGGGTTGAAAGAATTTTTTGTTTTTTTTCCTTTTGACAAGCTTCACAAATAATTTCAGTTTTGTAGCTGAGCTTAGGTAGACCTCTCACCAGTTGAAGTTTATTCAGTTTTGAAACTAATCTAAGGTTAGCATGACCTAATCTTTTATGCTAAATTAGTTTCTCTTCATTTACTAACACTTAACTTTTTGTTTCTCTAGACTAAACAAATTTATCTTGTAAGTATTGTTTTTTGGTTAAATATAATATCATAATTACTATCACTTACTTGTCTAATACTTAATAAATTATGCCTAAGACCTTTAACTAGTAGTACATCTATAATAAAGGAAGAAGTACCATTACCAACCCTGTCTCGACCAATGATTTGGCCTTTTTGCTTTCCTCTAAAAGCCACTGTCCCTCTTTTGCTCAAAGTTAGTTCCTGGAACAGAGATTTTTCTCCTATTATATGTCGCGAGCATCCACTATCCAGGTACCATGACTGGTGTTGCAACTTGATTGCTGAGGACATCTGAAACAAAGATAATTTTGTTTTAGGTACCCAAATCTGGTTGGGTCCGGGTTTGTTAGTCTTGAAAGGTTTCTTGTCTCTCCTTGTTTTTATCATGGGACAAGAAAATTTTGAGTGAACTTTCTTGGCACAAACAGCACACAAAATATAGAGGGAATATGTTCAGTTACAGTTATAGATTCATCAAACCCTATGCCTCTTTTACCATTATTGCTAACTCCATAAATTGTATAAGCATATTTGCTTTTTTCCATACCATTAGCAATAAATTATTGTAACACTTGTTCATGCAAATCAGAATTACATACAATATTTTCAGAACAAAGATTACTTTTTAGAGTTAGGTTTTTAGATTTAAGTTCAGCAATTTCAGTTTTAAGAGCTGTATTTCTGTTTTACATTCTGCATTTTGATTCTTTAAAACATCAATTTCTTTGGTTAGAATTTTATTTTCTTCCCTAAGTGTTTTCAGTTTTAAAGTCAGTTTGTTATTGATATTTAAAATATCATTCATTGTAGTAATTAAATCAGATCGGGTAAGTTCAAAAAATACCTCTTTTTCATCTTCTGATGATTCACTTCCAGAATCAGATTCTGTATCGGATCTAGAGGCAGAGCTTGCTTGAGCCATCAGAGCTAGTTTTGTTTCTATTTCACTTCCAGAGTTGGATCTAGAGACAGAAGGAGTGCGAATTATCTGAGCCAATTCTACGTCTTCTGATTTTCTTCCAGAGTTGGATCCAGAGGCAGAATGAGTGCGAACTATCTGAGCCAATTCTGCTTCTTCTGATTTTCTTCCTGAGTTGGATCCATAGGCAGAATGAGTGCGAACTGTCTGAGCCAATTCTGCTTCTTCTGATTCACTTCCAAAGTTAGATTTTATGTTGGATCAAGAGGTAGAATTGATGTGAGCCATCATGGCTAATTCTGCTTCTTCATCTTTAGAAGATTCATCAGAATCATCCTATGTTCCCATCAGATTCTTCTTCATGGGTATGGAGTCTTCTTATTTTTCCCTTTCTCCAAATTTTTACATTCTGACTTGATCTTCCCAGGTTCATTGCATCCATAACAGATGATATTCTTCTTGTCTTGTTCATCCTTTCCTCTATTGGAATGCTTGGAATACCTCTGGGGAAACTTCTTCCTTCTGTTTTGCCATATCTTCATAACCTTTTTGGTTATGAAGGCAATGTCTTCTTCTTTTGGTTTCTGATTCTGGTCCTCAGAATCACTATCTTCTGATTCTGCTTTTAGAATTTTCTTCTGTTTTTCCTCTTGGGCTCATGTTCTTCCAGCTTCAGAGTGTTCAAGTCCTTTCCTTCCTAAATGGCAGTGACCTTTGGTCTCCACTTGGTTGGTAGACTTCTAAGAATTTTCTTCATGTGGTCAGCAGTGGTATAGCTCTTCTTGAGTACCCTTAATCCCGAAACCAAAGTCTGAAATCTGGAAAACATTGCTTCAATGTCTTCATCTTCTTCCATCTTGAACAGCTCATACTTCTTGACTAGAAGGTTGGCCTTTGCTTCTTGGACTTTCTTGTTGCCTTCATAAGTCAATGTCAGACTATCATAGATGCTCTTTGCAGTCTCTTTGTTGGTGCACTTGTCGAATTCCTTGAATGTGATTGCATTAATCATGAACATTTTGGATTTGTTATGCGTCTTGTACATCTTCTTCTGGTCAGCATCCATCTCCTTTCTAGGAGTTTCAACACCATCAGCATCCTCTGGAGCAGTATAGCCATCTTCCACCATGTCCCAAAGTTTAGGATCTTGTGAAATAAAGAAAGTCCTTAGCCTATCATTCCAATACTCGAACCGTTCCCCATCAAATAGAGGTAATATGTTGATGTTTCCTCCAGTAGCTTCTTCATTGCATCCGGACATGTTGATCCTTTGGATCTTTTCCCAAACACTGTAAAGTGCTCAGTCTTGAGACCGAGCTCTGATGCCAATTGAAGGTGCAAATACGAGAAAAGGGGTTGAATTGTGTTTATCAAACTTGAGTTCTTTTGATGTTTTGTTGAATGTTGATGGGAATTATTTGATGAATAAATAATCAGATTTAGTAACGCATAATAACAACATAAGAACACAGCGATTTATCCTAGTTCACAATTATCTTGGCTACATCCATTCCCTTCACTCCGAAGGCTTTAATCCACTAATTCAAAACACTTTGAATTACAACACCTGACCCTCTAAGTCAGTCTTCCCAAACAGTCTAACAACCCCACACTTTTAAGGAACGATAACAACACCTTGACCCTAAAAGTCAAGTCTTCTCCTACCAATCTGACAACCCCATATTTAAGAAGCAATCTACCCCTCTAACGAGTTTTATTACAAGGGTTTGGAACTCTACAAAGTTGCTTCTGGAAAGCTGATTGTTGCAATGACTTTCACACTCTTTTGTTGCTTCTGGAAAGCTGATTGTTTCACTAATTTTCTCTCTCGAAAACAATTAGAAAATATTGCTTTTGCACTCAAGTGATTCTCTCTTTTGAACTCTCAGATTTCCTTTGAAAATTCTGTTGGCCAATCCTGTTTCTCTTAAATTCAAAACGTATCTTTTAGCCTCAGATTTCATTTGAATTTCCTTCAAGTGTTCAGTGATTTTTAAATCAAATCTCCATAATTTTTTAATCAAATTTCTATCAAAATTCAATCAAGTCTTCTTCGAATTTTAATCAAGTCTTCACTTATCTGCATGATCTGCTGATCTGGACCAAGTCTGGACCATGTGATCTGATCTGTACCATTCTGTCTAATGATCAGGACTGTGTGATCTTCTTATATGAACCATTGATCTTCTGATCTGGACTAAGTGTTATGTTCTGGACCATGCTATCTTCTGGTCTGGACCAAGTCTTCTCAAATGGGAGGATGTGAAGTTCTGCTCTTTCTCTGCCTCTTCACGTGTTCTTATAGGGCTTACTCAAGTGCTGCCTTCTCAAAATAATGATAAAATAATGTTGGATTTTCCAGCTAGATTTTTCAGCACCTAATCCTTTTGCAATTAGCCACTAATCCTTAATTAGTGGTCCGATTAATTTAATTACTCGAAACTAAATTAATTAAATCTTCATCCAATAATTTTATTTCATCTTCCAAGATAAATATCTATATATATATATTTACTCAAAACATACATATATTAAATATTTTACAAAAATTCCCAAAATACCCTTGACATTAATTCCATAAATAAATTGTAAATTTTAAGGGTCTTACATATAGTCACTTAAGTTCAAGTAAAATCCTTCAAGTTATTATTAAAGAAAGTGGTGTACTTTTCTTCAAGTATTGTAAACTAAGATAGTGGTGTGCTATCTTAGGGAGAGTGTTAGAAGTTTGTAATAGAAGTCTTAGAGTTAGACTTGTACTTATTCTAACATTAGTGGAAAATCTCTTGTGGTGTGCAAGAGGACTAGATGTACCCTTGGTTATAAGGGGAACCAGGATAAATCCTTTGTGTTCTTTATTTTTCTGCCATTTACATTTTACTTCACTTATCATAAGTTAGAAAAATAATCCACTAAGTCTCTAAAAACAGAAATGTTCTAAACAACTAATTCACCCCCCTTCTTAGGTGCGCCTCTGAACTTACAATTGGTATCAGATCAGGTTCAGGTAACTTGCTCGTCAATCCTTATTCATGGCTTCTACACAACCAGTTTTTAGAGATAGTGGTAGTAGCAATAAACCACCTTACTTTATTAGAGAACTCTATGATTTTTGGAAAATATGCATGCAAGAATATATTGAGGCACAAGGAGATGATATTTGGGATGCGATATAAAATGGCCCCTATGTTCCAAAGACAGTCATCAACAATGAAGAGCAAACAAAGATAAAAGCCCTATAGACAGATGATGACAAAAGGAATGTGCTGTTTGACAAAAAGGCCAAAAACATGTTACAATCAGCACTTGGAATGGACGCGTTCTTCCGCGTATCTCATTGCAAAATAGCCAAAGAAATCTGGGATACTCTTGAAGTAACCCATGAAGGAACTATTGATTTAAAATTTTCTAAACTTAATACCTTATCTCAAGAATATGAACTGTTTTGTATGCAGCACGGAGAATCTATTTTGGACTTACAGAAAAGATTTTCTCATCTAACCAACCACTAGACAGAGCTTGGCAAGATTTTCACTAATGATGAATTGAACCTTAAAGTTCTAAGATCATTAACAATGGCGTGGCAACCTAAAGTAACCGCAATTTATGAAAAGAAAAGCATGTCAAAGATGTCTCTTTTTGTGCTTTTCGGAAAGCTTCAAGAACAAGAAATTGAACTTGGAAGGCTAGAAAAGAATGAAAGTCAAGAAAAGAAGCCAAAGAGCATTTCCTTAAAATCAGAGTCAAGAGAACAAATCAATGATGAGAATTCAGATGAAGATGAGAACATCACCTTCCTAGTAAAGAAATTTGGTAAGTTCCTTCAAAACAATCAAACTTTCAAGAAAAGGAAAACTTTCAGGAAGAAAGATGTCTCCACTTCAAGTCAAAACTTCATTTGTTTTGAGTGTGGAAAACAAGGGTAGATTAAAGTGGAATGTCCAAATATTGTCAAGAAAAGTGCTCACAAAAAGAAAGAATTCAAAAATGCCTACCACTATATAACAAAATAACTTTCAACAAGGATGAATGCATTATATGATATGAGGTATCAAATGAAATCCAGTTTGTTGGTAAGCATTTTAAAAATATTTTTATAATTAATCTTGATGATTTGTCTTTAAATGAAATGTCTTATGGTAAGCGACAACAATGATGCATGGCTATGGCATAAAATTAGTCAAGCATGAACTTGTTGTAGGCTTACCAAAGATGAAATTCATTAAGGACAAATTATGTGATGCTTGTTAAAAGGGTAGGCAAACTAAGGTTTCCTTCAAACCCAAAAACATTGTATCAACTTCAAGACCACTTCAATTGATACACATGGACTTGTTTGGTCCATCAAGAACTAAAAGTCTTGGTGGAAATTCATATGGACTTGTAATTGTTGATGATTTCTCAAGGTTCACTTGGACCTTATTTTTGGCAAATAAAAATGAAGCTTTCAAAGCATTTAAGAATTATGCCAAACTAGTCCAAAATGAACAAGCAACCAAAATTGTATCAATAAGAAGTGATCATGGAGGAGAATTTCAAAATGCTTCTTTTGTAGAATATTGTGAAGAAAATGGAGTCTTCCATAACTTTTCTGCACCAAGAACACCTCAACAAAATGATGTTGTTGAGAGAAAGAACATATTATTGGTAGAACTTGCAAGAATCATGCTAAGCGACTCAAGTTTACCAAAATACTTTTGGGCAGATGTTGTAAATATAGCTTGTTATGTATCCAACTGGATAATGATTCAGCCAATCCAAAAGAGGACTCCATATGAACTCTATAAAGGTAGAAATCCAAACATATCTCACTTTCACATATTTGGATGTAAATGCTTTGTGCTGAATAATGGTAAGGAAAATCTTGGTAAATTCGATGAGAAAGCCGATAAAGGTTATTTTATTGGTTATTCCTTATCAAGTAAAACTTTTAGAATTTTCAATAAAAGAACTTTATTAGTCGAATAATTTATGCATGTATCATTTGATGAATCTAACCCCTCAAAAGAAGATAAAATTGTTTATTGTGATGATGATTTTATAAGTGATGATATAAGCAATGAAAATCAAGTTGATCAATCAATGCAAAGGAATGAAATCAGTATAGAACAACAAGATCAACACAATGATCTCCCTCGAGAATGGAGAACCCATGGTGATCACCCCATTGATAACAATATAGGTGATATCAACAAAGGTGTTACTACAAGGCTAAATCTCAAAGATGCTTGTTTGAATATGGCATTCGTGTCTCAGATAGAACGTTCTAAAGTAGGTGAAGCCCTTAAGGACGATCAAGGGATACTTGCCATGCAAGAAGAACTAAACCAGTTTGAAAGAAACAAGGTTTGGGAACTTGTTCCAAATCCTGGCAATAAACACATCATTGGTACCAAATGGGTGTTTAAGAATAAACTAAATGAAAATGGTATAGTTGTTCGAAATAAGGAAAGCTTGGTCGCTCAATGATACAACCAAGAAAAAGGGATCGATTTTGATGGAACGTTTGCTCCTGTAGCAACATTAGAAGCAATCCGTTTATTACTTGCTTATGCTTGCTCTATGAATTTTGAATTATTCCAGATGAATGTCAAGAGTGTTTTCCTAAATGGTTACATGAATGAGGAAGTCTATGCCAAATAGACACTCGGCCTTGAAGACTTCAAGAATCCATCACATATATTCAAATTAAAGAAAGCTCTTTATGGTTTGAAACAAGCTCCACGAGCTTGGTATGATAGGCTAAGTAACTTTCTATGTGAAAAAGGATTTGAAAAGGGTAGAGTAGATATAACTTTGTTCATTAAAAGGTTTAATGATCAAGCTTTACTTGTTCAAATCTATGTTGACGATATCATATTTGGATCAACCAAAAAAGGATTATATGAAGAATTCTCATTGATGATGCAATGAGAATTTGAAATGTCCATGATGGGTAAGTTAAATTATTTCCTTCAACTTCAAATCAAGAAACTCAAGAATGGCATTTTCATCAATCAAGCAAAGTATTGTAAGGAACTATTAAAAAGATTTGAGATGGAAAACATTAAAGAAAGTGCGACTCCTATGGGCTCCGGAACTTATGTAAATAAAGATGAATCTGGTAAATCAATAGACATATCAAAGTATCGAGGTATGATTGGTTCTCTTTTATATCTAACAGCCAGTCGGCCAGATATTATGTTCAGTGTCTGCTTACATGCAAGGTATCAGGTAGATCCTAAAGAATCACATCTTGCAAAAATGAAATGAATAATGAAGTATTTGAAAGTATCAACCAATGTTGGCTTATGGTATCCAAAAGGTAGTATATGAAATCTTGTTGGTTATTCTGATTCTGACTATGCAAGATGTAAAATAGATCGAAAAAGCACAAGCGACACTTGCCATATCATAGGTAATGCATTAGTGTCATGGTCCTATAAAAAGCATGCATGTGTGGCTCTAAGCACTGCTGAAGCAGAATACATAGCAGTAGGCAATTGTTGTGCATAGATTATATGGCTCAAGCAACAGTTATGTGACTTTGGACTTGATCTCGGATGCATCCCTCTAAGGTGTGACAATACCAGTTTTATCAATATCACAAAGAACCCAACAATGCATTCTCGGAAAAAACATATTGACATACGCCATCACTTTTTGCGCGATCATGTTCTCAAAGGCAATGTTGAAGTTACGTTTGTGGATACACATTATCAATTAGCAAATATCTTCACAAAGTCGTTGCCTAAAGATTCATTCTATCAGATACGAAGTGAACTTAGCATTCTAAATGAAAATGAACTCTAATACAAGGTACTGATGCTTTGTAAGTCATTCCATTTAAATTCTTAAATCTTCAAATTCACTTGATGTTATGCTAAACTGAATCTTTGATGTATGAATAAGTGGTTTCTTTACTTCGGTAAAAATTCAACTTAAAAAATAAATTTTTTCTAATCGTAGCCGAATACACTTAGATTGTATTTGAATATACGTTTTAATAATTTTCTGTATTCGAATACACTCTGGTTGTAGTCGAATACATATTCGAATTTTTCTGTATATAAATACGTATTTTGACAGATTTAGGTTATTTTACTAAACTTTAGTAGCTGAATATAGAAATTCATCCGCTTCCAAAGAGAATGTATTGGACTTGAATGTGCTGCCAAGTATGAAGATTGTGTGGAGCGAGCCACTTCAAACGTATGTTCACAAAAGCGATCTTGGACAATCATATACGCCTGCTCAGGATGAAGTAGAAATAGAAGCAGAAGAAATGGCGTCAGATGATGATCACGTTTCAAATCACATGGTTATGGACAAGCTCAACTCTATTCAGACCTTCAACACTAAATAGTTTTAAACTATGAACACCTCCATTAGCAATCGATTCCAAAACATTGAGACGACCCTTGCCCAGAACCAGGAATTCCTGTTGGATGAACTAAATGTCCCTCAAAATTGACCACATTCACAACCCACCGGATGATCAAATGTAGTTTGCTGCTATAGTTTCTAATTATTTTCTTTAACAAGCTTCATATTATTTTATCCATGACTTTTTGCTTGTAAAAATTGCTAATGTTGACTTAGACATCGCTTTCTTAATTTATGGTTTTTTCTCATGTTATTTTCTATCTTGTGTGATGTTTGCTAGTCCCTCTATATATACTTTGGATACTTGTGGTATGTATGAATATTTGTCTATTATGTTGTCTTCCTTTTTGACCGTGTCAAAAGGGGGAGAAAATTGGTATATATGCTATTGTTGTTAAAATTTTTAGGCTTTCAAAACTTTCAACACATGATGGCATGAACTCAAAATCAAAGGGGGAGTAAGCATGAATTAAGGGGGAGAATTCAAAACTCTTTCAAATTTCAACAACAATAAGGTTTTGTCATCATCAAAAAAGGGGGAGAATGTAAATATGCAAGAATACTTATGTTTTTTATGAAGACAAAGACCAAACAAAGTGATCAAATTTGCAAAGTCAAAATGAAGTCAACTATTGTCAACATGCTAGAAGACTTAGAGTTTAAGGTATATGATGCAATATAATATTTTTATATTTCAAATGCACATGAGAACCTTATACTTTTCCATATGCATCAAAAAGACTTTTCAATAGGACTGAATGTACCCTTGGCTATAAGGCGAACTAGGATAAATTCGTTGTGTTCTTTATTTTTCTACCATTTACATTTTACTTCTAAAAAGCAGAAAATTTCTAAACACCTAATTCTCCCCCCCCCCCTCTTAGGTGCGCCTCTGAACTTACAGTTATTTATATTACTCATTTAGTCCAATATGTATAAAATTAACACATCATAGAAAGCACACGTATGAAGAAAATTAATCATAAAATTGATCAACAAATATTCTAAAATCATCTAAAAAACAAATTAATTGTTTAAAATATTATTTCATTTATAAAATAGTTTATTATAAAATTTGGGGTGTTACACTCAATACCCTCAAGTACAATATTCATAATGATAAACAAATTTGTAACACATTATTAATTACTTATTCCACGGATAGCAAGTACCCCTTTTACCAATCTTACACGGGCCGGTTTGCATTATAGTCCAATTGCAAGTTTCACATAAATCTCTAACTGCTATGTATATGTCAAACCATTTAACTTCAGCATTCCACTTAAAGGAACAATAGAATTGTGTTATGCCAAAAAATCTATTTTCAAAAGTGAAACCATACAATTGATCAATCTTAAGAACATGAACTCCAAGATCATCATCAGCAGATTTGCAATGAACAGTTAAGTCTGTACCGGTTTCCAATTTGTTAGTAATAATCACATAATATCCAAGAGCATTGTGCGGGAACAACAACGTCAAGACACATATCAAAATTGAAGGTGCAAACACGAGAAGGAGGGGTTGAATTGTGTTTGACTAACTTGAATACTTTTTAGTTTTAAAACAAAACCTGTTAAAACAGAGTTAGTAGCGGATATAAAGTAAATAAAAACTCATAATTTTATATCGGTTCACCGTTCACTAGGCTACGATCAGTCCCTTCACTTTGAAGGATTTCACTAATTCAAAAACCTTGAATTACAAAGTACCACTGACCCTCCAAGTCAGTCTTCTAAAAAAGTCTAACAATCCTATACTATTGAGGAAAAGAACCTTCAATCTAATTGCTAAGTAATCTGCTACTCCTTCTGACTCCCTCAGATTGTAGACTCTACTTCAACAACTTAGACCTAACATAAGGGAAAGAAAAACTTAGAGTACTTGCTTCTGGAAAGCGGATACTCACAATTGACCTCACTAAAAACTCAAGTATTTTGTTTTGGAAGTGTATGACTCTCAAGTATTTTCAATTCAAAGTCTTCTGCCTTGAGCCTCCTTTTATAGATGAATAATTAGGGTTTCTTCCATGTTTAAATTCGAGCTGTATCTTGCCAGATTCTCTTGCAAAAATAACTTGGCCAATCGGGTTTCACTTAAATAAAAAAACAAATCTTTTTAGCTTCAAATTTGCATTCGAAAATAACTTTGGCCAATCCTGTTCTTGATTAATTCTGGACCAAATCTTTCTTCCCGCCAATAGCTTCTGAATTCCCACAAGACTTCAATTTATTTTTGTATCAAATCCTCTTAATACTTTGATCAAATTTCTATTAAAATTTAATCAAGTCTTATTCGAATTTAATCAAGTCTTATTCGAATTAAATCTGGACTTATGATATTTTAATCTGGACATTTATCCTCTAATCTGGATTCAAGTCGGGATTAAATCTGGACAATCATTTCTTCTGATCTGGACTGAATGTTATGTTATGGACCACGCTATCTTCTGGTCTGGAACAAGTCTCCGTCTGGCAGGCTTCCTTCTAGTCTGGACCAGGTCTCCTTCTGGACTCTGCTTCCTTCTGATCTTGGCCAGGAAAGATATCCTCTGATGATGATTTTATCCTCTGGTAACTCATCTTCTGCCTCTGGTGGCTTCATCTTCTGGTGGCATTTAATATAATAATTCTAAGTACAAAATAAGATTACATGAAATGCTTTTGTAAACATCAAAATCCTAAGTACTTAGAACCAACTTGGATCCAACAAAAATAAATTTTTGGATCAATAAAGACATTGCAGCTTCAATTAATCTTTTCTTTGAAAGTGAACAATCTTTAATATATGAAAGTTAAAATAATTGATTAAAGAAAAGCATATATTTATAGTGATTTTTGGAAAGAATGCAAATATATAAAAAAATAAATTATTTAAGGTAATATTTCATGAGTATAAATAATTAATAAACGTTTGTTAAAAATAGTTTGTAAAAGTCATGCTATTTTAATCTTTTTATCAAGTCAATCAAACCAAGCTATTGAAATCTTATTATTAACCAATATAAAACTTATCGAAAGCCTAACTAAACTAGTAAATACCGAAATGGTTTGGTTATATATCATGTCTTGGGTTCGAATCATTATAAAAATAGAATTTTCACATTAAACAAACCTAAATAAACTTATCTTTTATTTTAACGCAAACTTAAAACTAACATTTTTAAAGTGTAAAACCTATATTGTTAAACATTATACAAGTATAATTTTCACATTAATAAAATTTAATTTATCTAATAATTTAGATATTTGAATACATTTTAAATATAATTAATATTTGATTTTTTAATAGATAAGGTTTTGATTAAATATTTAGTCAAACAAATTATTGAGTAAATACATTTTTCAATTAATGGTATAAATATTTATAAAACAAAGTATTGACCGAGCATATTCAACAAAGTAAATTCAAAGAGAGTCAAGGTTTTATTAAATTGAATATTGTATTTTTACTCAATATAGAATAGTCAATTTAGCGAAAAACTAATCTTGATTTACGGAATTTAATTTAATTAATTTTACAAATATAGTAGTTTGGCTAAAGATATTGATTAAAAAAAAAAGTAAGAAGAGCTAATTTAATTATTATATTGAATTAGTAAAATACATGTTTGTGATCATATAGATCCAAGGTTGAGAATATTTTTCTGTGTGACTCAAACAATAATATATTTACTTATATAAATAATGAATATGGTTAGAAAATTAGAAAAGTAGCGGGAGATGAAGACTTGTAAAAAATAAATGTACAAGTTTAATCTTTATTTGTTATATTAATATATCTAAATTAAAATTAAACATATAAAATATTGTCATAATTGCATTGATAAATCACTCTCGTGTATGATAGTGAGTTCGATTTTTTATTAGTGAAAACTTGTCATGTGTATGGTAGTTTAATCTCATAGGTCATAAAATGTCTTTTGGATGACAATTATTTTGAAATTTTTATGAGTAAAATCTTGTCTGATGTATGTTTATGTGATAGTGCAATCTCATTGAGAACAACCCGTACCATTGGTTATAATGGGAACCACGATAAATTTGTTGTGTTCTTTATTTTTCTACCATTTACATTGTACTTCACTATTCATAGTCAGAAAAATAATCCACAAAAGTCTCTAAAAAGCATAAAATTTTTAAACACTTAATTCACCCCCCTCTTAGGTGCGCCTCTGAACTTACAATTATTTATATTACTCATATAGTCCAATATGTATAAAATTAACACATCATAGAAAGCACACGTATGAAGAAAATTAATCAAAAAATTGATCAACAAATATTCTAAAATAATCTAAAAAACAAATTAATTGTTTAAAATATTATTTCATTTATAAAATAGTTTATTATAAAATTTGGGGTGTTACATTCAATACCCTCAAGTACAATATTCATAATGATAAACAAATTTGTAACACATTATTAATTACTTATTCCACGGATAGCAAGTACCCCTTTTACCAATCTTACACGGACCGGTTTGCATTATAGTCCAATTGCAAGTTTCACATAAATCTCTAACTGCTATGTATATGTCAAACCATTTAACTTCAGCATTCCACTTAAAGGAACAATAGAATTGTGTTATGCCAAAAAATCTATTTTCAAAAGTGAAACCATACAATTGATCAATCTTAAGAACATGAATTCCAAGATCATCATCAGAAGATTTGCATTGAACAGTTAAGTCTATACCGGTTTCCAATTTGTTAGTAATAGTCACATAATATCCAAGAACATTATGCGTGAACAACAACGTCAAGACACATATCAAAATAAATTTTTAAAAAAAAATTTTCGATCAGTAAAGACATTGCACCTTCAATTAATCTTTTCTTTGAAAGTGAATAATCTTTAATATATGAAAGTTAAAATAATTGATTGAAGAAAAGCATATATTTATAGTGATTTTTGGAAAGAATACAAATATATAAAAAAAATAAATTATTTAAGGTAATATTTCATGAGTATAAATAATTAATAAACGTTTGTTAAAAATAGTTTGTAAAAGTCATGCTAGTTTAATCTTTTTATCAAGTCAATCAAACCAAGCTATTGAAATCTTATTATTAACCAATATAAAACTTATCGAGAGCCTAAATAAACTAGTAAATACCGAAATGGTTTTGTTATATATCATGTCTTGGGTTCGAATCATTATAAAAGTAGAATTTACACATTAAACAAACTAAAATAAACTTATCTTTTATTTTAACGCAAATTTAAACTAACATTTTTTAAGTGTAAAACCTATATTGTTAAACATTATACAAGAATAATTTTCACATTAATAAAATTTAATTTATATAATAATTTAAATATTTGAATACATTTTAAATATAATTAATATTTGATTTTTTAATAGATAAGCTTTTGATTAAATATTTAGTCAAACGAATTATTGAGTAAATACATTTTTCAATTAATGGTATAAATATTTATAAAACAAAGTATTGACCGAGCATATTCAACAAAGTAAATTCAAAGAGAGTCAAGGTTTTATTAAATTGAATATTCTATTTTTACTCAATATAGAATAGTCAATTTAGGGAAAAACTAATCTTGATTTAGGGAATTTAATTTAATTAATTTTACAAATATAGTAGTTTGGCTAATGATATTGATAAAAAAAAAGTAAGAAGAGATAATTTAATTATTATATTGAATTAGTAAAATACAGGTTTGTGATCATATAGATCTAAGGTTGAGAATATTTTTCTGTGTGACTCAAACAGTAATACATTTACTTATATAAATAATGAATATGGTTAGAAAATTAGAAAAGTAGCCGGAGATGAAGACTTGTAAAATATAAATGTACAAGTTTCTTCTTTATTTGTTATATTAATATATCTAAATTAAAATGAAACATATAAAGCATTGTCATAATTGCATTGATAAACCACTCTCGTGTATGATAGTGAATTTGATTTTTTATTAGTGAAAACTTGTTATGTGTATGATAGTTTAATCTCATAGGTCATAAAATGTCTTTTGGATGACAATTATTTTGAAATTTTTATGAGTAAGAACTTGTCTGATGTATGTTTGTGTGTGATAGTGCAATCTCATTGAGAACAAGCCGTACCATGGGTTATAATGGGAATCACGATAAATTCGTTGTGTTCTTTATTTTTCTACAATTTACATTGTACTTCACTATTCATAGTCAGAAAAATAATCCACAAAGTCTCTAAAAAGCATAAAATTTTTAAACACTTAATTCACCCCCTCTTAGGTGCGCCTCTGAACTTACAGTTATTTATATTACTCATTTAGTCCAATATGTATAAAATTAACACATCATAGAAAGCACACGTATGAAGAAAATTAATCATAAAATTGATCAACAAATATTCTAAAATAATCTAAACAGCAAATTAATTATTTAAAATATTATTTCATTTATAAAATAGTTTATTATAAAATTTGGGGTGTTACACTCAATACCCTCAAATAAAATATTCATAATGATAAACAAATTTGTAACACATTATTAATTACTTATTCCACGGATAGCAAGTACCCCTTTTACCAATCCTACACGGACCGGTTCGCATTATAGTCCAATTGCAAGTATCACATAAATCTCTACCTGCTATGTATATGTCAAACCATTTAACTTCAGCATTCCACTTAAAGGAACAATAGAATTGTGTTATGCCAAAAAATCTATTTTCAAAAGCGAAACCATACAATTGATCAATCTTAAGAACATGAATTCCAAGATCATCATCAGCAGATTTGCAATGAACACGTAAGTCTGTACCGGTTTCCAATTTGTTAGTAATAGTCACATAATATCCAAGAACATTATGCGTGAACAACAATGTCAAGACACATATCAAAATAAATTTTTGGATCACTAAAGACATTGCACCTTCAATTAATCTTTTCTTTGAAAGTGAATAATCTTTAATATATGAAAGTTAAAATAATAGATTGAAGAAAAAGCATATATTTATAGTGATTTTTGGAAAGAATTCAAATATATAAAAAATAAATTATTTAAGGTAATATTTCATGAGTATAAATAATTAATAAAGGTTTGTTAAAAATAGTTTGTAAAAGTCATGCTATTTTAATCTTTTTATCAAGTCAATCAAACCAAGCTATTGAAATCTTATTATTAACCAATATAAAACTTATCGAGAGCCTAAATAAACTAGTAAATACCGAAATGGTTTGGTTATATATCATGTCTTGGGTTTGAATCATTATAAAAGGAGAATTTTCACATTAAACAAACCTAAAAAAACTTATCTTTTATTTTAACGTAAACTTAAAACTAACATTTTTTAAGTGTAAAACCTATATTGTTAAACATTATAGAAGTATAATTTTCACATTAATAAAATTTAATTTATATAATAATTTAGATATTTGAATACATTTTAAATATAATTAATATTTGATTTTTTAATAGATAAGGTTTTGATTAAATATATAGTCAAACAAATTATTGATCAATTAATGGCATAAATATTTATAAAACAAAGTATTGACCGAGCATATTCAACAAAGTAAATTCAATGAGAGTCAAAATTTTATTAAATTGAATATTGTATTTTTACTCAATATAGAATAGTCAATTTAGGGAAAATTTCATCTTGATTTATGGAATTTAATTTAATTAATTTAACAAATATTGTAGTTTGGCTAAAGATATTTAAAAAAAAAACTAACAAGAACTAATTTAATTATTATATTGAATTAGTAAAATACAGGTTTGTGATCATATAGATCCAAGGTTGAGAATATTTTTCTGTGTGACTCAAACAATAATATATTTACTTATATAAATAATGAATATGTTTAAAAAATTAGAAAAGTAGCGGGAGATGAAGACTTGTAAAATATAAATGTACAAGTTTCTTCTTTATTTGTTAAATTAATATATCTAAACTAAAGTGAAACATATAAAGTATTGTCATAATTGCATTGATAAACCACTCTTGTGTATGATAATGAGTTTGATTTTTTATTAGTGAAAACTTGTCATGTGTATGATAGTTTAATCTCATAGGTCATAAAATGTCTTGTGGATGACAATTATTTTGAAATTTTTATGAGTAAGAACTTGTCTGATGTATGTTTGCGTGATAGTGCAATCTCATTGAGAACAACTTGTACCCTTTGCTATAAGGGGAACTACGATAAATTCGTTGTGTTCTTTATTTTTCCTTCATTTACATTGTACTTCACTATTCATAGTCAGAAAAATAATCCACAAAAGTCTCTTAAAAGCATAAAATTTGTAAACACTTAATTCACCCCCCTCTTAGGTGCGCCTCTGAACTTACAGTTATTTATATTACTCATTTAGTCTAATATGTATAAAATTAACACATCATAGAAAGCACACGTATGAAGAAAATTAATCATAAAATTGATCAACATATATTCTAAAATAATCTAAACAACAAACTAATTATTTAAAATATTATTTCATTTATAAAATAGTTGATTATAAAATTTGGGGTGTTACACTCAATACCCTCAAGTACAATATTCATAATGATAAACAAATATGTAACACATTATTAATTACTTATTCCACGGATAGCAAGTACCCCTTTTACCAATCCTACACGGTCCTGTTTGCGTTATAATCCAATTGCAAGTTTCACATAAATCTCTAGCTGCTATGTATATGTCAAACTATTTAACTTCAACATTCCACTTAAAGGAACAATAGAATCGTGTTATGCCAAAAAATCTAATTTCAAAAGTGAAACCATACAATTGATCAATCTTAAGAACATGAACTCCAAGATCATCATCAGCAGATTTGCAATGAACAGTTAAGTCTGTACCGGTTGTTGGAACCAAGTTGGTTCTAAGTACTTAGGATTTTGATGTTTACAAAAGCACTCCATGTAATCCTATTTTGTACTTAGAATTATTATATTAAATGCCATTAGAAGATGAAGTGACCGGAGGCAGAAGATGAAGTCACCAAAGGCAGAAGACGAATTACCAGAGGATAAAATCATACCAGAGGATACACCTCCAGAAGATACCAGATATTGCATCCCGAAGGTACTAGAGGATGCATCCTGAAGGCACCAGAGGATACACCAAGATGTCAAAACACCATCAGTGGATATCTTTCTTGGCCCAGATCAGAAGGAAGCAGAGTCCCGAAAGAGACCTGGACCAGACCAGAAGGAAGCCTGCCAGAGGGAGACTTGTTCCAGACCAGAAGGTATCATAAGTCAGACTTGGTCCATAATTAATTCTGACTAGAAGATAACCTGGTCGTGAAATGATAATCAGTCCATACATTATCCAAACTTAATCAGAGCATAAAAGAATTGGGCCAGAACAAGAGATTTAATCCAGATTTGGCCCACACCAGAAGATAGCATGGTTTAGAGTATGAAACTAAGTCCAGACCAGAAGAAATGATTGTCCAGATTTAATCCAGACTTGATCCAGATCAGAAGGTAATTATCCAAACTAAAATATCATAAGTCCAGATTTAATTTCAGTTCAATCCAGACCCAGTCCAGAATTGGTCCAGATCAGAGGGAAGATATTCAGATCAATGGTCCATATTTAAGCATCATGGCTCAGTGTTGGCCGAGATCAGAAGATCAGAACATGTGGTCTAGTGTTGGCTGAAATCAGAGGATCACAGCAGCTCAGATTATATGTTCCAATGATTGGCCAAGATCATAACGTGTGGTCCAGTGTTGGCCGAGATTAGAGGATCATAGCAGATCAGTTTGTATGGTCCAGATGTGGACGAGAGCAGAAGATCAAACGGTCCAGATTTAATCATGATGATAATCAGTGGAGACTTGATTAAAGTTGATCAAAGTATTAAAAGGATTTGATACAAAAATAAATTGAAGTCTTGTGGGAATTCAGAAGCTATTGGCGGGAAGAAAGATTTG
Source organism: Cicer cuneatum (assembly GCA_037974295.1). Lineage (NCBI taxonomy): Eukaryota > Viridiplantae > Streptophyta > Magnoliopsida > Fabales > Fabaceae > Cicer > Cicer cuneatum. The sequence goes on along the minus strand of JBBPBO010001985.1, from coordinate 48,400,223 downwards.
ATCCAGAATTAATCAAGAATAGGATTGGCCCAAGTTATTTTTGAATGCGTATCTGGAGCTAAAAAGATATGTTTTTTATTTAAGTGAAACCTGATTGGCCAAGTTTTTTTTTGCAAGAGAATCTAGACAAGATAGAGCTCGAATTTAATCATGGAAGAGACCCTAATCTTCATCTATAAACTGAGGCTCAAGGCAGAAGACTTTGCATCGAAAATTACTTGAGAGTCATACACTTCCAAAAGCAAAATACTTGAGTTTTCAGTGAGGTCAATTGTGAGTATCCGCTTTCCAGAAGCAAGTACTCTAAGTTTTTCTTTCCCTTGTGTTAGATCTAAGTTGTTGAAGTAGAGTCTACAATCTAAAAGAGTCAGTAGGAGTAGCAGATTACTTAGCAGTTAGATTCAAGGTTCTTTTCCTCAAAAGTCTAGGATTGTTAGACTGTTTGAGAAGACTCACTTGGAGGGTCAGTGGTATTGTTGTAATTCAAGTTTTTTGAATTAGTGAAATCCTTCAAAGTGAAGGGACTGGATGTAGCCTAGTTAACGGTGAACCAGTATAAAATTCTTTGTTTTATATTTACTTTATATCCGCTGCTAACTCTGTTTTATTCATACATTAGGTTTTGTTATAAAACTGCAAAAACAGAAAAAGTATTCAAATTAGTCAAACACAATTCAACCCCCCTTCTCGTGTTTCCACCTTCACTGGTTTCCAATTTGTTAGTAATAGTCACATAATATCCAAGAACATTGTGCGTGATCAACAACGTCAAGACACATATCAAAATAAATTTTTGGATCAATAAAGACATTGCACCTTCAATTAATCTTTTCTTTGAAAGTGAATAATTTTTAATATATGAACTTTAAAATAATTGATTGAAGAAAAGCATATATTTATAGTGATTTTTGGAAAGAATGCAAATATATAAAAGAATAAATTATTTAAGGTAATATTTTATGAGTATGAATTATTGAGTTAAACAAATTATTGAGTAAATACATTTTTCAATTAATGGTATAAATATTTATAAAACAAAGTATTGTCTGAGCATATTCAACAAAGTAAATTCAAAGAGAGTAAAAGTTTTATTAAATTGAATATTGTATTTTTACTCAATATAGAATAGTCAATTTCGGAAAAACTAATCTTGATTTACAGAATTTAATTTAATTAATTTTACAAATATTGTAGTTTTGACAAGAGATATTGATAAAAAAAATTTTAAGAAGAGCTAATTTATTTATTATATTGAATTAGTAAAATACAGGTTTGTGATCATATAGATCCAAGGTTGAGAATATTTTTTTGTGTTACTCAAACAATAGTATATTTACTTATATAAATAATGAATATGTTTAGAAAATTTGAAAAGTAGCGGGAGAGCGGGAGATGAAGACTTGTAAAATATAAATGTACAACTTTCTTCTTTGTTTGTTATATTAATATATCTAAACTAAAGTGAAACATATAAAGCATTGTCATAATTGCATTGATAAATCACTCTCATGTATGATAGTGAGTTTGATTTTTTATAGGTGAAAACTTGTCATGTATATGATAGTTCAATCTCATAGGTCATAAATTGTCTTGTGTATGACAATTATATTGAAATTTTTATAAGTAAGAACTTATCTTTGGTATATTATTATTTTCAAATTTTTATTAGTCAGAACTTGTCTTATTTATGTTTGTTAATCTAATAAGGGATAATTTGTGTAGTCTATTACGTCGACAATATTAAAAAAAAACCTAATTTTTACTAATTCTTTATCAAAAAATATTTGTCTCATACATGATGTTTATAATAAATTGTAATTAGTAAATAATAATTATTTTCAATTTTATTTAGAAGATATACATATATAATAATTTTAACTAATGGATTAAAAACAAACATTTGTTTAGTGTATGAATTGTATGTTCCAAAATATTCTTTAATGACTTAAACAAATTATGTGAATAATTTGAAGTGTGAAAAGAACTATAGTTTTTTTAGTTTCAAAATCGTTCTCATTTTTATGTTGATGTTATAGTTATTTTATTTATAATAATTATATTTATTATCATTTTATTTAGAAGATATTAAAATGATACTAATTTTAACTAGTTAATTATCGAGAAACTGATAACTTTACATCATATGCATATATTTTTGTTGTTTTTAGTGTTATTTATTTTTAATCATTAGTTAATTTAGGCATTTAGTTGATATAGTTTGTTAATTTTAGTTCTTGAATTTAATGAAATGTTTATGTTATGATTTTCTTGATTAAGTAGAGATTTTTCATAGTTTTGCGATGTTTCGTTGTTTTAGTGCAATGCTGAATTTTAGTGAAAAATCAAAATAAACTTTATGGAGTATTTTAGCCATATATGGAGTTGTAGATGTCAATTGGAGTCCAACAAAGTGCAAATGGAAGCTAGGTTCCATATCTACAACTTTAATGAAGACACCAGAACAAAATTCAGACTCAAAAGAGGAAAAACATGCAAGAAACGTCAGACATTAGATGTTGTGCGCCTGAAGCGCAAATCTTGCGCATGGGGCACATTTCTATAATATTTTCACATCCTTTCTCTGCCTAGGTGCACCTAGATCGCAAATGCTGGCGCTTGGGGCACATGACACGCTGCATAATGCATAAAAATGTGTTTTCTCACTTTCTATGTATCTTTTTGGCTATTTTGAAGTTTGGAGACTTGTGCCCTAGTAGAGAAACTCATAGATGACTGGTTCTAACATCACTAAAGGAGTTTTATCAAGAATCATTCATGAATCTTTCTTGTAATTTTTCTTTAATCTCTATCTTTTATATCTCAATCATGAGTAACAAAACCCTATTTATTAGGGATGAGTGAAACAAGATGAAACCCTTATTTGTTTGATTTGATTTCTAGTTATATGAATGAGTTTATTGAATTATTTTTCTCATCTATGTGATTAATGTGTTTTATTGCTTGATCAACTTTAAACTGTTTTACAATTCGTATTTTGAAACAGAAATGAACTTTACAAATCCTTGAGAAGAGAAATTCACGATATTGTAGTCTAAGGATAGTTGCAGGTCATGAAACCAATTGAATAATTTGATGAGGCAATAGTTTAATGAGGGCATTCTTGTATTGTAAAGCTTAATTCGAATCTTAAATCTACTAAGGAATTAGGAGTTACTTTGAAATTAAAGGTTCTGTCACTAAGACAGTATGGCAAGAATAATAAAGAGAATTCAATAATGGTTCAATAAAGGAACTTAGTAACTAGGATAAAATTAGAAACCAAGGTTGGATTTGAAGTGAAACTTATCTCTAATATTTTTCTTTTTATAAAAGTTTAATACTATTACCCTTGTTAGTTTGAAAGATTATTTCGATTAATTCGAAAACTTTTGGTTCAATTTTAGTAATTAAACATAATTTGATAGTATAACGCAAAACTTGAGTTCGACACTTGGTCTTACCGTTTTGTTATTACTGGAAACGATTCAGTACACTTGCTGAAACGCTATCAACAGCCATGGTAAAATAAGTAGAGGAGAACAATCAGGACGCTGGTTGGGGTTTGGCCAGACCAACTTTACCAATCAAGACTCAATTATCTTGGTGATTCACATCAAGATATTGAACGGCTTTTCTTTGTTTACAAAGAAAATATTTGAGGCCATGCATTGTTTAGGAATCATAAAGAAAGAATCATAATTTCATGTTCTTATTCATATCTTTGAAAGAAAGATTTTTAAACTAACATTCCCTTTATTTTTTAGAACTCATTAAGATTTTATATCTCACCCCTTTAGTTTTCAAAATTCACTAAGATTTTATATCTCACCCCTTCATTGATTTATTTCCTTAGCAGCTAGAGGATCTTGATACGGGTTTAGCATCAGAGGAATAATTCCAGACATGATGAAATTTGAATTTAAAGTTTAATTTATTTTATTTACGTTATAATCAGACATTTGCAATTCATTTCCAGATGGAATAACTTATGTATCTGTTGAATAAATTGTAAACTATAATTGTTATTGTAGTTTTCAATTGAGTTGGTGATTGTAATTTATTATTCGTTAATATTTGCCGCTGTTTTTTTTAAGGTGTATGGATCAAATTGCCAAGTTCTAGATAATTGGTGTTAGATCTTACAATTTTAAATGTTTCTCTATATGCCTAACTTATGTGAAACCTTTAGAGTAATTGTTGATAGGATTTGAACATTCTTATAAATCAACAAAAATGCAACTCAATCAACAAAAGGCAACGTCTATCGATCGATAATTAGCATTACCTCGATGAAATTAATAATTTCAAACATATAGCAAGTCAATCTAAATTTTTGTTTCTAACTATCCACTACAACAAGAGAGCATAGAATCATCGTTAGAAACACAAGCCATAAGTTCAGTCAATAGATAATTAACTGAATCATGTCAACAAATCAAATTAACTCAAATTTTAACAATTAATTTCATGGTTAGTTTAGTCACATAGATAAAAACTTAGAATCCACGAAGCAATCAGAGTAAGCAAACAATAAATAAATAGTTACTTAGTAACTTTAGAAATATGTATAATTATACAAAAATAAATAGCACAACATAATAATATAACGAAAAAAAAACATGGTAGTGGAAATAGTTAATACACAAGAAAACACAATTGACGCTATCGACATTTGACTAACACTAAATCGACACTCAACCCGATTGGATAAGTTTGTTCTAATACCACTAATGTGACACCATAAACCCCAAAATAATATATATCATAAATTATTCCATATTTTTATAAAATATTTGTAGCAGATAAATAAAAATTCTTTCAAAAGAAAAAGAAATTTTTGGGGGTTATTTAGAATCACCTTTTTTAAAATACAATTGAAACACTTCAAACATTTTTTTCCTCTTAAAAATAGTGCAATCTCAATAAACTTGATTTAACTATAATTTCCCAATTTGATTCCATAAACTTACTAGAACATATAAGGTCTTCATACAAAAAATTCCTTTCTAATTAAATAAGTAAAATACAACTTATGATTCTCATTCCCTGTATCACCTACCAAGGAGCTTCTCCCAAACTTGAATTTCAAGAATCATTAACTTATAATAACTGTAATTTTGTAAACACAGGGCCAAGCCAGTCAAACATAAACAACGAAGGAGGTGAGTTTCGAAATCATGTTGAATGTATAATATAAATAAGAAGAAAACGCAATTAATCATAATAAAACTATACCATTAGACAAACATTCTTCAAGGAAAAATATCACATTATAAAGTCAAAATCACTCAAGGAAAATCAATACATTTCCCTATAACATCAAATCATCTAAGATAAATTATTATCGCACGATCCATATTAATCACAACAAATCAATCATAAGAAAATGCAATGCTATGGATGAGCTTTGACTCTACTTCTCAATTTGGTACCATTCTAACTCTGAATTACATGGTTATGAGGCTTGATACAATGTGATTACCTGAGTGGACGGACAATTCAAGTTGGCGATGTCCTCATAGATCCCCTTAACTCAACCCGAGACACATATACGCGATTGTCGAGGTAAACGTGTTTTTCATTGTAGCTCCCGACATTTGGAGGGCTACCTCCAAGTCACCTACAAATTCCGTACTCGAATACTTCCAAGGTCTAACAATCTTACTTTATGGCTCAACAGTAGACTGCCACAATCAGGCTCATTCAATTGTACTTCCCCAAAATCATTAGGCCTGTCAACCCTACCTATATGATATGAAAATATTTTCTACTTCATTAAGAGCAATATCTTTAGCGCAAGTTGGAATCACCACTATTTCATCAACTATAGGGTTACTTCAATATTCTCGTCACAAATTTATAACATCATTATCATTAATCAAACATAATCGTCACATAAACTAATCATAAATTTATAATGTGACACCCTAAACCCCAAAACAACATATAAAATAATTTATACTAGATTTTATTTTATTTAATTCGCAGCGGACAAAGAAAATATGTTTTCAAGAAAATTAGAATTTTTATAACTAATTTATGATATCACGTTCCTCTAAATACACACGTAAAAATTTAACTTTATTCCTTAATTAAAACAATGCAATCTCAATGAACTTGACTTAACTATAATTTCTTGATTTAATTCCAAAAACTAACTAGTACTTATAAGCTTTTCATACAAAAGGTCTTTTCTAATTAAACAAGTGAAAGTGAAATATAAGTTACAACCCTTAATTCCCGGTATCACCTATCAGAGCGGAGTTTCTCCCAAATTTGAACTTCAAGATTCATTAACCTGTAATAACTGCGATTTCGCAAACGCAAGGCCAAGCCAGACGAACACAAACAACGAAGGAGGTGAGTTTTGAAATCATGTTTATAGTAGAATATAAGTAAGAAGAACACGCAATCAATCATAATAAACCGTATCATTATACAAACATTCTTCAAGAAAAGAAACATCACATTATAAAGTCAAAATCACTAACGAGAAAGCAATATATTTCACCATAACATCAAATCATCTAAAAGAAATTATTATCGCACACGGTACATATTAATCACAACAAAACAATCACAAGAAGATGCAATGCTATGCATGAGCTTAGACTCTACTTCACAATGTGGTACCATTCTAACTCTAAAGTACTTGGTTAGGAGACTTGATACTATGCCACCATCCCAGTGGACGGACAATTCAAATTGGCCCTGTCCTCATAGATCCGCTCAACTCAACCCGAGACACATATACGCGACAGTCGAGGTAAACGTGTGTTGCGTGGTAGCTCCCGACATTTGGAGTGCTACCTCCAAGTCACCTAGGAATTCCCCACCCGAATACCTCCAAGGTCTAACAATCTTGCCTTAAGGCTCAATAGTAGACCGCCACTTCCCTGGAATCACTAGGCTTGTCAGGCCCTACCTATATGATGACAAAATAATCTCCACTTCAAAAATTCTCAATATTTATTTTCTCCCCTCGTTGGCCTATGATACTCCATTAAGACCATAATCTCAAACACAAATTGTAATCATCACTATTTCATCAATTATGGGGTTACTTCAGTATCCTCATCACTATTATTAATCATACATCATCATCATCATCACATAAACTCATTACAATGTATCCATCTTTCATTATCACATCACAAAATCTCCTCTAATCAAACATACATAAAATTCATTCGACATCCAATATCACAGTAATATCAAATATCACACATTTAATGAAAATAAATCAAACATCACGATAATATCAAATACCACACATTTAACAAAATTAAATCAATCAACATTTTATAAATATTTTTATTCCAAATTTTAATCTCACAATTCCCATATTTTCACATTAATCAATTTATCTCTCAAAGGGCTACTACCGTACGTAGCAAGCCCCGGATGAATCGTTGGGAAATACGGTTTTCCCGTTCATCTCACAATATATTATACTCATGAATTCAAACGTCCTCTCACCCATTACCTTAGTTAGACTCTTTCTGTAATAACATAAATCAATGGATGTTTTCAACAGCAATCGTAGACGACGTACAGCGAGCGAATCCAAATAAACGGCGAATTCACAAAATCTCTGAGACGTGACTGATAAATTATGCGGAGCATAAAAATCAATTTTAAATAATTAATAATAATTTTTGGAGCAAAAATAGAGTCAAAACGACGAGAAAAAACTGCAGAAAAAGTCTCACCGACTCGTCGGAGCGCCGGAAGGGTCTGACGTCAACTTCACCGAAAAATGCAAATGAGTAGTGCTTCTTGAAGGTTTCGACGAGGGGAATCGAAAAACGATGTCAGTTTTTTGATACGACAAACGTGTTGATCGGAATCGGCCAAAAACAGCTCGCCCAAGAAAAATTGCGCAGCTGATTCTGATGAAACGGAGCCACGATTGATAAAATTGATGCCAAAAATGGATTCAGTGGCCGATTTTGTGTGGGATAGAAGATGGGATCGATTCAAATAACAAGGAATTGATGGGATGAATGTGAGAGGAAGAGGGTGTGCGTTTTTTTTTTGTCAAGGTCGCTGGTTCCTTTAGTTTCTTCTTCTTCTTTTCTTATTTGTTCCTTTCTTTTCTTCTTCTTCTTCTTCTTTTATTCTAAAACTAATAGTTTATAAAGTAATTAATCTTTTAAAATACATTAATAACCAAAATTATCATATTCCAAATAAGCACTATAATAATACTTATTTTTCCAAATACTCAAATTAAAATATTACCATCATTAATGAATAGTCGAAATTATAAAATAAATAAATATAACATCTACATTTTATATTAATTACTAAATCATAATAAATATATATAAAATCACAACGTCATAACAAGTATATAAAAATAAAGTAAATCAAACACAATATCACTACTATCCCAAGATAATTATTTATAAAATAAATAACTAAAAATAGAAAATAGTTCTAAATAATTGAAATATAAAATCGCATGAAATCTTATTCTTTAAAATATTACACTAAAATACAATTACTTTTAGAAAAACATATAAAATAATAAAATAAAATATTTATTATTTATATCACTTATTTAATATAATATAATATATATCAAACTAACACGTCATAGAAAACATCCATATAACGGAAATTAATCACAAAATCTATCAACATATATTCTAAAATAATATTAATATCAAATTAATTATTTAAAATATTATTTCATTAATAAAATAGTTATTATAAAAATTGGGGTGTTACATATAACGTCACTATCATCAATTATATATCATCATCAACACATAAACTTATCACAATGCATTCATCTTTTATTTTCAATGTTAAATAATTAATATTAATTTTAGGAGCAAAAATGGAGTCAAAACGGGGAGAAAACTGTGGAAAAAGTCTCATCGACTCGTTAGAGCACCAGAAGGGTCCAACGTCAACTTCATTCAAAAATGCAAATGAGTGGTGCATTTTGAAGGTTTCGAAGAGAGGAATTCGAAAATAATCCAATTTTTTTAGACGAAAAACGTGGTGATTGGAATCAGCAAAAAATAGCTCGCCCAAGGAAAGAAAAGCAGTTGTTTCTGATGAATCTGAGCAACGATCGATAAAATTGATGCTAAAAATGGATTCAATGGCGAATTTTTGGTGGCATAGAGGTTGTGATCGATTCAAATGGCAAGGAATTGATGGAAACAAATTTGAGAGAATAAGGGTTTGTTTATTAGTTTAGCACATTTTTATTCTAGATTACCTTCAACATTTTATATTTATTTTGTTGTGTTTTAAGTGCTGATGGAAAAGTGCGAATAACAAAGAAATAAAATTTGGGTGTAGAAAGCAAAAAATCCAAACAGAAACTATAGTAGCAACAAACAATAAAAAATGAGGGGGCATAAAGTAGTCAATTCCAAAATTTATTTTACTTTCTATTTTTAAAGTGCCCAAACAATTTAATTAGTTGTTCTATTTATTCACAATTAAAATATTATTCTCTAAAATACTCATTAAAATACTAAAATATTCAACCTTCAAATATTCATACTCAATTATATTTAACGTAATTAAAAATAATAATAAAACAAAATATTTATATTTTATATTAATAATTAAATCAAATATCTACAAAATTGTCATATCATAGCAAACACACATATAACGAAAAATAATCATATTATTTATCAACATATACCTTAATACAATTTAAATATCAAATTAACATGTGAAATAGTATTTTAATTAATTAAATAGTGTAGTATAAAATTTGGGGTATTATACTAATCGATTTTGCTTCTTAGACAAATGTAGATCGTCAAATAAAGGCATAAGTCTCAATGTATTAAGATTTTGGACATTTGGATCATTACTAGGTTTATTGTACGCCATTTTTGTTCTTAGCCAATGTACTTCGTCCAAAAAGTGCAATAGTCTCAATGGATTAAGTTTTCAGCCATTTCGGAATTTACTAGGTTTATTCTAGTTCATTTTTGTTCATAACCAAAGAAGTTCGTCCAATAAGTGCATAAGTCTCAATAGATTAAAATTTTGGACATTATGGCTCTTATGCAATCTAGTTCATGCAATAAGTGCATTAGTCTCAATGGATTAAGTTTTTGGTCATTTTATTCTTTACTAGATTTTTTTCTAGTCCATTTTGATTCTTAGCCATTGAAGCTCGTCTAATAAGTGCGTTAGTCACAATGGATTACGATTTTGGTAATTTTGGTCTTCACATGGTTTATTCTAATCTATTTTGGTTCTTAGCCATTAAAGTACGTTCAATAAGTGCATAAATCATAATTTATTAAGATTTTGGTCATTTTTTACTTAACTAAGTTTATTCTACTCCATTTTGGTTCTTAGCCAATGTACTTCTACAAATAAGTGTGTTAGTCTAAATGATTTAATATGTTGTTCATTTTGGACTTTAATAGGTTTATTCTAATCCATTTTTGGTTTTAGGCAATGTTGTTTGTCCAATAAGTTCAAAAGTCGAAATGGATTTAGATTTTGGTAATTTTGGTCTTTACTAGGTTTATTCTAGTGTATTTTAGTTCTTAGTCAATGTAGTTGGTCGAATAAGTGAAGGAGTCCCTGTGGATTAAAATTTGGTAAATTAGGTCATTACTAGCTTTATTTTAGCCCATTTTGATTCCTAACCAATGAAGTTCTTCCAATAAGTGCGTTAGTCTCAATGGATTAAGATTTTGGTCATTTTGGTCTTTAATAGGTTTATTTTAATTCATTTTATTCTTAGGAAATGTACCTCATCCAATAAATGCATTAGTCACAATGGATTATGATTTTAAACATTTTTGTCTTTACCACGTTTATTGTAGTCCACTTTTGTTCATATCCAAAAGTAGTTCGTCCAATAAGTGCTTACGTCTCTATGATTTAAATTTTGGTCATTTTGATCTTTACTACGTTTATTCTAGTCCATTTTGGTTTTTAGTGTAACACCCCAATTTTTATAATAAACTAGTTTATTAATGAAATAGAATTTTAAATAATTAATTTGATGTTAAAATTATTTTAGAATATATGTTGATTAATTTTATGATTAATTTTCTTTATATATGCACTTTCTATGAAGTGCTAATCTTGTACATATTAGACTAAATGAGTTATATAAATAACAAATATTATATTTTATTATTTTATATATATTTTTTTAAAATAATAATATTATAGTGTAATATTTTAACGAATACCATTTTATGCGATTTTACATGTATATGTGTGTAAGTAATTAATGTGAAGATTTCATGTGCGTTTGACTAATGTTAAGTGTGCACATATCTATATTTTAATTATTTCTAAGTATCTCTTCTTTTAATTATTTGTTTTATAAATAATTATCTTAGAATAATAGTAATATCGATATTAGTTTTATTTATTTTTATATAGTTGCTATGGTATGATGATTTTATACATATTTATTGTGATTTAGTAATTAATATAAATTGTTGATGTTATATTTATTTATTTTTTTAATTTTGACTGCTCTATAAAGATGATGTATTTTTATGTGATTATTTTGAAAAATATTATAGTTATTATTTTGAATATGAGAGTTTTGGTTAAAATTATATTTATCTATGTTACGGTAAAATAATATTATATTAAAATGAGTATTTTGGAGAAAGAGTTTCTAATTTAGATGACTAAAAAATTATTTGTTTACTTTTAGAAATACTAGAAAATAGAGTTTGGAGCAGACAACTATTTACAACTCTATTTTCCACTTCTGCATATTAATTTGGGCTACTATTATTGCTAAATTGGACTTTTCTTTTCTACACCTGTGAGTTGCTCTTTACACCCCTATTTTTGCCTCAGGCTGGACTCCCCTATGTTGGGCCTTACAGTCTATTTTACTGATACACTTGTAAATCTGTTATCTACACCCCTCAATCTGTAATTAAAAAAAAAACAGAAGATAGTAGCCGCAACCATGAAGATGGTATCAACACGCTCTTCCTCTCAAATTCATCCAATCAATTCCTTGCCATTTGAATCGATCCCAACTTCTATCCCACACAAAATCGGCCACATAACCCATTTTTAGCATCAATTTTATCGATCGTTGCTCTGTTTCATCAGAAACAGCTGTGTTGACATCCATTTTGGATTCCTCTCGTCGAAACCTTCAAGTATTGCTTACCAAGAAACTGGATTTCATTTGATACCTCATTTCAGATAATGCATTCATTCTTGGTGAAAGCTATTTTGTACTTTAATCTTTCAACATATAGAACATCTTCAATTGAAGGAGATGGAGCAGCACCAATTATTCCAATGCCCAAAATTTTTCCCTTGTCGTTATCTCCATACATCACATAGCCTTTTGTTTCAAGAGTAAGTACTGAAAATTTTGTTTTGTCACCTGTCATGTGTCATGTGTTTTGAACATCCGCTATCCAAGTACCATATATTAGAGGTACTTTTTATGCATTCCTACAAAACAAAATTATAATTTGTTAGGTACCCAAAGTGCTTTGGGTCCTTGAGGATCAGTACATTTCTTGACCCACACATTATGCCCATTTGGAACACCAAAGTTCCTAAAGTGACAAGCAGTAGGTGTATGGCCATTTAGACGACAATAAAAGCATGCCCTACCTATATGATGACAAAATAATCTCCACTTCAAAAATTCACATCAACTTCAAATATTTCAAACATCTATTTTCTCCCCTCGTTATCCTAGACTACTCCATTGCGAGCATCATCTTTAGCACAAGTTAGAATCATCACTATTTCATAAACTATGAGGTACTTTAATATTCTCATCACAAATTCATAACGTCACTATTATTAATCATATCTCATCACAAATTTATAGCATCATTATTATAAATTATACAACATCATAATCACATAAACTTATCAAAATGCATCCATCTTTTACTATCACATCACATAAACCTATTTATTCAATCATATACATAAATTTCATTCGACACCTAATATAATAACAATATCAAATATCACACATTTATTGAAATTAAATTAATCAATAACTTATAAATATTTCTGTTCCGCATTTTATTCTCACAATTTCCATATTTACACATTAGTTAATTTATCCCTCAAAGGGCTATTGTCGTACGTAGCGAGCCCTGTATGAATCGTTGGGAAATATGGTTTTCCCGTTCATCTCACAATATATTATACTTATGAATTCAAACGCTCTATCACCTCTTACCATACTTAGATGCTTTTTCAAACACAGAATTAAATGGAAGTTTCCAACAACAGCAACTACAGATCAACAACGTACAACGAGCGAATCTAAATAAACGACGAGTTCACAAAATCGCCGAGACGTGACTGGTAAATTGTGCAGAGCATGAAAATCGATGTTAAATAATTAATAATAATTTTTGAAGCAAAAATGGAGTCAAAATGATGAGAAAAAACTGCAGAAAAAGTCTCACCGACTCGTCGAAGCGCCGGAAGGGTCCGACGTCAACTTCACCGAAAAATACAAATGAGTAGTGCTTCTTGAAGGTTTTGACGAAATAAATCCAAAAACGATGTTAGTTTTTTGAGACGACAAATGTGGTGATCTGAATCGGTCAAAAATAGCTCGCTCAAAGAAAGTAACGCAGCTGTTTCTGATGAAATGGAGCCACGATCGATAAAATTGATGCTAAAAATGGATTCAGTGGCCGATTTTGAGAGGAAGAGAGTGCGTCCTTCACGGTTGCAGCTGCTGTCTTTTTGTTCTTTTTTTTTTAATTACATATTGAGGGGTGTAGATAACAAATGTATAGGTGCAGGAGTAAAATAGACTGTAAAGCCCAACATATGGGAGTCCAGTCGGAGGCTAAAATATGGGTGTAAATAGCAACTCGCAGGTGTAGGAAAGAAAAGTCCAATTCAGCAATAATAATAGCCCAAATTAATATGCAGAAGTGAAAAATAAGGGTATAAATAGTTGTCTGGTCCAAAGTCTATTTTCCAGTATTTTTAAAAGTAAAAATAATAATTTATTTTAGTCATCTAAGTTAGAAATTTTTTCTCCAAAATACTCATTTTAACGTGATATTATTCTTCCTTAACATAGATAATATAATTTTAACAAAAATTCTCATATTCAAAATAATAACTATAATTATTACTATAATATTTTTCAAAATAATCACATAAAAATACATCATCTTTATAGAGTAGTCAAAAGTAAGAAAAATAAATAAATATAACATCAACAATTTATATTAATTATTAAATCACACTAAATATGTATAAAATCATCATACCATAGCAACTATATAAGAATAAAGAAAATTAATATCAATGTTACTAATATCTCAAGATAATTATTGGTAAAATAAATAATTAAAATAAAATATATTTAAAAATAATTAAATATAATTATGTGCACACTTAACATTGGTTAAACATAAAAGAAAATATCACAATAACTACGAACGCACATATACACGTAGAATCGTCTAAAATCTTATTCTTTTAAATATGTACACTAAAATACTATTATGTTTAGAAAAATATGTAAAATATAAAAATATAATATTTGTTATTTATATTACTCATTTAGTCTAATGTGTACAAGATTAACACTTCATAGAAAGCACACATATAAAGAAAATTAATGGACATATAATCTAAAATAATTTTAACATTAAATTAATTATTTAAAATCTTATTTCATTAATTAAATAGTTTATAATAAAAATTGGGGTGTTAAATTCTCCCCTCGTTAAAGAAATTTCGTCCTCAAAATTTATAGTGAACAATAAGCAAACTGATATCTAACTAAATACCCTCAATATTCAAACTTAGTACCCCAAAGATATAATAAACATATATAAGGTATTCACTAGTCATTTAAGCACAATGTGTCAAAAATAAATTCACTTAGCATGATAGACTAACATGACACAATAAATCAATTAAACACATCACATTTATCACTCAATTATGAAAGAAAATACCATAGAGTTAGTCACTATAATTTACATATAAAACATCACATATAGATTTAGTTAATAATAACTTAGTTCATTTTGTTGGGTTAAATGAAACACATTCTAAATACATTGTCAATTTCAACTATTTTTTTGAAATAAAATATTACTAGTTTTACTCCTTAAAATAAAGTTTAGATCCTATCACAAAAAATTCAACAAATTTAACTTAAGTCTGACAAATAGAGCAATTTTTAAAATATTAAACACATCTAACAACTTAATAACATTATAATTGATTTAAAATCAATAACTCTATTAAAACATACTTTATATATATAATCAAGGAGAAAAAAATCAATGTTAGAGATACTATTTCGCAATAACATACGTCTAATAATTAAATTCATTCAATTGACGTAAGCAATGAACATATTTTTCAACTATTTAAAGAATAAAACTAAAAGGCACTTCTAACAAAATAATGAGTTACCATTGCCTCTTTCATCGACGATGAGTCATCGAGGTAGCTAGTCCCTCATACTCATGGAGTCAATTAGTTAAAACAACTATAAGTATAGTCATTCAAATTCAAACATGGGTAATTAAAAGTATTTTTAACATAGTTCAGGAATGCGAAGGCAGCGCCACAACTCCTACTCCTTACTTCAAGTTAAAAATTCACTTAATTAAACATTCACAATAATTTATTTGTAACTTACAAGTAGTAACAACGACACTTACATCAATATATAATCAATAATCCAATTAAAGAAAATATACAACTATTTCACTTTTAGATGCTCTCGATTAATCTAACTCTATACACTAATTCTCAACAATTAGAACACTTGAAGGACAAACAATTTAACATATACACATTCACATAACTAATCCAAAAATTAGCACCAAGATTTTACGTTCATTTCATAACTCAAACAATGATTCTAAACATGTAACATATTCTCATAGAAGTCTAATTGTTCCAAATTGATCACGATTAAATTTCCTTTTGAATTAATCATCATCACTTAAAAGTAACAACAAACTAAAACAGAGATTTTCTAACTAGCAGATAAGATAAATAATCATTTACTAGAAGATACAAAATGTTACCTAACCAAATTCAATCAAGTAGTGCAAGAGCCACTTTAAAGGTTATAGACAATTCTAATAATTGATTTATAGACTTAAATTGTTATAAAATGTATCACTAATCGTTTAGCACAAAAAAAATCATTGAGAATTCAAACATTTTCCTTAAATTATTTTTCAATAAATCACGTCTAAATAAAAAAAACTAAAGTAAATCACGTTTCTAAATACAATAAAAATAAAATAAATCACGTGTATTTTTAAAATCTGTAAAATTTATAAAATTTTACTCGTACTTTAATCATCAAAAACACATTTCTAAATAATTATTCACTATAAAAATTAGGGTAAATAGCACTTGCGGTTCCTTAAATTAATTTCAGCTATCGTTTTAGTCCTTTATCTTTTTTTTTCTTCCCGATTTGGTCCTTTATTTTAATTTTAAGTGACAATGTGATCTTTTATGTTTTAAAATGTCAACAATATTATCCTTTTTTTTTGTTACAAAAATTCATAAAATTCATCAAAATTTTCAACCAAAACCCATAAAATTAATTATATTCTTTAATATAATACAAATTTCATCAAATTCGTAACTCAAATCTTCAAATAAACTTAGATTTCCATCTCTAACAACATCAAATAAAGAATGAAAATATGAGTTGATTTGAAGATTTGAGTTACGAATTTGATGAAATTTGTATTATATTAAAGAATATAATTAACTTTATGGGTTTTGGTTGAAAATTTTGATGAATTTTTTGAATTTTTGTAAAAAAAAAGGATAACATTGTTGAGATTTTAAAACATAAAAGATCAAATTGTCACTTAAAATTAAAATAAAGGACCAAATCGGGAAAAAAAGAAGATAAAAGACTAAAATGTTAACTGAAATTAAGTAAAAAGACCACGGGTGCTATTTAGCCTAAAATTTATTATTTTCAACTTATATTTTGAAATAAAATTTAAACTATATATAGATAAATAGGAAATATTCCAATTAATTAACACTTCCAAAATAGTTCCAATTTATTTACTTATTTTCTCAACACTATTACTATAACAAGTCTTTTTAATTTTCTTAAAAACAACACATAGTAAAACTTGGAGTAGATACTTTATTACTCTAAATTTTAAATAAAATCATCGTAATATTTATTTATTTTTTCTTTTAATTTTAAGAATCAAGACAACTCCGACACAATTTAATTCTTTAAAATAAATCAACAACAATTAAAACATTAAATATTACTTATTTTCCATTAAAAAAAATCAACTTTGACTCGTTTACAATTTTATTTTTCTTCTAAAAGTCTAACTTTAAAAAAAATTTCAACCAACCTTGAATATTCAAGAATTACTATTCATAATAATATGAATTTTCTACTTTTTCAAAATCATGACAAACGTCCTAATTTAATTTCAAAAGCAATATCACCAGTTGACTTTGTCGTGTTGGAAATGGAAGAACACTCCCAAGTCCCAATTTTTAATGGGAGACCTTTTCTAGCCACAACATGAGTTGTTATTGATGTGAAACATGGAAAGCTTGTGTTCAATGTGGGTGATTAAAAGATAATTTAATTTGTCTAACCTTATGACAAGTCCTTCTCTTAAGGATTCTTGTTGCAAGATCGATTTAGTTGATCATTGTGTTAAGGAGTGTTCTTTAGGACCACTCTCGCAAGATAGGCTTGAACCATGCTTGATTCGAAGCACAAGTCATGAAGACTTGGCAAAGGAAGCTGATGCATATGCTAACCTGTTAGATGAAAATCCTCCTCTTCCAAACTTAAATTTTGAGGCATTAGCATGAGAAAATTCAGCACCTCTCCAAAAAATGGCTCCACAAGTAGAACTTAAGCCTTTACTGTAACACCCCAATTTCTTATTATTATATTTTAATTAAAAAATGATACACAACTATTATTATCTGTGTGTTTTGTAACACCCCAATTTTTATAATAAATTATTTTATTAACGAAATAAATTTTTAAATAATTAATTTGATATTAATATTATTTTAGAATATATGTTGATAGATTTTGTGATTAATTTCCGTTATATGGATGTTTTCTATGACGTGTTAGTTTGATATATATTATATTATATTAAATGAGTGATATAAATAATAAATATTTTATTTTATTATTTTAGATGTTTTTCTAAAAGTAATTGTATTTTAGTGTAATATTTTAAAGAATAAGATTTCATGCGATTTTATATTTCAATTATTTAGAACTATTTTCTATTTTTAGTTATTTATTTTATAAATAATTATCTTGGGATAGTAGTGATGTTGTGTTTGATTTACTTTATTTTTATATACTTGTTATGACATTGTGATTTTATATATATTTCTTATGATTTAGTAATTAATATAAAATGTAGATGTTATATTTATTTATTTTATAATTTCAACTATTCACTAATGATGGTAATATTTTAATTTGAGTATTTGGAAAAATAAGTATTATTATAGTGCTTATTTGGAATATGATAATTTTGGTTATTAATGTATTTTAACAGATTAATTAATTTATACTATATTAGTTTTGGAATATTAGTAATGTTTTATTAATGAAATTGTGTTTTAAAAATAAATAAATAAATAAATAAAATAAAAATAGTAATAGCAATAGCAAAAGAATAAATAAATAAGTAAAGAGACTAATGGGCTTGGCCATGTGTGTAAGTGATTTAAATCACTAATTATATTAATGAAATAGAATAAAAGAATAAGAAAGGGAGTTTTGCATCATGAGCCGCCGTAAAAGCAAGAGGATACTAACAACAAGTCTATCGTTTGGCACCGGTGGTCGATAACTATTCCAAAAAACTTTCTCTGTTTTCGTCCAAATTTCAGTATGTTGTTTCACTCATTTAGTTAGTCAATTAAACTTACTTTCCCAGATTTTTAATCATCCCAATTTGTCTCTAAAATACCTGACTTCTCCGTTTACGGAATTCGTTATTTTGCACCGTTCTTCTTCACCGTAAGTCCGATTGGAGTGAAACTAACGCGAAAACGATCGTGTGAAAATGGCTATATTATCCACTGATTGATTTTCTGATTTTGGTAAGTTTTCTTGACCGAATTTCGAAATTTGTTTTTAGAGTGTCTTTTCATAATTTATTTTTGACGTCTATCCATAAACTGTCGAGTTAGATCGATTGAAGGACAAAGAGTAAGAGGACAAAGGTTGTTTACTCGTGGAATTGTATTCCTGTGTGAAAGCGTCGAAATAAGGTAAGGGGTGAGAGAGCGTTTGAATTTATGAGTATAATGTATTTTGAGATGAACGGGAAAACTATATTTCCCCATGATTCATTCGGGGCTTGCTACGTACAGCAGTAGCCCTTTGAGTGATAAATTGATTAAGGTGTTGATTGATTTAATTTTGTTAAATGTGTGTTATTTGATATTATCGTGATATTTGATTTATTTTCGTTAAATGTGTGATATTTGATATTACTGTGATATTGGATGTCGAATGAATTTTATGTATGTTTGATTAGATGAGTTTTGTGATGTGATAATAAAATATGGATGCATTGTGATGAGTTTATGTGATGATGATGATGTATGATTAATAATTGTGATGTTATAAATTTGTGATGAGGATATTGAAGTAACCCCATAATTGATGAAATGGTGATGATTCCAATTTGTGTTTGAGATTATGGTCTTAATGGAGTATCATAGGCCAACGAGGGGAGAAAATAAATATTGAGAATTTTTGAAGTGGAGATTATTTTGTCACCATATAGGTAGGGCCAGACAAGCCTAGTGATTTTGGGGAAGTACAACTGAATGAGCCTGATCGTGGCGGTCTGCTGTTGAGCATTAGGGCAAGATTGTTAGACCTTGGAGGTATTCGGGTGGGGAATTCCTAGGTGACTTCGAGGTAGCACTCCAAATGTCGGGAGCTACCATGCAACACACGTTTACCTCGACTGTCGCGTATATGTGTCTCGGGTTGCGTTGAGCGGATCTATGAGGACAGGGCCAATTTGTATTGTCCGTTCAACGGGATGGTGGCATAGTATCAAGTCTCCTAACCAAGTACTTCAGAGTTAGAATGGTACCACATTGTGAAGTAGAGTCTAAGCTCATGCATAGCATTGCATCTTCTTGTGATTGTTTTGTTGTGATTAATATGTACCGTGTGCGATAATAATTTCTTTTAGATGATTTGTTGTTATAGTGAAATATATTGGTTTCTCATTAGTGATTTTGACTTTATAATGTGATGTTTCTTTTCTTGAAGAATGTTTGTTTAATGATACGTTTTATTATAATTGATTGCGTGTTCTTCTTACTTATATTATACTATAAACATGATTTCAAAACTCACCTCCTTCATTGTTTGTGTTTGACTGGCTTGGCCCTGCATTTGCGAAATCGCAGTTATTATAGGTTAATGAGTCTTGAAGTTCAAATTTGGGAGAAACTCCGCTCTGATAGGTGATACCGGGAATTAAGAGTTGTAATTTATATTTCACTTTCACTTGCTTAATTAGAAAAGACCTTTTGTATGAAAACCTTATAAGTACTAGTAAGTTTTTGGAATTAAATCAAGAAATTATAGTTAAGTCAAGTTTATTGAGATTGCATTGTTTTAATTAAGGAATAAAGTTAAATTTTTATGCGTGTATTTAGAGGAACATGATATCATAAATTAGTTATAAAAATTCTTATTTTCTTGAAAACATATTTTCTTTATCCGCTGCGAAATTAATAAAAAAAAATCTAGTATAAATTATTATATATGTTGTTTTGGGGTTTAGGGTGTCACATTAGTGGTATCAAAGCAGGTCTGTCCAATCAGGTCGAGTGGGTCGAGTGTCGGTTCAGTGTTAGTCAAATGTCTATCGTGTCAGTTGTGTGCTTTGCCTATAAATTATTTTGTCTATCATGTTTTGTTTTTTTTCCGTTATATTATTGTGTTATGTGCTATATGCGTTTGTATTATTGTACATATTTTTGAAGTTACTAATTAACTATTTACTATGTTCTTACTCTGATTGTGTGGTGGATTCTAAGTTATTACCTAAGTGATTAAATATACTAGGAAATTCTTTGTTAAAATTTGAGTTAATTTGAATTGTTGACATGATTAAGTTAATTACCTTTTAATTGGACTTGTGTTTCTAACTTTGATTATTTGCTCTTTTGTTATTGTGGATAGTTAGAAATAAATTTTTATGTTTTTGATTGACTAGCTATATGTTTGAAATTATTAACTTAATCGAGATAATACTAATCATCGATAGATAGACCTTGTCTTTGGGGTGGTAACATGATTATTAAAGTTTTTATCTTGCTAATGAAATTAATTTAGAATGTTAGTAATAGTTTTGAAACATTAGGAAATTCATATTATTAATAATAATAATCTTTGAATATTAGAGAATGGTAAAACTTAGAATTTAAAAAAAAATGACATTTTGAAGGAGTTAAAGTTGACTTATTTTGTAAAATGAAAATAACTTTTGTTTGAATTACTCTTTATTATTTTAAAGAAATTAAATTGAGTTGAATTTTTGTTGATTTATAAAATAACAATAATTATATACTATTGATTTTATTTAATGTTTAAAATAGCTGAAAATTTACACCATATTTACTATGTGTCATTTTTAAGAAAATAAAAAAGATTTGTGTTATATTGGTTTAGAGGGGCTTGGTGTGAATATTGAATCGTGAGCATGTTGGGATATTTGTTTGAAATGATTGATTTAATGATTCTGATATTATGAACTCATTAGAGTTTAACTTGATGTTAGAGTTTCAGATTTTAAGGACTCATTAGTGATTTATAATGGTACAAAAAAAAAACTTGTGATTGTTTTCATTACTATTGTTATTGGTTTTAAGATAATATTGTAGATGTTATTGTCAATCAAAAATCTTGTCTTGAAAAATATTTATAAATTTTTTTCAGTTTTTATATGGGCACAAAACTTGATTCTATCAAAAGTCAAAATCACTTGAAAATGTTGATGATAGTGGATTTTAAAAGTGTGAATTATAATTTTAAATTACTTAAAACTATTGATGGTTGTATCTAGATGATTAAAGTTTTGATATTGTTTTTGAAATTAAATTAAGATGTTTGTCATGATTTTGAAATAGTAGAAAACTCATATTATTAGCAATAGTAATTCTTGAATATTCAAGGTTGGTTGAATTTTTTTTTGTTAGACTTTTAGAAGAAAAAAAATTGTAAACGAGTTAACGTTGATTTTTTTTAATGGACAATAAGTAATATTTAATGTTTTAATTGTTGTTGATTTATTTTAAAGAATTAAATTGTATCGGAGTTGTCTTGGTTCATAAATATATATATATATATATATCACGATGATTTTATTTAAGATTTAGAGTGATAAAGGATCTACTCCAAGTTTTACTATGTGTTATTTTTAAGAAAATTAAAAAGACTTGTTATAGTAATATTGTTGAGAAAATAAGTAAATAAATTGGAACTAATTTGGAAGTGTTAATTAATTGAAAATTTTCCTGTTTATCTATATATAGTTTAAATTTTGTTTCAAAATATAAGTTGAAAATAATAATTTTTATAGTGATTAATTATTTAGAAATGTGTTTTGATGATTAAGGTACGAGTGAAATTTTAGAAATCTTATAGATTTTAAAAATACATGTGATTTATTTTATTTTTATTATATTTAGAAATATGATGTATTTTAGTTGTTTTTATTTAGACGTGGTTTATTGAAAAGTAATTTAAGGAAAAAATTTGAATTCTCAATGATATTTTTTTTGTGCTAAATGATTAATGATATATTTTATGATAATTTAAGTCTAGAAATCAGTTTTTAGAATGATGTGTAACTTTTAAAATGACTTATGCACTACCTGATTCAATTTGGTTAGGTAACATGTTGTATCTTTTAGTAAATAATTATTTATCTTATCTGTTATTTGAAAAATCTATATTTTAGTTTGTTGTAACTTTTAAGTGATGATGATTAATTCAAAAGAAAATTTAATCGTGATCAATTTGGAGCAATTAGACTTCTATGAGAACATGTTACATGTTTATAATCATTGTTGAGTTATGAGATGAATGTAAAATCTCAGTGCTAATTTTTGGATTAGTTATGTGAATGTGTGTATGATTATGTAAATGTTAAATTGTTTGTGCTTCAAGTGTTCTAATTGTTAAGAATTAGTGTATAAAGTTAGAGTAATCGAGAGCATCTAAAAGTGAAATAGTTTTATATTTTTTTAATTAGATTATTGATTATATATTGATGTAAATGTCGTTATTACTAAATAAATTCTTGTGAATGTGTAATTAAGTGAATTTTTAACTTGAAGTAAGGAGTAGAAGTTGTGGCGCCGCCTTCGCACTCCTGAACCATGTTAAAAGTACTTTTAATTACCCATGTTTGAATTTGAATGACTATAGTTATAGTTGCTCTAACTAATTGACTCCATGAGTAGGAGGGACTAGCTACCCCGATGACTCATCTTCGATGAAAAAGGCAATGATAACTCATTATTTTGTCAGAAGTGCCTTTTAATTTTATTCTCTAAATAGTTGAAAAACATGTTCATCGTTTATGTCAATTGAATGAATTTAATTATGAAATGTATGTTATTGTGAAATAGTATCTCTATCATTGATTTTTTTCCTTCTCCTTGATTATATATAAAGTATGCTTTTATAGAGTGATTGATTGTAAATCTATTATAATGTTATTAAATTGTTAGATGTGTTTAATATTTTAAAAATTGCTTTCGTTGTCAGACTTAAGTTAAATCTGTTGAATGTTGGGTGATAGGATCTAAACTTTATTTGACGGAGTAAAATTAGTAATATTTTGTTTCAAAAAAAAAATTGTTGAAATTGACAATGTATTTGGAATGTGTTTCATTTAACCCAACAAAATGAACTAAGTTATTATTAAATAACTCTATATGTTAAGTTTTATATGTAAATTATAGCGAGTAACTCTATGGTATTTCCTTTCATAATTGAGTGATAAATGTGATATGTGTTTATTTGATTTACTGTGTCATGTTAACCTATCATGCTAACTTAATTGATTTTTTACACATTGTGCTTAACTGAATGGTGAATGCCCTATACATGTTTATTATATCCTTGGGGTACTACGTTTGGATATTGAGGGTATTTAATTATATATCAGTTTGCTTATTATTCACTATAAATTTCGAGGACGAAATTTCTTTAACGAGGGGAGAATTGTAACACCCCAATTTTTATAATAAATTATTTTATTAACGAAATAAATTTTTAAATAATTAATTTGATATTAATATTATTTTAGAATATATGTTGATAGATTTTGTGATTAATTTCCGTTATATGGATGTTTTCTATGACGTGTTAGTTTGATATATATTATATTATATTAAATGAGTGATATAAATAATAAATATTTTATTTTATTATTTTAGATGTTTTTCTAAAAGTAATTGTATTTTAGTGTAATATTTTAAAGAATAAGATTTCATGCGATTTTATATTTCAATTATTTAGAACTATTTTCTATTTTTAGTTATTTATTTTATAAATAATTATCTTGGGATAGTAGTGATGTTGTGTTTGATTTACTTTATTTTTATATACTTTTTATGACATTGTGATTTTATATATAATTATTATGATTTAGTAATTAATATAAAATGTAGATGTTATATTTATTTATTTTATAATTTCGACTATTCACTAATGATGGTAATATTTTAATTTGAGTATTTGGAAAAATAAGTATTATTATAGTGCTTATTTGGAATATGATAATTTTGGTTATTAATGTATTTTAACAGATTAATTAATTTATACAATATTAGTTTCGGAATATTAGTAATGTTTTATTAATGAAATTGTGTTTTAAAAATAAATAAATAAATAAATAAAATAAAAATAGTAATAGTAATAGTAAAAGAATAAATAAATAAGTAAAGAGACTAATGGGCTTGGCCATGTGTGTAAGTGATTTAAAATACTAATTATATTAATGAAATAGAATAAAAGAATAAGAAAGGGAGTTTTGCATCATGAGCCGCCGTAAAAGCAAGAGGATACTAACAACAAGTCAATCGTTTGACACCGGTGGTCGATAACTGTTCCAAAAAACTTTTTCTGTTTTCGTCCAAATTTCAGTAAGTTGTTTCACTCATTTAGTTAGTCAATTAAACTTACTTTCCCAGATTTTTAATCATCCTAATTTGTCTCTAAAATAACCTGACTTCTCCGTTTACGGAATTCGTTATTTTGCACCGTTCTTCTTCACCGTAAGTCCGATTGGAGTGAAACTAACTCCAAAACGATCGTGTGAAAAATGGCTATATTATCCACTGATTGATTTTCTGATTTATGGTAAGTTTTCTTGACCGAATTTCGAAATTTGTTTTTAGAGTGTCTTTTCATAATTTATTTTTGACGTCTACCCATAAATTGTCGAGTCAGATCGATTGAAGGACAAAGAGTAAGAGGACAAAGGTTGTTTACTCGTGGAATTGTATTCCTGTGTGAAAGCGTCGAAATAAGGTAAGGGGTGAGAGAGCGTTTGAATTTATGAGTATAATGTATTTTGAGATGAACGGGAAAACCATATTTCCCTATGATTCATTCGGGGCTTGCTACGTACAGCAGTAGCCCTTTGAGTGATAAATTGATTAAGGTGTTGATTGATTTAATTTTGTTAAATGTGTGTTATTTGATATTATCGTGATATTTGATTTATTTTCGTTAAATGTGTGATATTTGATATTACTGTGATATTGGATGTCGAATGAGCCTGATCGTGGCGGTCTGCTGTTGAGCCTTAGGGCAAGATTGTTAGACCTTGGAGGTATTCGGGTGGGGAATTCCTAGGTGACTTCGAGGTAGCACTCCAAATGTCGGGAGCTACCATGCAACACACGTTTCCCTCGACTGTCGCGTATATGTGTCTCGGGTTGAGTTGAGCGGATCTATGAGGACAGGGCCAATTTGAATTGTCCGTCCACCGGAAAGGTGGTATAGTATCAAGTCTCCTAACCAAGTACTTCAGAGTTAGAATGGTACCACATTGTGAAGTAGAGTCTAAGCTCATGCATAGCATTGCATCTTCTTGTGATTGTTTTGTTGTGATTAATATGTACCGTGTGCGATAATAATTTCTTTTAGATGATTTGATGTTATTGTGAAATATATTGGTTTCTCGTTAGTGATTTTGACTTTATAATGTGATGTTTCTTTTCTTGAAGAATGTTTGTATAATGATACGTTTTATTATAATTGATTGCGTGTTCTTCTTACTTATATTATAATATAAACATGATTTCAAAACTCACCTCCTTCGTTGTTTGTGTTTGACTGGCTTGGCCCTGCGTTTGCGAAATCGCAGTTATTACAGGTTAATGAGTCTTGAAGTTCAAATTTAGGAGAAACTCCGCTCTGATAGGTGATATCGGGAATTAAGAGTTGTAATTTATATTTCACTTTCACTTGCTTAATTAGAAAAGACCTTTTGTATGAAAACCTTATAAGTACTAGTAAGTTTTTGGAATTAAATCAAGAAATTATAGTTAAGTCATGTTTATTGAGATTGCATTGTTTTAATTAAGGAATAAAGTTAAATTTTTACGCGTGTATTTAGAGGAACATGATATCATAAATTAGTTATAAAAGTTCTTATTTTCTTGAAAACATATTTTCTTTATCCGCTGCGAAATTAATAAAAAAAAAATCTAGTATAAATTATTATATATGTTGTTTTGGGGTTTAGGGTGTCACATGTTTGACAAGTGCGATAATTTCCTTCGTGTTTGTCTTAGTGATTTAATTAAATTATTAATAATAATAATAATATTCAATTTGTTTTAAAATGTATATATATATAAATATACATATATTTATATAAAAAGAGAATAAGAAGTAAACGTGTGTGTTGCTACATTAGTATGTTAACTTAAGCATTGGTAGAGTGGGTTTATGATTGTAATAATAATAATAATAATAATAATAATAATAAAAATAATAATAATAATAATATTAATAAAAATAATAATAATAGGGGTCATGGACTAAGTGTATAGGTCTGATAATAAATAATATAGCTAATACTACTAGTACGTATAGATAGGTATATAAGTGAATGAAGGCGGCTGTCTTGCATTCCGTGCCTTTGTTTCCATGTTCTATTAGGAAGAAAAAAAAAGAATTGACTACTGCCCTATTGCATCCAGCCGCAACTCTTAATACCAAAATCATACATTGATTTCAAAGACTTAGATACGGTAATTGGCGAAGACGCGACACATTACATCAACGGATCAACTTCGTTGAGAAAAATCTTCAGCCAAGGTAAGGGGTGAGATGAGGTTTGATATTATGAGTATAAAATAACATGAGATGAACGAGAATACTGAAATTCCCAGATACTCATCTGGGGCTTACTACGTATAGTCGAGCCTTATTGAGTAATAATAATTAATTAATAATATATGAAAGGTAATAGTGAGGACTAAAATATATTTTAGCAATCTATAGAATTGCCGTGAATTTATTTATATCAAGATTTCAGATTGTTGATTTTATGAAACCTTGTGTTGATAGTTATTGTATGAATGATATGGACTTGAGTGTTCTATTTACACGATTAAAATTGTGATATTACTTGAATGCATCACCTGTTGATTCCTTATTTTGTGATTGAAAAAATTGAATTATGCATTGTGAGTGGTGTAAACCAAATATTGGATTTTTATTGTGATTGGCTAATATATATATATATATATAAATTCTGATGTATATTGTGAATTGAAATCTATTGAGTTGTGACAATTGAGTAAGTATGAAATGGGTGTTATAGGTTTTGGAGTGAGGATTATTTTTCATCATATAGGGAGGGTCTGACAAACCTAGTGATTCAAAGAAGTACAATTGAATGAGCCTGATCGTGGAGGGCTACAATCGAATCGTAAGGTAAGACTGATAGACCTTGGGGGTACCTCTAGTAGGGAATTCCTAAGTGGATTAGTGGGTTATTCCCTAAGGCTGGGAGCTACTGTGCAAAACAAGAGTACCCCGACCGTCGCATATATGTGTCTCGGGTTGAGTTGAGGGAATCTATGAGGACTTGGCCATTCATGAATTGTCCGTCCACTCATGTAGTGGTATAGTATCATGCCTCCTAACCAAGTACTTCAGAGTAGAATGGTACCAAGTGATGAAGAAGTATAGAGTATAGGACATGCATAACATTTTATCCCTCTGACTGTTTTATTGTGATTGAATTAGATTAACCTTTGATATTATGTTCTTGAATGTTTCTCAGGTTTGTGTTAATTTGATTACTTACGTGTTCTTCTCGTTTACATTATACTATTACATAATTTCGATACTCACCCCTCATTGTTTGTGTTTGGCATTTGGATTGGACGCATACGAGTTGCAAGCTGCAGGTGATGATTAGTACCATTAGAGTGACGAAGCCATCCTGTCTTGAAGACTTTTATTATTTGTTTTATTTATTTAGATTTTTCATTTTAGTATTTTTAAATTAAAATTTAGAAGAAAGAAAAAAATTAAATTAATATAAATAATAAAAGGTAGTGATGGCTCACTATATTCGATTAGCCTATCTGATTGATGTAGGTAGTGATGGCTAGTGGGAGGAATGACGCTGCAATTGCTGAGGCTTTAGAGTCCATGGCAGGAGTTACAATACAGGCTCTTCAGGCTTTGGCTGAATCCAAGCTACTGCGCAAGCCTCTGCACAGCTTGCTGCTCAAGCTGTTGCTCAAGCTAATAGTTACTGGTGATCAAGGAAATGTGCAAATAAATGAGTTCATGGTGATGGACCGATTCCATAAGGCTAATCCTCCATCATTTGAAGGTCACTATAATCCGGATGGAGCCCATAAGTGGTTGTAAGAGATTGAGAATTTTTTTTAGAGGAATGGCATGTCCCGAAGGTCAAAAAGTGCATTTGGGAACTTTTATGTTGACAGAAGAAGCTGAACATTGGTGGGATAATGCGCGTCAGCGTTTAGATAATGCAGGGACTGCAATTACTTGGACAGTATTTAGAAACATGTTCCTAGTCAAGTATTTTCCTGAAGACATCTGCAATAGGAAGGAAATGGAATTTATAAAGTTAGAACAAGGTAATTAATTTATGGATTTAATATTAAGTGTATTTTGGGGATATTTGTAAAATATTTAATATATGTATGTTTTGAGTGAATATATATATATATATAAATATTTATTTTGGAAGATGAATTAAGATTATTGGATGAAGAGTAAATTAATTTAATTACGAGTAATTAGATTATCGGGCAATTAATTAAGGGATTATCGACTAATTGCGACGAAATTGGTTAAGTGATGGAGGATCAGACAAGTGTCGGGTGAGGTGGCACCCACACATGCCTATAAATATGAATGAGGAGGAAGAGCAAAGGCAGAAAACCATACCTCCTCCATACTACATGAAACAGTATCCCTTCCCTTCCCATTCTGATTTCTGTTCACGTTCAAAAAAAAAAGAGAGTTCCTCAAAAGTGATATTACTTGGAAAACCAAGCACCAAACTAGAAAACTTCCAGTACAAAAGTTGTTCCCCTTATCATTCCAGAGCTAGAGAACCCACTTTCGTAGCGGCGAACGCGAGTGGGAACTTCGCCGACTTTTGTCGCAAAAACGTGTATGAAAGCAGAAATTTAACAGAGGTAAGGGAACCTTCCACTTTCTAGTTGCATTTTAGGGCTGTAAATGTATGTTTGAGGTGTGATCATATTTGAGTTCTGTTTTGAAACAAAGAAACGAAACTGTTTTGCATGACCTTTTGAAAAAAAAAATGGACAAAAAGGCATTCTATTGGCGTTTTAATAATCTGTGATGTTTAGTGTTCTGGTTGTTACTTCAATGCTGTTTTGTTTATGTGGGAAAGCTGAAAAATGTCTTGCATGTTATTCTGAAGATGATCAAAATGCATATTTACAAAACTGTTTTGCTTGTTGTTAAAAAATGCGAAAATGCACTTTGTTGGTGTTTCGGTGTTATGTGATGGTTGCTGTTTGGCTGAATGCATGAATGTTGTTCTGTTTGTGTGAGAAAGCTGGAAGTTCTTTGCATGTTATTATGGTGGTGTGAGAATACTGGAAAATGTTGTTCTGTTTTGTTGTGATTGACAATCTGTTTTGGGTGATTCTGGTGTTGCTGATGTTTTCAAAAGAAAAGGGATTTTAAATGATGAAAGTTTTTTTCTAGAAAAGTTGTTATTGATGAAAAATGCCTGGGTTTTGTGGTTCAAAAGAATGCTGAATCTGTTTTGGTGTTTTGTTGGTTTTTCAAAGGAAACAGTTTGAAAATGTGTTGAAGCCTCAGGAAAAATTTCACTGAATTCGAAGGTGTATTCGAATACAACATGAGTGTATTCGAATACAGCCTGCCAAGCTTCTGTTTTACTCAAGTTTTCAAACTTGTATTCGAATACCGGCCTCTGTATTTGAATACAGATGAAGGATTTTGCTTCTGACTTAGCCTCTGTATTCGGCTACGACCCTGTCGTATTCGAATACAGAACTACAATTTTTGCCACTGTTTTCGCATCTGAATTCCACTACGACAGCCTCGTATTCGAATACAGAATGCTGATTTTCACTATTTTAGCTTATGTATTCGAATACAAGGGAGCTGTATTTGAATACAGATTCGGGTTTTTCCATAAACTCAAGTTTTAGCTTCTGTATTCAAATACAAGGAAGCTGTATTCGAATACATATTCGTGTTTTCCAGAAAATCAAGTTTTAAACACTGTTATGTGAATCTCAAAGTGTTGAGAAACTTTGGAAAGGTTTGAAATGATTTAAAATGGAGTTTTTGGAATAGTTTTGCAAAGGAGATGATGAAGTTCTGGAAACCTTTAATGATGTTGGAGAAAATGTTGAGTTTACACTATTTTTGTCTTCTGTATTCGAATACAAGTACACTGTATTCGAATACAGAGTGTTGAATTTGCAGATTTAGCTTCTATATTCAAATACAAGGGAGCTGTATTCGAATACAGATTCGTGATCTTCAGAAAATCAAAGTTTTAAACATTGTTTTATAAACCCTAAGCGTTGGGGAATATTGGGAAGGGTTGTGATGAATTAAAATGGAATTTTTGTGATAGTTTGAAGTGGTGGTGATGAAGTTTTTGGAGACTTTACTGATGTAGTGAAAAATGTTGATTTGTGCACTGGGACTGGTATTCGAATACAGAGTGTTAATTCTGCACTGTTTTGGCTTCTGTATTTGAATACAGATTCGTGTTTTCCAGAAACCTCAGTTTTAAACACTGTTTTATGAATTTTAAGATTTGGGGAAATAGAGGGAAGATTTTTGATGAATAAGAATGGAGTTTTAAGATGATGTGAAGTGGAAATGATGAGATGTTTGAATGTTTGATTTATGCTGTGATGATAATGAAATTGGTTGTGTTGGGATGTTTTCAGAAATGATGGAAAGGCATGAATTTTATTGATGTTGCATACTGTTTTCAGTGAAGAGAAAACACTGCATATTCATGCATTGCATAGTCAGGTGGAACCCGCAATGGGCCACAGAGTAATGCGTAAACGTGCTGACCTGTTGAGCGACTGCACGAGTGCTGGTCTGTTGAGCGACTGCACGGGTACTGGTCTGTTGAGCAACTGTACCCTGAAATACGCAAAACGTGCTGATCTGTTGAGCGATTGCACGAGTGCTGGTCTGTTGAGCGACTGCACTGGTACTGATCTGTTGAGTGATTGTACCTTGGTATATGTCAAACGTGCTGGTCTGTTGAGCGACTGGACGATTGCTGGTCTATTGAGCGACTGCACTGGTGCTGATCTGTTGAGCGATTACACCCTGGTCTTGAGGGCCGTTAAAGTCAAACATATTTAAAATGTGCTGGTTTGTTGAGCGACTGCACCCTTGGAAATTCCAAGAAGTTGAATACATGAGCATATACATATTGCATCGGGGTGATTGACCGGTGGGTCACGATTTGGTTATATGATGATGATTGGAAAGTGATGTGTGTAAGTACGTTATGAAATCTGAATTTCTGATGAATGTTTGTGATTGCTGAGGTGGTAGTTGTACTTACAATATGTTTTCTATATGAATTGTTGCTGTTTGAAAAAGCATATATGTCATGAAATTTCAAATGAGCATCCTTAATTTTCATCATTGTTATATGATATGCCATTGATGTATTTGTTTCTGTGATATAAATGCTATGTGTTATGTGTTAATTTCGGTCGGTGACCCTTTACTATTATTGTGGAAATTGGGCTTTGCCCTCAGATGAACCCCAAACCCGTCCCACCGACGGTTACACTAACGACGGAGACGTCGTTAGTTTTCCCTGATATTCGTATACGGAGTCTTTGTGGACAACACAGAGGGACAAACAGCTGGCTGAAGACGAGACTTGTAGAGGATGCGGCGGAGACCGTGCTACTGTAGCTTAGTGCATGATCAGTTAGATTTGATGTATAGGATTTTGAGCTGGAAAATGTAATTTGTTTTTAATTTGGGAATTATTGAACCACTTTTCCGCTAACACATTCTGCACTATGATATTTTCTTCTGAGATGTTATGACAATGCTCTTCTTTTGAAATGTATTAATGTTATTATTAATTCCCAAAGTTAAGTACTTAGTAATATTATGATGAAGTTATTTAATTATGTTCATCGATAAAATTACGACATACCATTTTTTGAAATGATTTAGTGAAAATTTTATTTTAATTCTTTTTTTGAATTAATTTTGAAAATTCTTTTTTTTATTTATTTAAAAAAAAAATACACTCGCGCTGTGTTTTAAACTCGGGGTGTTACACTAATGGTAATGGTAATGGAAAAGGAAATGAAAACTGTTATAGTTATGGGGGTGGTAGAAGAAACCCGAATGGAAGAGGAGTTATGTATGTGAATAGCAACAACATTAGTAACAATAGTGATCTAGCTACTCCTATTCGATGTCACAAGTGTTGTAAGCAAGGTCATATGGAATTTGAGTGCAGAGATGCTGCAGTTACTTGTTTTAATTGTCAACAACAGGGCCACATCAGCACCACATGTTGTTGAGACAAAATCTATTTCTAATGGTTTTAATGATAACAAAATTAATGATTATGATTCTTGTTAAGACTAATCTGTGCTCTTGAGTGTATTATTATTAGAAAACAGGTTGCTCTTCAGAAGAGATAAAATCTAAGTCAATCCAACAAGTTTTTCAAACTGGAGGATGGACTAGAGGATGAATCTTCAAAGAGGATGAACCAACTATTAGGCAAAATATTCAGAATCACGATAACATTGATTTATTGCCAAAAGAGAAGTCAAATCAGTGTTAAAGTTTGAAAGAAAAATAAAGTCAACTGAAGAAAAAGAAAGGCAGAGGATGAACATAGAAGAATGAAATATAAGAGGATTTCATATGCTTATGATGAAAATGGTTCTACCTTTTCAAAAGCACATAAAGGTTATACTAAACAAAGCCCAAAATAGAATCTAACATGCCTTAGAGAACGAAAAAGCAAAAGGAAAGCTAATACTCAAACTTCTAGGAGGTTTGAACCTCCCATATGAGGATGAACTGAATTCCCATCCTCCTGCGCTCAAACAAGACAAAAAGACAGCTGGATGGCATTTATGTAATTCAGATTACTGGCCTTGAATTTTTTATTAAAGTGCCCAACGAACATGAAGCACCAAAACACATAGATAGACCATCTTACAACTCTATAAAAGGAATAGTGCTCTTCTTTATTAAATACAAAACTACAAAGCATTCAAAGAAAAGGACTAAGAGCTATCAAGTGTTATTCTCATCCTCTCTTTATACTTTCTATTGTATTACACTAGATCTTTGAAACATCTTTTTAGAAAGTGCTAGTAAAGAGAAACATCACAAACACCTTCAAACTATATTGTAATTTCTAAGTGAGTTACACTTAGAAATAGTTGAAATCCGTGAGAAGATATTGTAAGCTTGGTGAAGCTCAAGAACACACAAGTTGTAACTAACCTGTGTGAGAGGTTGATTGTTTTCTTAGTGAAATCTCACAAGTGTGTGAGGACTGGACGTAACCCTTATTGGGTGAACCAGTATAAAGTTGTGTGTGTCATTTTCTAACCTCTCTCTCTTTGTCTTTTAAATATTCTGTTCATACTCATATTTTTTCAACCTCTGAATTTCATCCTCTCGAAGAGGATAAAACCTTAAAACTTAAAAGAAATTTTTAAACAACAAATATCTCTATTCAACCCCCCTTCTAGTGATATTCTAGCTAATTCACATTCCCCTATTCAAAGAAGACTCTCCAATCTGGAAACTAGAGTTCCCAAGCCAGCCGACCTATATCTAATGGAAGAGTCTTTGCCCTCAGTGGTGCAGGAGTGTCTGAGAAAGACAACTTGATCCAAGGTACGTGTCTCATAAGTGATACTCCTTTGTTTGTGCTATTTGATTGTGGTGCTACTCATTCCTTCGTGTCTCTTGATTGTGTTAGACGTTTAGGACTACATGTGTCTCGTTTATAGTGTGATTTGATTGCGAATACCCCAACTAGTGACTCTATTGATACCTCTAGTGTTTGTCATGATATTTATATCCATGTGTGTGGAAAGGACTTCCGAGTTGACTTAGTATGTTTACCTTTGCGTCTAGTTGATGTGATCCTCGGTATGGATTGGTTATCTGTTAATCGAGTCCGTGTAGATTTTTTTAGTAAAACTATTGAATTCATGGAACCAGAAGAGAGAGAGAAGCCTAGCAATATATCCGCCAACCAAGTGAAGGCACTCTTGAAAGAAGATGCCCAGTTATACATGGTCCTATCCTCGTTGGAACTTGAAGAAAAAGTGGTAGTACAAGATGTTCCTATTGTGCGTGAATTCCCTAAAGTATTCCCTGAAGATGTTAATAGTTTACCACCAGAGCGTGAGGTTGAGTTTAACATTGACCTTACACCAGGTACTAGACCCATATCCATGGCACCATATAGGATGTCTCCCTTAGAATTTTCTGAGCTTAAGAAACAATTGGAGGAGCTTTTAGATAAACAATTTATAAGACCTAGTGTGTCCCCATGGGGTGCACCTATGTTGTTGGTCAAAAAGAAGGATGGATCTATGAGGTTGTGTGTGGATTACCGCCAACTTAAAAAAGTGACAATCAAGAATAAGTACCCACTACCCAGGATAAATGATCTTGTGGACCAATTAAGAGGATCCTGCATATTTAGTAAGATCGATTTGAGATTAAATTACCATCAGATTCGGGTGAAGTCTTCTGATGTCTCAAAAACTGCATTTAGGACCTGTTATAGCCACTATGAGTATTTGGTCATGCCTTTTGGTGTTACTAATGCACCAGCAGTGTTTATGGACTACATGAACCGAATCTTTCATCCTTACCTAGACTCATTTGTGGTTGTGTTTATAGATGATATCTTAGTGTACTCTAAGACTAAGGAAGAGCATGGTGAACATTTAAGGATAGTCTTGCAAACCCTTAACATAAAACAATTATTTGCCAAGCTGTCGAAGTTAGAATTTTAGTTAGAGGAAGTAAGTTTCCTAGGACATGTAATTTCCAAAGGAGGAATAGCTGTTGATCCTGCTAAAGTAGAGAGTGAAGGTGCAAACACGAGAAAGGGGGGTTGAATTGTGTTTGCCAAAGTTGAATACTTTTTGCTGATTTGATGAAAGTTGATATAAATTACTTGGAAAAGAAGCAATCAGATTCAGCAGCAGCATAAAATAATCCACTAACTTTGCTACATCCAGTCCCCTCATTCAGAAGGCTTTAATTCACTAATTCAAACACTTTGAATTACACATCACCTGACCCTCTAAGCCAGTCTTCCCAAACAGCCTTTTGAGGAACAACAATACATTGACCTTACAAGCCAAGTCTTCTCCTACCAATCTGACAACCCCAGATTAGAAGAAACTTACACCACCTTGACCCTACAAGCCAAGTCTTCTCCAACCAATCTGACAATCCCATATTGGAGAAGGAACTTACACCATTATCGGGATGGATACAAAGGTTTGGAACTTGAGTAGTTGCTTCTGGAAAGCTGATTATAACAATGACTCTCACACTCTAAGAAAATAACACTTAGAAAATATTTATCTTTCGCATAAGTGTTTCCCTCTTTAAACTCTAAGAAGAATTTGGATTTTTGCCTCTGATGATATCCTATGATTTTTGCCTCTGATTTTTTGCCTTTGATGACATCCTCTGATTTTTGCCTCTAGTGATATCCTCTAGGATCCTCTGGTGAAATCCTTTGGAGGTATCCTCTGGTGGCATCCTCTAGTGACATCCTCTAGTGGGATCCTCTGGTAGTATCCTCTAGTGATATCCTCTGGTGGGATCCTCTGGTGATATCCTCTAGAGGTATCTCTTGGTGACATCCTCTAGTGGGATCCTCTGGTAGTATCCTAAGGTGATATCCTCTGGTGGGATCCTCTGGTGATATCCTCTGGAGGTATCCTCTAGTGACATCCTCTGGTGGCATCCTCTGGTGACGTCCTCTGGTGACCTTGTCTGGTGACATCCTCTAGTGGCATCCTCTGGTGGTATACTTCTTTGAAGTCAAATATATTATTCTCCTAAAATACTTTTGTTAACATCAAAACTTTAAGTGTAAAACCAACTTGATGATGACAAAACTTGTATTTTTTATAACTATTTTTCTTTCTATTTCTTTGACTCCCCCTAAGCCTAAGCATCAGTTTCTCCCCACTATATCTTTCTCATATATCTTTCTCCCACTAAGTCTAAGCCCCACTTTATCTTCTCTTTATCAAATATTTTCTCCCCCTTTTATTATTAGACAAAAAGGCATGAAAGTGATCTTTCTCCCCCTTTTATTTTGCATACATGTTTACAACACTGTATAAACAATTTTTTTTTAATATTATGAATTACAAGAAAATATAATAACTAATTTAAAAATAAACTATTTTGAAGTGATTACACTATTAGTCAGAGATGAATGTAAGGTGTAAGACCCTTAAATTTAAAATTAAATTTTGGATTTAATATTAAGTGTATTTTGGGAATATTTGTAAAATATTTAATATATGTATATTTTATGTAGATATATATATATATATATATATAAATATTTATTTTTGAGGTTGAATTAAAATTATTGGACGAAGGATAAATTAATTTAATTACGAGTAATCAAATTTCGGGCAGTTAATTAAGATGTTATCTGTTAATTATGACAAGAGTGGTTAAGTACCTGATGGTCAAAAAATATTATAATGGTACTGTTGAAGTGACAATGTTGGTCACAAGAAAGGGGGGGGTTTGAATTGTGACTCTTTTTAAAATTTCTACTTTGTAAAAATAAACTCAAGATTGATCTTGGTTTGACAAATAAGAATGCAGATTGATGTTTTGGTTAGAAACAAGTAAAACGCTAAAATGCAATGAATAATGTGTGCATAGTAATCAAAGTAAAGATAAGAGAGAAGAGAATAACACAGTGCTGTATCCTGGTTCACCCAACCGTGGGCTACGTCCAGTCCTCACAATCTTGTGAGATTTTCCACTAACTTGGTAAAACAAGATTGATCCTATTTTTACCTTAACAGATCAAAATTGATTTACAGCAGGTTACTTTCCTTTTTACAGATAACTTTCCTACACTTGAAAGTATCTTTACACTTATCCTCTCAAGGATCTTTACAACTTTCCTCACTATTTCTATCTCTCTAGTGTTTGGATTTAACAAATGATTATTTTTGAAAGATATTTGATTTGATCAACAATATCTCAACTCTTGTTTGATTTTCTGTTTTGAGCAAATAGATTTCTAAGCTTGATCTTTTATGATGATAGAGACAAAGAGCCTTGCTGAGTTTTTTTACAAGCTTGATGAAATTCGAGAATGATGATCTTTTATGGAGAATGATTGCACTCGGATTTGACGATGTTCCCTTTGCCTTGGAGTTCTTTTTATAAGCATTTTAGAGGCCTTGCCATTTCATGTAGCCGTTGATATATAGGTTGTAAAGACTGTGTACTTTTAGGCATGTGTCAGAGGAAAAGGAAGACAGTTCCAGTTAATCTCCAGATTGATCTTGGTTTCCAGTTTTCTTAGATTTTTGCTGTTATTTTCTGTTTTGTTCTTTGCTGCATAATTTCTTGTGATGTAATCGATCTTCTGGATCAGTCTTGAGTTTTGTCATTCTTCTTGGAACGGATTCCCTCAATCATGAATGGTTTTGACGGCTGATTATTCATTTGTATATACTTGTTTTAATTTTGATGAGTTCAAGATTGATCTTGGAACAGTCTTGTTTATTTTGCTTTTGATCTATCCCTTTCTTGAAAGAATTTACTTCATACCAATCTTTTGATAACAACACTCAAGAAGACATGTTAAATTCTTTTTGTGGTTTAGAATCATAATTAATAAGATTAATTAGTTTGTTTTTGTTCATCATTAAAACACTTGAAAAAGGCATTTTTTGTCTCAACAACTGTGTTGGGTGAGAGGGCACATATGTGCCTATATATATATATGTGAGGGGCAAGAACAGAAAGGCAGAAAAGATTTCCTCTTTTCCACACTGCATGCGCCATTTTGGTTCTCTTCTCATTCTATTTTAACAAAAAAAGAGCATCCTCAAAAGTCAAATTACATGGAAATCCAAGCGCCGAACCAGAAAGTGTCCAGTACAAAAGTTTCTGTTTTTATTCAAATTTTGAACTTGTATTTGAATACGACCCTCTGTATTCGAATACATATGAGTGATTTTTGCTTCTGACTAAGCATCTGTATTCGGCTACGACCCTGTCGTATTCGAATACAGGATTGCAATGTTTGCCACTGTATTCGCATCTGTATTCGAATACGACCCTGTTGTATTCGAATACAGATTTGATGTTTTTGCCACTGACTTCGCATCTGTATTCGGCTACGACAACCTCGTATGCAAATACAGAATGTTGATTTTTCACTATTTTAGCTTTTGTATTCGAATAGAAGGAAGCTGTCTTCGAATACAGATTGTTTTTTTTCTAAAAAATTCCAGTTTTAAACATTGGTTTAGGAACTTAAAGAGTTCGGGAAACATTTGGGAAGGCTTGTGATGAATTAAAATGGAATTGTTTAGAAGGTTTGAGGTGGAGATGATGAGGTTCTTGAATTCTTTGTTGATGTGCTGAAAATGAAATTGTTGAGATAGTATGAGATGGTTTGAGGTGGTAATGGAGTGTCTGGATTTTCAGATTGTGTTTTGCATAATGTTTTCAGTGAAGAGAAAATATAGCATGTCCATGCATTGCATAGTCAGGTGGTGACCGCGATGGGCCACAGAGTTAACGCGGTAACCGTGATGGTCCGCGAAGTTAAGTAGTAACCATGATGGGCTACGGAATGGCCGCGTGTTCGTGGTGGTCCATTCTATCCGTGCGAGGATTTAACTTCTGTGTATTTGGCCTGCGAGAGGCTAATACACGTAAATGTAGTAACCGTGATGGGTTGTAAAGTGGTCGCGTGTTCGTGGTGGTCCATTCTATCTGGGTTCAGAGTGGCCGCGTGTTCGTTGTGGTCCATTCTATCCGGGCTATGTAATTACCGCGTGTTCGTGGTGGTCCATTCAAATCTGTAAATCGTGCTGGTCCGTGAGAGACTGCACTCCGGTAATGTTTGGCCTGTGAGAGGCTAACATGGGTAAATCGTGCTGGTCCGTGAAAGACTGCACATGTCCTGGTCCGTAGAGACTACACGTGTGCATGTCCGTGAGAGACTGCACTCCGGTAATGTTAGGGCTGTGGGAGGCTAGCATGGGTAAATCGTGCTGGTCCGTGAGAGACTGCACGTGTGTTGGTCCGTGAGATACTGCACCTTGGTAATTCCAAGAAGTCGTTTACATTGGAATCCGACTACTGGAGACGCGACTTGGGAACTGAAGAGTAAGATGAGGGAACAACATCCTCAGTTGTTTATTGACATGTAGTTTCGAGGACGAAACTAATTTAAGAGGGGTAGTAATGTAGGACCGTTAAATTTAAAATTAAATTTTGGATTTAATATTAAGTGTATTTTGGGAATATTTGTAAAATATATAATATATGTATATTTTATGTAAATATATATATATAAATATTTATTTAGGAGGTTGAATTAAAATTATTGGATGAATGTTAAATTAATTTAATTACGAGTAATTAAATTCTGGGCATTTAATTAAGATGTTATCTGTTAATTACGACGAGAGTGGTTAAGTACTGATGGTCAAACAATATTATAATGGTACTGTGTTGGGTGAGGTGGCACATATGTGCCTATATATATATGTGAGGAGCCATAACAGAAAGGCAGAAAACATTTCCTCTTTTCCTCACTACATGCGCCATTGTGGTTCTCTTCCCATTCTGTTTTAACAAAAAAAGAGCATCCTCAAAAGTCAAATTACTTGGAAATCCAAGCGCCGAACCAGAAAGTGTCTAGTACAAAAGTTGTTCCCCTCATCGTTACGGAACTAGAGAACCAACTTTTGTAACAGCAACGCAAACTGGAGTTTCGCAGACTTTTGTCGCAGTAGCGTAAACGAGCGCAGAAAACGTAACAGAGGTAAGGGGTACCTTCCAACTTTCTAGATTGCATTTAGGGCTGTAAATGCATGCTGTTGTGGCATTGATGATGTTTTCGTTGTTGTTTTTAAAGTGAAACTGTTTTGCATGTCGTTATAAATGATGAAAATGCATGCTGTTGATGTTTTGATGATATGTGATGTTTGCTGTTTTGGTTAATACATCAATGTTGTATTGGTTGTGTGGGGATACTGGAAAGTTCCTTGCATGTCATTTTGGGGATGATCAAAATGCATGAGTTGGAATGTGCTGCACTGTTTTGTGGTTACTTTTTAGGGTAAGGTTATTACTGGTGTTGTTGACTCGTTTCTGAGTGGAGGATGTTTTTATGGTTTCATTGTGGGGAATGAAATCGTTTTTATTGTGTGGTTGACTTTCTATTTTGGTGGTTAAAGAAAAACTGTGATTTTGTTATGGTATTAATAGTGGTTTTCAAAAGAAAAAGGATTTTAAAATGGGTGGAGGTGTTCTAGAAATCTGTTGTTGTTGTGCTGATGGTGGTTTTCAAAAGAAAAGGATTTTAAAATGGGTGGAGGTGTTGCTGAAAAATCTGTTGTTGATGAGAAATGTTCTGAGTTTTGTGGTTTCAAAAGAATGGTGATTGAGTTTTGGTGTTGTGTTGGTTTTTCAAAGAAAAGAATTTGAAAACGTGTTGAAGTTTCTGGAAAATATCATTGCATTCGAAGGTGTATTCGAATACATGCATGCAAAGTTTCTGTTTTTATTCAAATTTTGAACTTGTATTCGAATACGACACTCTGTATTCGAATACAATGAGTGATTTTTGCTTCTGACTTAGCATCTGTATTCGGCTACGACCCTATCGTATTTGAATACAGGATTGCAATTTTTGCCACTGTATTCGCATCTGTATTCGAATACGACCCTGTTGTATTCGAATACAGATTTGCTGTTTTTGCTACTGACTTCGCATCTGTATTCGGCTACGACAATCTCGTCTTCGAATACAGAATGCTGATTTTTCATTGTTTTAGCTTCTGTATTCGAATACAAGGAAGTTGTATTTGAATACAAATTGTTTTTTTCTTCAAAAATTCCAGTTTTAAACATTGGTTTATGAACTTAAAGAGTTGGGGAAACATTTGGGAAGGCTTGTGATGAATTAAAATGGAATTTTTGAGAAGGTTTGAGGTGGAGATGATGAGGTTCTTGAATTCTTTGTTGATGTGCTGAAAATGAAATTGTTGAGATAGTTTGAGATGGTTTGAGGTGGTAATAGAGTGTCTGGATTTCAGATTGTGTTTCGCATAATGTTTTCAGTGAAGAGAAAACATAGCATGTCCATGCATTGCATAGTCAGGTGGTGACCGCGATGGGCCACAAAGTTAATGCGGTAACCGTGATGGTCCGCGAAGTTAAGTAGTAACCATGATGGGCTACGGAATGGCCGCGTGTTCGTGGTGGTCCATTCTATCCGTGCGAGGATTTAACTTTTGTGTATTTGGCCTGTGAGAGGCTATTACACGTAAATGTAGTAACCGTGATGGGTTGTAGGTTGGCCGCGTCTTCGTGGTGGTCCATTCTATCTGGGTTCAGAGTGGCCGCGTGTTCGTGGTGGTCCATTCTATCCGGGCTACATAATGGCCGCATGTTTGTGGTGGTCCATTCAAATCCGTAAATCGTGCTGGTCCGTGAGAGACTGCACTCCGGTAATGTTAGGCCTGTGAGAGGCTAACATGGGTAAATCGTGCTGGTCCGTGAGAGACTGCACGTGTGCTGGTCCGTGAGAGACTGCACCTTGGTAATTCCAAGAAGTCGTTTACATTGGCATATACATATTGCATTGGGATGATCGATTGGTGAGTCATGATTTGATATGATGTTGACTGGTGGAAATCGTTGTGTGCAAGTAACTTATGAACTCTAAGTGCTGAATGAGTTGTTTGGTTTTGTTGAATATATTTGTACTTGCAACATGATTTTTATATTAATTTGGTTGCTGTTTTGCAAAGGTACAAATGTCATGTATTTTCAAAAATGAGCATCCTTATTTATCATCGTTGTTATATAACATGCCATGATTATACTTGTTGATGACATACATGTTATGTGGTAATTGTTAATTTCGGTCAGTGACCCTTTACTATTATTGTGGAAAATTGGGCTTTGCCCTCAGATGAACCTCAAACTCGTACCATCGGTTGGTACCCAGACGACGGAAACGTCGCTAGATTTTCTTGACCGTCATTTGCCTACTGCTTGGGCATACGACCCCGTCTCAAGCAGGGCAACTTACACGGGGAGATTGGCGAGGACTTGCAGGACCGTCGGGGTAGTGGATTACGTAGAGCACACTCACACGAGGATTGATTTTCCGGTACCTTCTAAATTGATATTGGAGGAGTACGGTGCGGACGCGGAGGATCCGACTAAAGGGGTTGAGATGGGTCCACGGTGGGGGTGGTGACTCCTAACCCGGTAGCTGGAGGGGCTGTGCATGAACCCGTGGCGGGAGAGAAGAATAAAGGACAAACGCTAGCAGCAGTTGATATTCCGGGTCCATCCAAGACATCAGATGATTGTTTTGAGTTTCCGGCTCCGCCGAAGAGACCACGATCGTGGATAGTTCTGACTTCGGAGGAGACTGATCCTTCCCTGTATGATGAGGAGGAGGATG
This sequence comes from Cicer cuneatum, assembly GCA_037974295.1. Classification (NCBI taxonomy): domain Eukaryota; kingdom Viridiplantae; phylum Streptophyta; class Magnoliopsida; order Fabales; family Fabaceae; genus Cicer; species Cicer cuneatum. The sequence goes on along the minus strand of JBBPBO010001985.1, from coordinate 48,356,901 downwards.
TCACATCGAGGCGAGCTGCGAAGTCAGATGAGACTTGTATAGGATGCGGAGGGAATCCTTGCTACTGTAGCTTTAGTGCATGATCAGTTTAGACTTGTTGTATAGGGTTTAGAGCTCGGGGAATGTAATTATTTATTATGGAATTATTGTATCTCTTTTTCACTAATCTTTTCCGCACTCTGAAACTGTTTTTAGTGGCCGCAGGCCGGATGTATTTTTTGAGATGTTAAGACACCAACTTTTGTGATGTATTATCTTATTTGCTAGAAGTATTAATTCCCAAAAATCCTAATTACTTAGTTATAATTATGTTGTAATTATTTAATTATGTTCGTCATTTGAATTACGACGTATTATCTTAAGAAATGACTTAATTTTCATTTTATTTTAATTATCTGGAATTAATTCGAAAATTCTTTTACTTATTTATTTCGGTTTTAAAATAAATAAAAAAATACACCCGCGCTGTTTAAAAACTCGGGGTGTTACATAAGGTTTAGGTTTTTCTTGATGAAGTCAAACCTATATTCAGGTAGTGGTTTGGTGAATATGTCAGCCCATTGGTGTTAAGTGTCTACAAACTAAATGTTGAGTACCTTTTTTTGAACAAAGTCTCTAATGAAGTGATGTTTGATCTCTATGTGTTTAGCTCTGGAATGAAGTATACGGTTTTTGGTTAGATTGATAGTAGAAGTGTTGTCACAATAGATGGGAATGTTGGTTTCAAGGATTTTGTACTCTTCTAGCTGATGTTTCATCCAAATGAGTTGAGAACTACATCCAGTTGCTGAAATCTACTCAGCCTCTGCTGTTGACATTGCAATAGTGTTTTGTCTCTTACTTGACCAGGATATTAAGTTGTCATCTAAAAAGGTGCAGTTTCCACTTGTGATCTTTCTCTCAAGTTTATCTCCAGCATAGTTAGAGTCACAGTATCCACTAAGTTTGTAGAACAAGGTAAGGTTGGTAGTGCCTTTCAGGTATCTAAGGATTCTTTTAACATTAGTTAAATGTGATTCCCTAGGGTCAGATTGAAATCTTGCACATACACATACATCAAACATGATGTCAGGTCTAAAAGTAGTAAGGTAAAGTAGAGATCTTATCATTCCTCTATAGGTTTTTTGATCAACTTTTTGGCCTGAATTATCTTTTTCAAGTGAGCAAGTAGGGTGAATTGGTGTAGCCATATCTTAAACTTCTTGAGAAGCTCTTTTGTATATTTCGTTTTATGAATGTATATAGCTTTTTGACTTTGCTGAATTTGTATCCCTAAGAAGAACTTAAGGTCTCCCATCATACTCATTTGAAATTCATGCTGCATTAATTGAGAAAATTCTTGGAAAAGAGTGCCATTAGTAGATCCAAAAATAATGTCATCAACATAAACTTGAATAATAAGAATGTCATCTTCTATTGATTTTCTAAAAAGTGTATTGTCTATTGTCCTCTTTCAAAGTTATTTTTAAGCAAGGAGTTACTAAGTCTTTCATACCATGCCCAAGGTGCTTGTTTTAGACCATACAGAGATTTTCTAAGTTTAAAAACATGATTTGGAAATTCAAAGCTTTCAAAACCTGGGGGTTGTTTAACATAGACTGGTTCACTTATATAACCATTTAGAAAAGCACTTTTAACATCCATTTGAAATAATGTAATGTTATTATTTGCAGCAGAAGATAGTAGGATACGAATAGCTTCTAACCTGGCCACTTGAGCAAATGTCTCAGTGAATCAATGCCTTCTTGTTGACTGTAGCATTGTACAACAAGTCTTGCCTTGTTTCTGACCACTTCACCTTTTTCATTTAGCTTATTTCTGAAAACCCACTTGGTTCCAATAATGTTCTTTTCCGGTCTTGGTACTAGATGAAGGTGCAAACACGAGAAGGGGGGGTTGAATTGTGTTTGACTAACTTGAATACTTTTTCTGTTTTTGCAATTTTATAACAAAACCTGATGTATGAATCAAACAAAGTTAGTAGCGGTTATAAAGTAAAAATAAAACACATAATTTTTATACTGGTTCACCGTTAACGAGGCTACGTCCAGTCCCTTCACTTTGAAGGATTTCACTAATTCAAAACCTTGAATTACAACAATACCACTGACCCTCCAAGTCAGTCTTCTCAAACAGTCTAACAATCCTAGACTTTTGAGGAATACAGCACCTTGACTTCTCAAGTCAAGTCTTCTCCTACCAATCTGACAACCCCAGATTGTAGAAGGAATTACAACGCCTTGAATCTAATTGCTAAGTAATCTGCTACCCCTTCTGACTCCCTCAGATTGTAGACTCTACTTCAAAACTTAGATCTAACACAAGGGAAAGAAAATAACACGAGTGCTTGCTTCTGGAAAGCTGGAACTCACAATTAACCCCACTGAAAACTCGAGTGTTTGCTTTTGGAAGTGTATGACTCTTTTGTGATTTTCGATGCTAAGTCTTCAATTTTGAGCCTCCTTTTATAGATGTGAATTCGAGTCTCTTCCAAGCTTAAATTCGAGCTGTATCTTGCTGGATTCTCTTGCGAAAATAACTTGGCCAATCGGGTTTCATATAAATAAAAAAACATATTTTTTATCTCCAGATTTGCTTTCGAAAATAACTTGGGCAAGTCCTGTCTTTAATTAATTTTGGAACAAATCTTTCTTCCCGCCAATGGCTTCTGAATTCCACAAGACTTCACTTTATTTTTGTATCTAATCCGTTTAATACTTTGATTAAATATAATCACGACTCAATTGATCATGATTCAATCTAGACCGCTTGATCTTCTGCTCTCGTCCACATCTGGACCATACTAAGTGATCTGCTGTGATCCTCTAAATTCGGCAAACACTGGACCACACTTTTTGATCTTCTGATCTCGGCCAACCTGGACTTGCAAACTGGTCTGCTATGATCCTCTGATCTCGGCCAATGCTGGACCACACATTGTGACCTTCTGATTTCGGCCAACATTGGGTCATGGTCTGATCTTTTGATCTCGGCCAACACTGGGCCATATACTTACATCTGGACCATTGATCTGAATATCTTCCCTCTAATCTGGACCAAATCTAGACTGGGTCTGGATTGAACTAAAATTAAATCTGGACAAAGTATATTTAATTCTGGACATTTACCTCTTGATCTAGATCAGTTTTGGATTAAATCTGGACATCATTTCTTCTGGTCTGGACTTAGTTTCATACTCTGAACCATGCTACCTTTTGGTCTGGGCCAAATCTAGACTAAGTCTCTTGTTCTGGACCCATTAATTTATCCTCTGATTAAGTCTGGATCAAGTCTGGACTGTTTATTATTTCACTGCCTGGCTATCTTCTAGTTAGAATAACTTCTGGACTAAGTCTGACTTATGATTCCTTCTGGTCTGGATCAAGTCTCCCTCTGGCAGGCTTCCTTCTGGTCTAGTTCAGGTCTCCTTCTGACTATGCTTCCTTCTGATCTGGGCCAGGAAAGATATCATCTGGTGGTGTTTTGACAGCCTGGTATATCCTCTGGTAATTTCACGATGCATCCTCTGGTACCTTATGGATGCATTTTCTGGTGTCTTCATCTTCTGCCTCTGGAAACTTCATCTTCTGGTGGCATTTAATGTAATAATTCAAGGTACAAAATAATATTACATGGAGTGCTTTTGTAAACATCAAAATCCTAAGTACTTAGAACCAACTTGGTTCCAACACTAGATCCCAAACATCATTCCTCTCAAATTCTTAAGTGATGATCTGGTCCTTAAAGGATCACTTGTACTTCCAATTATTAGAGTTTCAAGATGAGATGACTTGTACTTCCATCCACATCTTTATTTTGACTTATCTTTAGATTCATCCTTTGAATATTTGTCATATTCTTCTGATTTGCTTGTATCCTTTACTTTTTCAAGTTCTTCTGGTTTGTTTGCATCAGCTTCCTTTGGTTCTAGTAAACCTGAACTATCATCACCTTGCTTTGAGTTTTCAAGGTCAAGCTATTTGTCCTCAAATTTAACATGTATGGATTCTTCCACAATATTAGTTTCCCGATTAAACACTCTATAAGCCTTGGATCCTTCAGAGTAACCAATGAAGGTACACTTTTGAGATCGAGAATCAAATTTTCCAAGGTTATCTTTGGTGTTCAACATATAACAAGTACAACCAAATTGTTTAAAATAGGAGATGTTAGGCTTTTTACCTTTCCACAATTCATATGGTGTTTTATTCAATATGGATCTGATATAGACTGTATTTTGAATGTAATATGCAGTATTAATTGCTTCAGCCCAAAGGTGTTTTGCAACATTCATATCATTTAACATGGTTCTGGCCATTTCTTGGAGTGATCTATTCTTTCTTTCTACAACTCCATTTTGTTGGGGTGTTCTAGGAGAAGAAAAGTTGTGAGAGATTACATTCTCATCACAAAAAATTTCAAATAACTTGCTCTCAAATTCTCCTCCATGATCACTTCTAATTGTTATAATCTTAAGAGCCTTTTCATTCATGAATTATTTGCAAAATGTGATAAACACTTTGTGGGATTTATCCTTACTTCTTAAAAATTTTACCCATGTCCACCTAGTGTAATCATCTACTATAACAAAGCCATATTTCTTTCCACTTAGAGAGGTTGTTTTTACTGGCCCAAATAGATCTATATGTAAGAGCTCAAGGGGCTTTGAGGTAGAGACTGAGTTTTTAGGGTTAAAGGAGTTTTTTGTTTGTTTTCCCTTTTGACAATCTTCACACATAATTTCAGTTTTGTAACTAAGCTTAGGTAGACCTCTCACCAGTTGAAGTTTATTCAGTTTTGAAACTAATCTAAGGTTTGCATGACCTAATCTTTTGTGCCAAATTAGTTTCTCTTCATTTATTGACATAAGACACTTAACCTTTTGTTTCTCTAGACTAAACAGATTTATCTTATAAATGTTGTTTTGCCTCTGACCTGTAAAGAGTATAGATCCATCCTTTTGACTAATTACCTAGCATGTTTTTTGATTGAATATAATATCATAATTAGTATCACTTAACTAACTAATACTTAATAAGTTATGCTTAAGACCATTAACAAACAAGACATCTTTAATAGAAGGGGAAGTACTATTACCATCTAAGCCTTGACCAATGATCTGACCTTTTTGCATTCGTCCAAAAGTCAATGTGCCTCATTTGCTCAAGGTTAGTTCTTGGAACATAGGGGGGTTGAATTGTGTTTGCCAAAGTTGAAATCTTTTTGCTGTTTTGATGAAGGTTGATGTAAATTAATCAATGAATAAACAATCAGATTCAGCAGCGGATAAAAACAGCATATGTGTTTGGACACAAAGATTTATCCTGGTTCACCATTAACTTGGCTACATCTAGTCCCTTCATTCAGAAGGCTTTAATCCACTAATTCAAACACTTTGAATTACACAGCACCTGACCCTCTAAGCCAGTCTTCTCAAACAGCTGACAACCCCAGACTTTTGATAAACAACAACACCTTGACCCTACAAGCCAAGTCTTCTCCTACCAATCTGACAACCCCAGATTGAAGAAGGAACTTACACCACCTTGACCCTACGAGCCGAGTCTTCTCCTAAAAATCTGACAACCCCAGATTGAGGAAGGAACTTATACCACTATCGGGTTTGATACAAGGGTTTGGAACTTTAAGTAGTTGCTCTGGAAAGCTAATTATAACAGTGACTCTCTTGAGTAGTTGCTTCTGGTAAGCTGATTATAACAATGACTCTCACACTCGAAAAAACACTAAGACAAAATTTCTCTTTCACACAAGTATTTCTCTCTTTTGAACTCTCGAATGACTTTGAACTTTAAGCTTGAGTTCTTGTGTTTTGTCGATGATTTCTTCTTCAGCCTAGATTATCTATTTATAGTTGAGATTTGCGCTTTCTACTTGGTCCAAGTTTAATTTCGAATTGTATTTTGTTCAGATTTCTTTTGTAAATTCTTCAACTTGAGTATGTTCCTTTTTAAATTTGAACCACATCTTCTTGTGATTAAAATTAAATCTTCTTCAAATTTTGATCAGATCTTCTTCAAATTTAAATCAAGTCTGCTTCGAATTTGAATCAAATCTTCTACGAATCTTGACCATGTCTTCTTTCATACTCTGATGTTTGCCTTAGATGGTATCCTCTGATGATGTCTTCTGATTCCTGCCTCTGAAGGTATTCTCTGATTTTTGCCTTTGATGATATCCTCTAATTTTTGCCTCTCATGATATCTGCTGATTTTTGCCTCTGATGATATCCTCTGATTTTGCCTCTGATAGTATCCTCTGATTTTTTGCCTCTATTGATATCCTCTGATTTTTGCCTCTGTGGGATCCTCTGGTGGCATCCTCTGGTGGCATCCTCTGGTGACGTCCTCTGGTGACCTTCTTTGATGACATTCTCTGGTGGTATACTTCTTCGAAGTCAAATATATTATTCTCCTTAAATACTTTTGTTAACATCATAATTTTAAGTGTAAAACCAACTTGGTTCCAACAAAGAGTGTCTTAGAATGGAAAGCACCAAAGTCAGTGACTGAGAGTAGGAGTTTTCTAGGATTGGCAGGTCATTATCGTAGATTCATAGAAGGATTCTCCAAGTTGGCCTTACCTTTAACTAAGTTGACCTGGAAAGGGGAATTGTTTGAGTGGGATACCCATTGTGAGAATAGTTTCCAAGAGCTTAAGAAACGTTTGACCTCTACACCGATCTTAGTCTTACCTAACCCAAGCGAACCCTTTGTAGTATATTGTGACGCGTGTGGCTCAAGATTAGGTGGAATGCTTATACAGGATGGAAAAGTCGTAGCGTATGCTTCTAGGCAACTGAAAATTCATTAGAAGAACTACCCTACCCACGACTTAGAACTAGCAGCAGTTGTCTTTGTACTTAAGATTTGGAGACACTATTTGTACGAATCTAGATTTGAGGTTTTTAGTGATCATAAGAGCCTTTAGTACCTTTTTGACTAGAAGGAATTGAATATGAGGCAACGTAGGTGGATGGAATTTCTTAAGGATTTTAATTTTGAACTTAACTATCACCCTGGAAAGGCAAATGTAGTGGTTGATGCCTTAAGTAGGAAGAATTTGAGTGTGTCCGCTTTAATGGTTAAGCATAGTGAGTTATTGGAACAGTTTAGAGACCTTATCTTAGTTTGTGAATTGACACCAGAAAGTATTAAATTGGGAATGTTAAAGGTGACCAGTGGACTATTAGAAGAGATTGAAAAGAGTAAGAAGTTGGACTTATACCTTTTGGATAAGTTACAGCTGATTGACCAAGGGAGAGAACCTAATTTTAAAATGGGTGTGGATGGAATTTCGAGATTTAAGGATAGAATTTGTATACCCAATGTAGAGGAGTTAGGAAAGATAATCTTAGAGGAAGGACATAGGATTTGTCTAAGTATTCACCCTGGAGCCACAAAGATGTATAAGGACCTCAAGAAGATATTTTGGTGGCCTAGGATGAAAAAAGGTGTTGCTGAGTTTGTATATGCTTGTTTGACCTGTCAAAAGTCTAAGGTAGAACACCAGAAACCTTCAGGCTTGATGCAACCTTTGAGTATTCCTGAATGGAAGTGGAATAGCATCTCTATGGACTTTGTTGTAGGCTTACCTCAAACTCCAAAAAGGTATGACAGTATTTGGGTTATTGTGGATAGATTAACCAAATCTGCTTTTTTCATTCCGATAAACATAACTTATTTTATGGAAAAGTTAGCTGAATTTTACATAAAGGAAATTGTTAAGTTGCATGGAATCCCATCAAGTAAAGTGTTAGATAGAGACCCTAGATTTACCTCTAAATTTTGGCAAGGTTTACAACGCGCTTTGGGTACGAACCTTAGGATGAGTTCAACCTATCACCCACAAACAGATGGTCAACATATTACCAATAAAGTAAGAATGATTCGAGAAAAGATGAGAGCATCTCAGAGTACGCAAAAGAGTTACCATGATAAAAGAAGGAAATACCTCGAGTTTCAAGAAAGCGATCATGTATTTCTGAGAGTTACTCCAACAACTGGGGTTGGTCAGGCGTTAGAAATGCGAAAGCTTACTCCTCGGTTTATAGGACCCTATCAAATTCTTAAACGTGTCAGTAACGTAGCATATCAGGTCGCGTTGCCTCCGTCTCTTTCTAATCTTCATAGTGTCTTTCACGTGTCTCAACTTTGCAAGTACATTTTCGATCCTTCACATGTAATTGAGTCAGACAAAGTCCAAATAAAAGAGAATCTAACTTTTGAGACCTTACCGCTACTGATTGAGGACCGGAAAGTCAAGGAATTAAGAGGTAAGACAATTTCATTGGTTAAGGTTGTCTGGGGAGGTGTTGTTGGTGAAATTGCTATGTGGGAGGTCGAAAGTCATGTACGTGATTCGTATCCAAAGTTATTTTCCTCAGGTAAATTTCGAGGACGAATTTTTTTTTTATAGGGGGAGAAATGCAACACCCCAATTTCTTATTATTATATTTTAATTAAAAAAATGATACACAAGTATTATTATCTGTGTGTTTGACAAGTGCGATAATATCCTTCGTGTTTGCCTTAGTGATTTAATTAAATTATTAATATTAATAATATTCAATTTGTTTTAAAATATATATATATATATACATATATTTATATAAAAAGAGAAAAAGAAGTAAACGTGTGTTGCTACATTAGTCTGTTAACTTAAGCACTGGTAGAGTGAGTTTGTGATTGTAATAATAATAGGGGTCATGGACTAATAATATACCTAATACTACTAGTACGTATAGATATGTATATAAGTGAATGAAGGATATTGTCGTGCATTCTGTGCCTCTATTTCCATGTTCTATTTGGAAGAAGAAAAAAAAATTGAATTGACTACTGCTCTGTTGCATCCAGCCGCAACTCTTAATACCAAAATCATACATTAATTTCAAAGACTAGGCTGTTAGAGACGGTGATTGGCGAAGACACGACACATTACATCAACAGATCAGCTTCGTTGAGAAAAATCTTCAGCCAAGGTAAGGGGTGAGATGAGTTTTGATATTATGAGTATAAAATAACATGAAATGAACGATAATACTGAAATTCCCAGATATTCATCTGGGGCTTACTATGTACAGTCGAGCCTTATTGAGTAATAATAATTAATTAATAATATATGAAAGGTAATAGTGAGGGCTAAAATATATTTTAGCAATCTATAGAATTGCCGTGAATTTATTTATATCAAGATTTTAGATTGTTGATTTTATTAAACCTTGTGTTGATAGTTATTGTATGAATGATATGGACTTGAGTGTTCTATTTACTCGATTAAAATTGTGATATTACTTGAATGCATCGCCTGTTGATTCCTTATTCTATGATTGAAAAAATTGAATTATGCATTGTGAGTGGTGTAAACCAAATATTGGATTTTTATTGTGATTGGCTAATATATATATATATATATATATATATATATATATATATATTGATGTATATTGTGAATTGAAATCTATTGAGTTGTGACAATTAAGTATGAAATAGGTGTTATAGGTTTTGGAATGAGAATTATTTTGTCATCATATAGGGAGGGTCTGACAAACCTAATGATTCAGGGAAGTACAACTAAATGAGCCTGATCGTGGAGGGCTATAGTCGAACCATAAGGTAAGACTGATAGACCTTGGGGGTACCTCTAGTTGGGAATTCCTAAGTAGATTAGTGGGTTATTCCTTAAGGCCGGGAGATACCATACAAAACAAGAGTACCCCGACTGTCGCGTATATGTGTCTTGGGTTGAGTTGAGGTGATCTATGAGGATTTGGTCATGAATTGTCTGTCCACTATTGTAGTGGCATAGTATCAGGCCTCCTAACCAAGTACTTCAGAGTAGAATGGTACCTAGTGATGAAGAAGTATAGAGTATAGGACATGCATAACATTTTATCCCTGTGACTGTTTTATTGTGATTGAATTAGATAAACCTTTGATATTATGTTCTTGAATATTTTTCAGGTTTGTGTTAATTTGATTACTTACGTGTTCTTCTCGTTTACATTATACTATTACATAATTTCGATATTCACCCCTCGTTGTTTGTGTTTGGCGTTTGCGATGGATGTAGACAAGTTGCAAGCTGCAGGTGATGATTAGTACCATCAAAGTGACGAAGCCATCCTGTCTTGAAGACTTTTATTATATGTTTTTCTTTGTTACTGTTGTTAACGTTTGTTAAAGTGGAAATTTCCGCTCTGATAGTGACATCGGGTTGGGACTACATTTTCAATTATCAATGACTTATGTATGTGTGCTATATAAAAAGGATTTTGTTGACTACTGTTATAATTTCGAGTTGTTAAGAATAATGGAAATTTTGGATTAATATGACATGTTCATGACTAAATGATACTCTTTGCCTTAAAGAAAATATTTGAAAGTTTATTTATTTACATTTTTCATTTTACTATTTTTAAATTAAAATTTAGAAGAAAGAAAAAAGTAAAATTAATATAAATTTGGGGCTTAGGGTGTCACATTTACCCTCAAATCTCAGGTATGAATTGCTTGGCAAAAATTATACATTTCCTGTCATTGTAAGTGCTAAATTAAATGGTGAAGAAACTGAAAAATTGCTTTGAGTCCTCAAGATGTATCTAAAAGCTATTGGGTATACTATTGTAGACATAAAGATAATTAATCCATCCATTTACATACATAGGATACTACTTGAAGAGGACTATAAAACCTATATTGAGCATCAAAGTAGGTTAAATCCTAACATGAAAGAAGTTTTGAAAAAAGAGGTACTTAAACTCCTGGATGTTGGAGTAATTTAGCCTATCTCTAATAGCAACTGGGTTAGTCTCGTTCAAGTAGTTCCTAAAAAGGGAGGTATCACTGTTGTTAAAAATGAAAAAAAATGAATCCATTGCCACTAGGACAGTTACAGGGTAGAGGATGTGTATAGATTACAGAAAACTAAACAAAGCAACGCATAAAGATCACTTACCTCTCCACTTTATTGACCAAATGTCAGAAAGGTTAGCAAAGCATTCACATTTTTGCTATTCGGACGGTTATTCTTTTTTTTTTCTCAAATTCCCATTCATCCTAGTGACCAAGAGAAAATGAAGTCTACTTGTCCTTATGGCATTTATGCTTATAGTAGAATGCCTTTTGGTTTGTGCAATGCCCCTGCTACCTTTCAACGTTGCATGATGTCAAATTTTTCAGATTTTATTGAGCATATAATGGAAGTATTGATGGATGAATTTTCTGTGTATGGATCTAGCTTCAATAATTGTTTGGCCAATCTCGAAAAGATACTAGAAAGGTGTGAACAAGTTAATGTTGTGTTAAATTGGGAGAAATGCCACTTTATGGTTAGAGAAGGAATTGTTCTTGGACATTTGGTGTCCGAGCAAGGTATTGAGGTAGGCAAAGAAAAAATTGAGGTAATAGAGAAAATGTCACCTCACACCTCCACAGAATAGATGAGAAGTTTCTTGGGGCATGCGGGATTTTACCGCCGATTCATTAAATATTTTTCTAAGATTTCTAAGCCTCTAACTAGTCTGCTCCTAAAGGATGCAGCTTTTGTCTTTGATGAATTTTGTCTTGAGTCATTTTGCAGGTTAAAAGATGCATTCATATCCACCCCGATTATGCAGCCACCTGATTGGAGTCTTCCATTTTAAATCATGTGCGATTGTAGCAATTTTATTGTAGGTGCAATGTTGGGGCATTGAAAAGACAAGAAAGTTCATGCTATCTAATGTGCCAATAGGACTTTAGATGAAGCAAAAGTTAACTATGCCATAACTGAGAAAGAGCTATTGGCAGTGAGTTTTCCATTGACAAATTTCGCTCCTACTTGGTGGGATCGAAGATAATTGTCTACACAGACCATGCACCCAATAAATATCTCTTGAGGAAGAAAGATTCTAAAACGAGGTTGATTCGATGGATACTGCTTCTCCAAGAGTTTGATCTAGAAATCCGAGACAAGAAGGGGATTGAAAATGTGGTGGCCGATCATCTCTCAAGGCTACATGAAAAAAATGAAAAACGAGTTCCCCTTGGATGATTCATTTTCTTATGATCAATTGTTTGCTCTTGCACAACAAGAAGCACCATCGTATGCTGATTTTGTGAATTACCTAGCAGTTGGAGTACTTCCCCCATATTTGAACTATCAATAAAAGAAAAAAATTTCTCAAAAAGAAGGCTCCAGGTAGGACTTATAGGCATCGAAAAACACAGAACTCAAGCTTCAAATTCAAAGTTATCCAAGAGTTCAATAGAGAAATTCTTGAGTGCAAAAGCAATATTTTCTAAGTGTTTTCGAGAGAGAAATTCAGTGCAACAATCAGCTTTCCAGAAGCAACAAAGAGTGCAAAAATCAGTGCAGCAATCAGCTTTCTAGAAGCAACATTGCAGAGTTCCAAACCCTTGTAATCAAACCAGATAGTGGTGTAGATCCCTTCTTCAATCTGGGGTTGTCAGATTCGTAGGAGAAGACTTGACTTGTAGAGTCAAGGTGTTGTTCTCGTTCCTCAAAAGTCTGGGGTTGTCAGGCTGTTTGAGAAGACTGGCTTGGAGGGTCAGGTGTTGTAATTCAAAGTGTTTTGAATTAGTGGATTAAAGCCTTCAGAGTGAAGGGATTGGATGTAGCCAAGTTAATGGTGAACCAGGATAAATTGATGTGTTCTTATATTGTTATTATCCGCTGCTAAGTCTGATTACTTATTCATCAAATAATTCGTATCAACATTCAACAAAACAGCAAAAGAAATCAAGTTTGACAAACACAATTCAAGCCCCCCTTCTCGTGTTTGCACCTTAAAAAAATTTTCACAACACAAATCAAGAAATCATATATTTATAAAAGTATCATACACATAAAAACTTTAATCTGTTACATCATAAATATTTAAACTTTCATCACATACATTTAGAAATTAAATTCTTCATATATGCCATACATAAATTCAAATTTTATCACATGTATCAAAAATAAGACTTTCAACACATTAAATATAAAAACTTAAACTTTCTTCACATATACCACACAATTGCAGAATTTAAATCAAATAACTCCTAATAGAAGTTTCTAATCCATATTTTAATCCTACAAATCCTAATTAGTCATATTAATTTAATTATTATTAAATAAGGCTACCGCTAAGCGTAGCGAATACCGAATGAATTGTTGGTTAACACAATTTCCCGTTCATCTCACATTATAATATACTCATGAAATCAAACACCCACTCACTGTTGAGACAAACTCTCATTTTAAAAGTTTTGATGAAAATAAACAAAGGTTAATTAAAAACGTTAATTATGATTCTAAAATGTTATGTTAATTTAACTTGTGCTTTTGAGTGAATTATTTCAAAGATAGGATTCAAGCAAAGCCAAGAAATCAACATAATAAAGCCAAAATCTGAACAGACAAGAACAAAGAACATTCTTGACAAAATCTGGAAAACGGAGAATGTTCTCCAGGTTCAAATATGGTGAAGTCAACTTCAAGATCAATCAATCTTAATTACTTAAATGAAGATATTGCCTCTGGAATTTACATTAGTCTTATCAGTACTTGACAAGGAACAGATATGATAAATTACAATAAAAGAAGACATTCGAATCACAAAAGAAAAAGGCAATGAATCAAGCTGTCCAAGCAAGATAGAACAGTCTCCAGTCTGACTATCAAGACATCAGGACAATTTCTAGTATGATCAGAAAATCATCCAGATTGATTATCAATCTCCAGGGAACTCAAAATTTCAAATGTCTAGATTGATCATCAATCTCCAGCAGCTTCAGAACAGCTTTTTGCAAACAACTCTTCATGATCTTTTCAAATCTGTTTTAACCAGGATCAATACTCCAGTTCAAGCTAAAGGCATCATCACATATCTGCAATATTAAATGATCATTAAGCTCAAAAGAATCTGATCAAGAACAAAGGATTTCAGCCCAGTCAAAATAGAACTTAAAAGTAGTCAAAAGCTGGAATATTTTTAATCAGAAATATTGGCTCTGGTCAAGCCTAACAAGAGCACTACCAACGACTCTCTTGACCTCCATTTACTGCTCTCAAGCTTATAAAAGGAAGGCCAATGCTCAAGGAAAACACAGAAATTCAAGTGCTAACAAGTCTCATAAAATCATTCATATTCACATACTTGAAACTCTCTCATTACTCAAAAAGAATCAGTCTGATCAATCTTTATTTACCCTGTTATATTTGTACTAAATTCTTTGTAAAGAATCGAATCTCAAACAAGAGTTGAGACATCTCAGATTCTAGCAAAAACAATCTCATCATTATTGTAAAACTCGAACTATAAGAATTTAGTATAGTTTGGGTATATTGTAAGAAATCCTATCAAGGTTGATAGGCGACCTGATTAATCTCTTTCTGGATGGAATTTGATTAAAGTTTGTAACAAGATCAAGGTTGATCTAAGCTAGGTGTTGTAAAACCAAGAAGGTTCTTGTTTTAAACACTTATTGGAAAATCTCACAATTGTGAGGACTGGACGTAGCCCGAGTTGGGTGAACCAAGATATATCCTTGTGTGGTATCTCATATCCTTTATCTCTTTATTAAGTCTGATTGATTTTCAAGTTAAAAATACAAACTGTTTTTCTGATTTTTAACTAACCAAGAACGTTCTTCGTTTTTCTGATAAAAACCAAGAACGTTCTGCGTTTTCTGTTTTCTTAACCAAGATCATTCTTGAGTTAAAATCTTAAGTTTTTTTCTGGAAATTTTAAAAAGGAAGATTTACAATTTAAACCCCCTTCCTTGTAAATCAATTTTGCTACTTCACTCATCCCATACCTTATTTTGACGCTTTCACATGCGATTACATGTCTTCAAGAAAAAGCCTTTGTTCTTTGACTCCATGTCCTTCAATCAATCTAACACGACAGTTTACGGGTAAACATCAAAAATAAATTATATAAACACACTCTAAAAAGGTCAATTTTCAAAATTGAATCAAATAAACTTAACTTCAATCTGAAAATAATCAGAGTATAATATATCCACCCTTCACACGATCGTTTTGGCGTTGGTTTCACTCAAATCAGACTTACAGTGAAGAAGAACGATGCAAAATAATGAATTTCATAAATGGAGAAGATATTTTAGAGAGAAATTTGGATAGTTAAAAATATGAAAAAATGTGTTTAATTGACTAACTAAATGAATGAAACAATATACTGAAATTTATATGGAAATAGAGAAAGTTTTCTGGAACAATTATCAATCACCACTGTCAAACGATAATCCTACTTTCTAATTCGTCTTCCTACGCCTGCTATCTCCCCACCTTCCTTCCTTATATATATATATATATATATATATATATATATATATATATATATATATATATATATATATATATATATATATGTTTTTTGTATTAAATTAGGTTTTACTTGTATATGGGCCTAATCCATAAAACACATTTTACACCTTTATTTTATTTTTTAAAATAAAACCAACAATTACCAAAATTAATTTTTTTAACACTTTTTTTTATCACAATTTCATTACTAAAGTATTACTAATATTTTATAAAATTAATTAAAGTAATTACTCTTTTAAATACATTATTAACCAAAACTCTCATATTCACAATATTAACTACAATTATTACTATAATATTTTACAAAATAATCACATAAAAATGTACATGTTTACAGAATAGTCAAAAAGATAAAATAAATAAATAAATATAACATCAGTAATTTATATTGATTACTAAATCAGAATAAATATAAAATCATCATATCATAGAAAATACATAAAAATAAAGAAATTAATCACAAGATTACTAATATCTTAAGACAAATATTTATAAAACAAATAATTAAAATATAACTATGCACACATTTATCATTTAGTCAAACACACACGAAAATATCTCCACAAATATCTAATTAAAATCTACATGTAAACTCACTCAAAATCTTATTCTCTAAAATAATTTTACTAAAATACCATTATTTTTTGAAAAATAAATAAAATAACTAAACATAATATTTATAATTTATATTACCCATTAAATTAAATATTTATATGTTTATCAAACCATAAGAAACTCACACATATAACGAGAAGTAATCATAAAATTAATCAACATATATTCTAAAATAATTTAGACAACAAATTAATTTCTTTAAAATCATATTTAATTAATAAAATAGTTGATTATAAAATTTGGGATGTTATACCTTACAATTGGGACCTTTCGAGGGTTCCCATTCTTGTTGCTAGTATTTATAGTGCGACTCTGGTTATTAAGTTGTTTGTCGTTTGGCTTCAAAACTGCTCTGATGAATTTCTTCTTCTTGTTATTTGCAACAAGAAGAACTTCATCTTTCTAGTCATGCTTATGGGATTCTTCCTCAATTATGAGGTGGGTTATCAAACTTTCCAGAGAGAAATTTTTTTTTTTCTGCCTTAGAGAATTTTTAAACCTTTCCACGTAGGGAGCAGTTTGTCAATAATAACAACAATTTGAAACTGTTCATTTAGGGACCTACCTTCAGATATGATCTCATGAGATATTTACTGGATTTCATGGGACTTAGCTTCCACTTATCTATCATTTGATATTTAAGGTAGCGGCTAACATAATACTTTTTGGATATAGCTTCCTAAGTATCCTATTTCTTCTTTAGAGCATCTCAAACATGTTTAGCAGTATTACTAGAACTGTAGTAATCATATAGATCATCAACAAGTCCATTCAGAATAATATTCTTACATAAGTAATCATTATGTTCCCAATGGGTTAATTCAGCAACTTTCTTATCCTTTTATGTTTGTTCGCTTGTTTTTGGAACAACAAGAATGTCATCTTTTAGAACGTTGGCAACCTTTTTCATGGAGAAAAATAACATCTTTTGTTGCCATCATTTGAAGCGACGTCCCTCAAATCAAAATGGTTTGTTGAAATCGGAAGCAGAAGAACCTGTCCTAGTAATTTCGTCGGTAGACTTAGTAGAAGGAAACGTCTTAAAATTGTTATTTTTTAGTTTAAAAAGTTGTTTAAAAATCAATTTATGCCACCGAAAATATTACTAGATTGAGTTACGGACTACTTCACTCTCTTTAAGACGTTTCGCGGCGCTGCCCAAATTGTGCAAGATAGACTATCAACCACGAAGTCTCCAGGATAAAACAGCCTAGATACACTGTATTGGAGTTCCACTCTATAAAACTTGATTTTTAACAGCGCGAGTGCATTTTTTTTAACAAAACAACATAATAGTGCATTTTTTTTTAAAAACAACATAATAAAATAATACGTCGTAGCACTTAAAGACAAGAGTCATAAATAATTACATCATATATACAAACAAGTTAAGATAGTTTTTGCGACAATAATCCGAAGTATGCAAATGAAAATACACCGGGGCTATGAGACCTATCTGACATCACTCATACCCCCTACGGTATTCTTTACAAACACCTGCACAGAAGTACTTCTCCAAGAATTTTATCCCCCCATGGTATATCATAGATACAGTCATCCCGAAACAAAGTAAGTACAACCACAACTAAAAGACACTAAGACCCTATACAACCAAAAACTAATTTGATCATCCACTAACAACTACAATAACAAGGGTGACCTCCACAATCTTCACAAGTTCCATCTAACGCGGTATCTATCCTCAAAGTAACTTCTTCCTCCTCATCAGCCTCAGAGGGATCAGTCTCCTCAGAAGTCAGATCCACCCACGAGATAGGTGGCTTCGGCGGCGCTGGAATCTCAAAATAGTTCACTACCTCAATGGCAGCCGAGAGAGGATCATTCACCAGAAGTGGAAGCTCTGACTAGACCCGTGGTGGCACCGACCAAGGTACAGCCAATCCATCAACAGAACCATGGACCCCTGCCCCTACGGTGGGAGTCACTACACCTACAGTGGCCTCCGTCTCACCTCTAACTGAAGTATCCCCTGCATCTGCCCATGCTCCAATCACCCTGAGTACTAAATCCTGAGGGTATAGGATAGTTGATCCTCTCGTGAGTGAGCCCCACATGAAATATTGCGTCAGCTCTCCTACTTGTCCTCACGACATGATAACAAACAATAATAGAGCATGTATATACATATATGATCATAACAAACATGACTCGCGTGCCAAGCACCCTAATGCAATGCTTATATGTCAGTGCACATGATTTTGGAATTTCCAAATCCTCCTCGAGGGGTGTAAATCATAAATGTACCGCCTCTCACATACCAGTACTAATTACCGAGGTGCCACCTATCATAGATCAATATAATTTACTAGAGTGCAATCTATCACAGACCTAGGCGACTAAAATCCTCGTAAGGATAAGATGGACCAATCAACTCATGGAACCATCCTATGGCCCATCACGGTCACCACTAATATCGTGGCCCATCATGGTCACCACTAATATCGTGGCCCACCACAGTCACCACTAACTATGAAATGCATGAGCATACTCTGACTTTTTCACAACAATCATTATGTAAATGTAGCCATTAAAAGACTTCCCTTTTAATACTCATTAAACGCTAACAATTTTTCATACTTTTCATAGAGCATACTCAAGACATAATCTCATCAATAAAAATTCATAACATGTAGCATCAAGTAATATCACTCAAGAATGCATAATCACATCAATATTAATCATCACATATTCACACTTCAATCACACATATAAGGTCCCTATGTGCAAACTAAAAATTTGGAAGGAGCCCTTACCTCAATTATAGCTTTTTCAAAAACTATTGCTTCGAGAATCAAACACAACGAAAATCTCGCTCGTGCTAACACTTCAAAGATTTGATCTTGAAGAGAAATTGTGATTTGTGTTTTTTAGCACCCACCAACACTTGTGTTTGTGTTTGTGTTTTTAGAAAGAAGGAAAAAAAGAATAAAAAAGGGAGAGGAAACAGAACCAGGGAGGGGGATCGCTCATGCCTTTTAAAAGGCTAGGTTCTCTTTTTTTCCGTAACTTAATTAAATTATACTCTAATAAATAATTTTAATTGGGTCTCCAAATATTTATATATATATTTTAAACATATTACTAACTCTAATAAAATATATTTTTGGTACTTAAATCATAAAATAAAGATTGAGCTAATAGCCTAAGCAATTCAACACAAAAAAAACACTAAAATTGCATAAATTAGATTTTAGAAAATTCAGAGTTTTACACACTGCACCGTAGAAAACCGTTCTAGAATTACACCCTCAATTTGGATGTCAAATGGCTGCCACTCGTAATACGGTACTATGACCCATCGAAAAAAAGAGAAGAAGAAAGAAAGGGGGAGAAATAGAGAAAAGTCTCAGATTTCAGAGAACTTTTGGTGTCTTTTTTCAAACTAAGTAGAACCCTTTATTTATAGAAGAAATCTGCAACTGGATGAGAGAAAAATGTGCGATCCATCAGACAAGATCCACAGAAACGTTCACTCCGAACAGATTGTCCACAAAAAAATTAAGACTGGATCAAATGTTGAATGTTGACTTGGCGGAGGGCAGATACATATACGTGTTCATCTCTTCACAAAATTGTGGTACCCTTTGGACACACCCCAAGTGTCATACCTCCACCTTATAAATACTACCAGTGTGTGTTGTAACACCCCGAGTTTAAAACATAGCGCGGGTGTATTTTTTTTTTTTCAATAAATAATTAAAATGACTTTTCCAAAATTAATGTCAAGGGAATTAAAATAAAATTTTCATCAGTTCATTTCAAAAGAGAACACCTGGCCTGTGGCCACTAAACAGTATCAGAGTGCGGAAAATACAGCGGAAAAGTCATACATTAATTCCCAAAATAAATTACATTTCCCAAAACTAAAGTCATACATTAAAAATAAAGTCTCCACCGTATTCTCTATAAGTCTCGTCTTCAGCCAATCGTCCGTCCTTCTGCGTTGTCCACGGATACTCCGTACGTAAAGATCAGGGGAAACTAACGACGTTTCCGTCGTTAGTGTATCCGTTGGTAGGACGGGTTCGGGTAACATCTGAGGGCAAAGCCCAATTTCCACAATATAATAGCAAGGGTCACCGACCGAAATTAACAAATAATCACATAGCATATATTTCACAGCAACAAATATATACATGGCATATCATATAACAATGATGAAAATAATGATGCTCATTTGAAATTTCATGACATGTATTTTTCAAAACAGCAACCAATTAAGATGGAAAATAAGTTGTAAGTACAGCCAATACTTCAGCATTCACAATCATTCATCAGAAATTCAGTTTTCATAAAGTACTCACATACATCACTTTCCAATAATCATCACATAACCCAATCATGAACCACGGGTCAATCACCCCGATGCAATATGTATATGCTCATGTATATTGGAATTACCAAGGTGCAGTCGCCCACAGACCAGCACTCTTGCAGTCGCTCCACAGACCAGCACGTTATACACATACTAAGGTACAGTCGCTCACAGACCAGCACAATTTCACAAATGGAATGGACCGTCTAATACACGCGGAACCATCCCGTAGCCCAGATAGAAAAGACCATCTAATACACACGAAACTACTCTAAACCCGGATAGAACAAACCGACTAATACACACGGAACTATTCTATAACCATCATGGTCGCTACAATTACATGTATTAGCCTCTCACAGGCCAAATACACAGAAGTTAAATCCTCGCACGCATAGAATGGACCGTCTAATACACGCGGAACTACTCTGACCCCGGATAGAACAGACCGTCTAATACACGCGGAACTATTCTATAACCCATGGTTACTACTTAACTTCACGGCCCATCACGGTCACCGCATCAACTCTGTGGCCCATCGCGGTCACCACCTGACTATGCAATGCATGAATATGCAGTGTTTTCTCTTCACTGAAAACAGTATGCAAAATCATAAAAATTCATGCCATCCCACCATATTTCAAAACATCTCAACATAATCAATATCATCATCAACACATCAATGATTAAACAGTCAAGAAATCATTAAAAATTCACATTATCTTACAAATTCCATACTTAATCATCTAAAGTCTTTCCATTGTTCCCCAAACTGTTAAAATTCACAAAATAGTATTTAAAACTGAGATTTCTGGAAAATACAAATTTGTATTCGAATACAGCCTCTCTGTATTCGAATACAGGAGCCAAAACACTGCAGAATTAACACTCTGTATTCGACTACAGCCCCCTTGGTAGTCGAATACAGAGGTAGTCTTAGTGCACAAACCAACATTTTTCACTACATCATTAAAGTCTCAAAAACATCATCACCACCACTTCAAACTATCACCAAAAGTTCCATTTTAATTCACCACAAACATTCCCAATATTGCCCAACACTTAGGGTTTATAAAACACTGTTGAAAAACTTGAAATTTCTGAAAACTCGAATCTGTATTCGAATACGGATCCCTTGTATTCGAATACAGAAGCTGAAACTGTAATTTCAACATTCTGTATTCGAATACAGCATGTCTGTAGTCGAATACAGAAGCCAAAAACAGAACCAGAATGATCAGCATCAGAACATCAGAAACAGAACCAGAATCAGAATCATCAACACCAGAACATTAGAAACAGAACCAGAATCAGAATGATTAACATCAGAACATCAGGATCAGAACCAGAATCAGAATCAGCAACACCAAAATATCAAAACAGAACCAGAATCAGAATGATTAACATCAGAACATCAGGAACAGAACAGGATGATTCACACCATAATCATCAGAAGCAAAACAGAATGATTAACACCAGAATCATCCAAAGCAAAACAGAAGGATTCACACCAGAATCATCATAAGCAAACCAGAACGATTCACACCACAATCATCATAAGCCAAACAGAATGATTCACACCAAAATCATCATAAGCAAAACAGCATGATTCACACCAGAATCATCAAAAGCAAAACAGAATGATTCCCACCAAAATCATCGGAAGCAAAACAGCAAGGTTAACACCAGAATCATCAGAAGCAAAACAGAATGATTCACACCTGAATCATCAAAAGCAAAACAACATGATTCACACCAGAATCATCAGAAGCAAAACTGAATGATTCACACCAGAATCATCATAAGCAAGACAGAATGATTCACACCAAAATCATCATAAGCAAAACAAAATGATTCACACCAGAATCATCAGAAGAAAAACAGACTGATTCCCACCAAAATCATCAGAAGCAAAACACAATGGTTAACACCAGAATCATCAGAAGCAAAACATAATGATTCACACCACAATCATCTGAAGCAAAACAGAATGATTCACACCAGAATCATCAGAAACAAAACAGAATGATTCACACCAGAATCATCAGAAGCAAGACAGAATGATTCACAGCAGAAAAATCATAAGTAAAACAGAATGAGTCACACCAAAATCATCAGAAGTAAAACAGAATGATTCACACCAGAATCATCAGAAGTAAAATAGAATGATTCCCACCAGAATCATCAGAAGCAAAACAGAATGATTCACACCAGAATCATCAGAAACAAAACAGAATGATTCACACCAGAATCATCAGAAGCAAGACAGAATGATTCACAGCAGAATCATCATAAGTAAAACAGAATGATTCACACCAAAATCATCAGAAGCAAAACAGAATGATTCACACCAGAATCATCAGAAGTAAAACAGAATGGTTGACACCAGAATCATCAAAAGCAAAACAGAATGGTTGACACCAGAATCATCAGAATCAAAACAGAATGATTCACACCAGAATCATCAGAAACAAATCATAATGATTCACACCAGAATCATCAGAAGCAAGACAGAATGATTCACACCAGAATCATCAGAAGCAAAACAGAATGATTAACACCAAAATCATCCGAAGCAAAACAGAATGATTACACCAGAATCATCAGAAGCAAAACAGAATGATTCACACCAGAATCATCAGAAGCAAAACAAAATGATTCACACCAGAATCATCAGAAGCAAAACAGAATGGTTAACACTAGAATCATCAAAAGCAAAACAGAATGGTTAACACCAAAATCATCAGAAGCAAAACAAAATGATTCACACCAGAATCATCAGAAGCAAAACATAATGATTCACACCAGAATCATCAGAAGCAAAACAGAATGATTCACACCAGAATCATCAGAAGCAAAACAGAATGGTTAACACTAGAATCATCAGAAGCAAAATAGAATGACATTAAGTAAAATAGTTTGAAAACTTAAGTAAAACAGAAGCTTGACAAGGTGTATTCGAATACACACATGTTGTATTCGAATACACCTTCGAAATCAATGAAATTTTCCTGAGATTTCAACACATTTCAATTTGTTTCTTTTGAAAAATCAGCACAACCCCAAAACAGTTTTATCACTCTTTTAAACCACAAAACTCAGACTTTTACATCCAACCAGACTTTCCAGAAGAAAACACTTTCATCAGTTTTAAACCCTTTTTATTTTGAAATCATCAGCAACACCAGATTTTCATTAACAGAACAGCATGCAAGCATTTCAGCTTTCTCAAATCATCAGAACATCATGCAAGCATTTCAGCTTTTTCAAACATCAGAACAACATGCAAAGCATTCAGCTTTCTTACATAACCAACACAACATGCAAAGCATATTTCAGCTTTCTCACACAACAGAACATCACTAATGCATTCAGCCAAAACAGTAAGCATCACATATCATCAAAACACCATCAGAATAGATTTTCACATTTTATGCAAAACAGTTTTATGAATATGCATTTTTCTCAGTTTAGGACAGCATGCACAGCAGTTTCATAAACATGCATTTTGAACCTCTTCAAAATAGCATGCAAGACATTTTTCAACTTTCCCACATAAACAAAACAGCATTAATGCATTCAACCAACAACAACCATCACATAGCAACAGAATGCATCTTCTTCATTTTTCAAAATATCATTTCAAAAACAGTTTTTCTTCAAAAACAGAAATGAAACAACATTCATTTACAGCCCTAATGCAACTAGAAAGTGGAAGGTGCCCTTACCCTTGTTGCGTTTTCTACTTCTGCTCAAGTTTCTGCTTTCACTCTCGTTCGCGCGTCAAAAATCGGTGAAACTGCCACTTACGTTTGCTGCTACGAAACTGGGTTCTCTAGCTCCGTAATAATGTGGGGAACAACTTTTGTACTGGGGGTTTGGTGTTTCGGTGCTTGTATTTCCAAGTAATGGCACTTTTGAGGAACTTCCTCTTTTCTCTTTGAAATCGTGAAACAGCTTTCAGCAAACAGAAAACAGAATGGGAGGGAAGGGTGCTGTTACATGCAGCACTGTTACATGCAGTATGAGCAGGTATGGAGTTCTGATTTTTCTGTCTCCTCACGTGTATTTATAGAGTTACTTAGGTGCCACCTCATCAAAAATAATGTTAAAATGATGTTGGATCCTCTAGCACTTAATTGTTTTGCAATTAGCCACTAATCCTCAATTAACTGCCCGACTAATTTAATTACTCGTAATTAAATTAATTTAATCTTCATCCAATAATTTTAATTCTTCTTCCAAAATAAATATTTATATATATATATATATATATATATATTTATTCAAAACATACATTTATTAAATATTTTACAAATATCCCCAAAATACCCATAATATTAATTCCAAAATTAATATTAAATTTAAGGGTCTTACATGTGTCATTCCTCCTAATGGGACTTCCTTAATTTTTCAATTCACACCAACTAGCTCTCATTAATATTATCATCATTTTCAACAATATCCTATTTATATCATCATCATTTCCAACACTTCCATATTTTCCCATAAAAATGTAAGATATGAATATAATATCTTGATATTTTATCAAAAATTAGATATGATTATTCTGCATTTTATATATAAATATAATACTTTGACATTATATGAAAAATAAAACATTATTTCACTTTATTTAATATATTAGTAGTGTATTTGTGTCTTGTAAGCCCCACATTTTTATTTATTATTAGTAATGTGTGAAATATATTTTTTTATTTATTTATATGTAATTTATAATGTGGTTGTTATTTTTATTATATTTTTTATTCAATTATTATTTTTGAAAACTATATATGTGTATGACATGATTTATTTAATTTGACTAAATATTTTTGCCAAGTATTTGAAAAATAAAAATGTTTATAGTAATGACCCGATTTAACTATTTTTAGAAAACAAAAATAATAAAGATATTTTAGATTAGTCAACCGACCAAATGTTAGTTAATGAGAAAAGTCATATAAATCTCTAGTTGGTTATTAGGTTAGGTTAACCAGACAGAAGGAGAAAAAAAGATGTATAAGTCCCAATTTAATAGCTACTGTAGGTTAGAGAAAAAAAAACGAATATTGAATCCTAAATAGTGTGCGAGAGAGGGGAAAGAAATATCAGTGCATCCACGATGAGAGAAAGAAGGGAAAATCGGTTCTGGTGGTCTATGGTTGTACAAGGAACTTACTCCGACTCCGTTCAAATTTTAGTATGTTATCTTTACCTTTGAATTTGACTTATTAATATAATCTTTTAATATTTTTACTTTCTTTCTCTGATTCAATTTGATAAAATCTTTGATTTTGAAAGATGATTTTTGATACAAAATTTATGTTTGTAAATTAAAAAAAGAAATTGATTTTTATGGTAAAGTTGTTATTGTTGTTACAGGTCAAAAACTGATTTTAGTAAATGGTTTTATGATGATGGATAATTTTGAAAATGATGTTTGATATTATTATTATTATTATTATTATTATTATTGTGTGTAGGAAAATTCTTTTTAGTTTTAAGAGTAAAATTGTGATATGCAATTTATTTTTTTGAAGTGATTTTGATTTTCTTATGATATTGATATAGAAACCTATTTTGATTAGAGAAGACGTATATTTATGTCAAAAATTAATTTTTATCTAGTAGAAGTCCTTATAAAGACTAGATCGTGTTTTAATCAATAGAAATCGTTATTGGCTACAAACTCAATTTTTATTTAGTTAAAATTTTATGTTGTGGTAGTTTTAGAAATCTTATTGATGTTAATTATAATCATTTTTCTATAAACATTTTGAAAGTTGTTGTTATAGTTATTTCTTTTAGAAGATTAAAGTTATGATTTTTATGAGACAATTTGTGGAAGTTGTGTTGATTTATAAAATAATAATAATAATAATAATGATGATGATGATGATGATGATGATAATAATAATAATAATAATAATAATAATAATAATAATAATAATAATTTGATTGTTTTAAAAGAATTTGTCTAAATCTTAAACTAAACCCAATTGTGTGGAGGTTTTCATTATTTTTGAAAATACAATTAAAAAAG